>VZRJ01007099.1:313989-456761 GCA_013397565.1 Ptilonorhynchus violaceus
TGGGCCGGCTCGTACCGCGGTGGGCAGCGCCATCCCGGCCAGCGCCGGGCCGCGCGCATCCGGGAGACGGGACGGGGCGAAACCTCCTGCAGCCTCAGTCAGGGAGAGTCAGAGGCACCTTCTGTTGGGATCGCTTAAACAATCACCAGCAAGGGTATCAGTAAAAACCAGATTTAATATTAAGCGACAGCACGACAGGGTGCGTTGGCAAGGTTCACTCCGCTATTTACTAGATGGTTCAGGCACACCGAGGGAGTCTGCATCCCAGGAAAAAACAGCTGCTAGAAAGAAACGGAAACAATGATGTGATNTGCACAGAGCGATGAGTTTTCCCCTCACAGTCTCCTCCAGGCTGAACACACCAAGTGTCCTCAGCCCCTCCTCGCATGGCTTCCCTTCCAGGCCCTTCACCATCTCCGCATCTCCCTTTAGACGCTCTCTAATGGCTTTAATACCCCTGTGATATTGTGGCGCCCAGTCCCTCAGTGAGAGCAATCCCTCCTCAGAGGAACCCCGTCCTCAGGTCCCCGGCGGGACTGCAGTGCTGCCCCTGCCCTGCCCGCGCCCGGCGGCCCGCAGGCGGCCCGCGTCCTGCTGCAGCGCACCCAGCGGCATGGNAACCAGATTTAATATTAAGCGACAGCACGACAGGGTGCGTTGGCAAGGTTCACTCCGCTATTTACTAGATGGTTCAGGCACACCGAGGGAGTCTGCATCCCAGGAAAAAACAGCTGCTAGAAAGAAACGGAAACAATGATGTGATACAAATTGAGGATGCAGAGAACAAGGAATCGCTGAGCCTGGAGCAAAATAGGTTGAGAAAGAAACTCATGGCAAATGAAAGAGTAAGAAATATTACTAGAAAAAGGAAAAAAACCCAATAATACGTATACTTAAAAAATATCGTTTGACCTCAAGAATCCTTCAGCAAAATACAAAGGCAGGCGATAAAAGAAAAATATAATTTTTCTTTAAAAAGAAAAAATTATTAGATTGTGCTCCAGATATTTACACTGTCAAACTACAAAAATGTGTTGGTAACATTTTTCTTATGGAGGGAAAGAAGTATATTTCTCATAGAAAACCCTCAGCTACCACAGAAAGAAGTAGATGTAAGCCACAGCCTTATTGTCAACTCCTTATTGCTCACTTGGCTTTCTTCTCTATCCCTGATCAGTCTGAAAAAAACAACTGGTCTTGTAAAATCTGGAAAATACCTTTAGCCTCCTATCGAGGACAGCTGCTCTTGTTTATGGGGTTTTTTGTTAGATTCAATTTGGGAGTTGCAGGAAGGGGTGTGTGTATGGGGGGGGGGTGTTGCAGGGTGGAAGAGAAAGTTGGAGACCCGAAGCAGACTTCCTGTATAAAGCTGAGAAGGTGAAGACCCAGAGACTAAACTGCTCGTATGTTCAAAATAAGATGATATTGCTAACTGCTGTAAGCAGCAAGTTGACTCTGCACAGTTTTCAATGCAGTTACCATTCGTATCAAAATTCTGTATACCTGTGGAACATATGAGGGGTTTGTAATACAGACTGATGAAATAAAATGTTAAAGACAATCCACAGCAATTTGTCTTTCTCCTTACTCTTAGCTAGTGAACAGCTAATGAAATGGAAGTGTGTTTACATGTGAAGCTGACCTATATGTATGCTAGTGGAGTTGATATTTTCCATGGAGTAGAGAATGTCAGTTTCGATAGGTATTAATCTTAGAGCATCCTCCTCTCCCTATTATAAATTCTTTCCTGGTTAAGTGGCCCTGTTGCTGATTTCAACGGATGTGATTAGGGTTCTTACCCATATTTTTAACTTACAGAATGAGTATTAAGTATGGAAGACACACCCTTAAGTGACCATGTTTCCACAACAAAGGTAGTGCAAAGAACTATTAAAAAATCTAGCCCCATTACATTGTGTTGAGTTGTATCCAGCCATGATGTTTTTCTGATGTGTGTGGTTTTGAGTTATCATTCGTTTTTTTCCAGTGCATGTTAGTTATTACTTCATATTCACCTGTTTGCAAGAAACATTCTTAAAACCGTACTTCTTAAATATGAAGCTCGAGCAGGATCAGATTAACAGACACAAAGATATAACTTTCCTTTATTTGGTGTTACTGCTTCTCTTCACTCTGACAACTTGGATGAAACCTTCACAGGGTATGACTGAGAGGGAGTGTAGAAAAGACCTATAAAACTGAGTGGCATGAAGATTAGTTCAACTTCATGTAAACCTATACTTCTTGCGTTATGAGACTATCACCATTGCTTAGGCCTGAGCATGGGATGTTTAGTAAACTTTAGTTTAACTGACAGTTTAAGAACGTGGTATTTACTGGAGGGAGCAGTTGTCCTCTCCTATTCAAGGAGCAGTGAAGTGAGGGCTGAGATTTTGCTGCTGTTTGTCCAATACCACAGCTTAGGCATGAGGAACTGAAAATTGTGGGGTCTGCAAAGAACACTTCCTACCTTGCAAAGGGAATGAACTTAGTATTTGTTTTTCAGCTGTCCTACTGCTACTAATGAGCTTTATTGTCACAAAGTACTATGTAGAGACGATAGTCCCTTGTGAAATGGCATTTGACATGATGTCACGTGCATATTTACTTGGCAAAATTTCTTTCAGTTTTGCTGTCACGGATGAACATGTTGAGTCACTTCAGCAAATGAAGTTTCACAACCAACTCAGGGTTTTGGTTTTTTTAATCAAATACTTTTCATATTATAAAAAAGTATATATAGTCCCTATATTCATCTGTGTACATTAAGCAGCAGTGCTTCATGTGTCTTTGGCACAGGTATACAAATTACACAGAATTCTGTCCAAGACAGAGAAACAAAAGTGATTAAATAGTGCTGATAGAAATACCATGAGGCTTGGAAGAATGAAAATAATGCAAAGAAACAGGAATACAAACTTTCTACAGCTGGGCAACATACAGAAGTCTATGCAATCAGTGGCTGTTGAAAGAAGATGGGTACAGGGTTTGCGCGTTGCAAAGGCTTTTGGTCAAGCACAAGTAGCAGACTTCACGTCTCCAGGACAACGTCGATTTACTTTTTACCAAGTTCACATTTCTGGAGTTCAACGCTGTAAAACACTTGGAGTCAAAAGAATTCCCTAGAGAAAAACTTTGTTCTGGAACAGATGATATTGCCACTTAACAGGTGGTGTAGGGAGTTCAACTGGTTGATGCTTTGATTCCTACAAAAGCATGATTTCATAGGAAATGAAATACATACCAGCCAAATACATACCAGTTTCATATAATTATGTGCAAAGACTTGTTAAAAGGTATTTTAATATGCAGTTAACGTGCAATTATTGCCAGTATTACTTATATAATGCTGTAGATACGGTGCTTTCCATCGTGCTCAGCCTGACCCCGGCACCTGAGCCTCTGCCTCCATCTGTTGGCCAGAACGCGGCAGTACCGGAGTCCCCGGGATGTGCTTGGATGAGGGACGTCGCCAGCCCTCGGTGGGGATTGTTCCTGCCGGCCAGCGCAGCAACCGACAGGCTGAGACTGCCCGGAGACCACGGCTTACGTTTTGGGTAGGCCATTTCGAGGCACACTTGTGTGCATGTCTTTGATTCTGAAGACACCGTGCTGGTGTCCCGGCTTTGTGCAGACAATGATTCTGTTTGAAAAATAACCAAACCAGCAGTAAAGGGGTATGGACTTCAGTGTCTCCAGCACACAGTCTGGATTAGACGTTAGGAAAAGATTCCTCACAGAGAGGGCGGTCAGTCACTGGAAGAGGTTCCCCAGGGAAGAGCTCATGGCACCAAGCATGTCAGAGTTCAGCCAGTGTCCGGCCAACACTCTTAGTCATATGGTTTAGTTTTAGGTAGTCCTGGGAGGAGGAATGAGTTGGACTCAATGATGCCAATGCATTTCTTCCAACTTAAGATATTCCATGATTCTATTGCTAGTTCAAATCTAAGGTGTTACTCCCCTCTTACAGCAGCATTGAGAAAAATACAATCACAATCCAGTGCTGGATGTGACTGATGACACCATAAATTAATAGAGAGGACTAGATAAACTAAAAGGTAAATGTTTTTTTTGTGTGGGTGTCAAGTGTGCATTTGGTCCAGCAAACGAGTTTTTACCTGATAGCCTAGTACATGTTGCTGCTGCTCCACAGAGAACATGATGAGAAGGCGAGCAGTAACTGCAACAGAAATTCTGCCAGAAGCAAACCTGTAGCCAGGGATATAAAAGCAGGGCAACAACACATACATATAGTAATATCAAATTCCCCAACTGCTTGTCACTCCAGGCTTTCTTGGTTTAATCTTAAATTAAGAGAGAAAATTAAAATTTAAAATACCTTGTCTAAGTTGTCAGGCTAGACAGGGTTATGCAGGGGTTTCCCGCCCATGATTTCACTCACAGAAATGTCACAGCAGGTGAAGGACTACTCTTGAGAAGTCACAGTTCATTTAGGACTTTAGTAGGTCAAAACTGCTAAGCATGTTGCCCTAGCACTACATCCAGTGTCTGCACCAACACACAGATAATATTTATGTGAATGCAGGCAAAGTGAGAGGATGTTAGGTAAGTCAGCTAATTTTAAGGGAAAAAACCAGGAGATAGGAAAGGCAAATGCTTTCTTTCATGCGGAGAGCAGGTTTTGGAATCATGTTTTCTAGGCTGTCAAAAATGCTACATCTGGTTGGGCTTAGTGCACTTCAAGAAGTTGTAGGAAGAAAAAATACTGCTTGCTGAAGTATGTCTGAACATTTTTTTAATTATTATTTTTTAAACTACTATTGCAAAATTAAGCTCAGTGAGAATGAAAGACGTGTTCTTCATCTTATTGTGGGAGATGTTAGAACTTTGAGCTTGCAGAAGACAGAAGCTGGATCAATAAAGCCTGGAAAAGAATTTGAAGCAAAGGCTTTTAAAACTGCTTAGTAGTCCTCGAAACAGAGAGAAGGCAGTGAGAGCAGTAGTGGGTTTGAGATTTGCAACAGCATCCCTGCACAGTAGGGAGGGGAGTTAGCTGAAGAATGGAACTGCAGGGAGCAAAATGAGATGAGTCTTTGAGAGGTAGCATCCGTGGGACTTCATCCCTTTCTTATATATGGTACGAGACGTATTTCGGAAGTCTTGGGCCCTGTATGGAACCAGATACTGTCTGAAGAAATTTCCCAGTACTCCACCATCTTCAGGTGGAAAGGTCTGTTCTTCACATGAGGTTTTAACTCACCAAAACAGATTGTTTGCCCTGGAAGCCTGTACTTTTAATCCCTAGTTCTGGGATTAGATTTAGACCTGAAATGTGAGGCTTCTGTTCTTTCCAGTGCTTTGTTTCTGCAAGATTTTAGCTGTGGATACAACAGATAACTAGGATTTCTTTTTCTTTTAAGTGGGTTGTGACAGCAAGTTTTCTTGGTTGCTTGGGGTTTCTTGTTGAGTTGGTTGCGGTTTTTTTGGTGTATTTTGTAGTAGGTTTTTGTTTGTTTCTATTAGTGTGCGCATGCGTGTGTGTGTGTGTGTGCCAGTTACATGAAAAATTTGTCTTCCAGAATCTTCAAGAAAAACATCAAAACTGTTACCAGAATGAGAATGCGGAGCAGTGACTGCACTGCTGTGTAATGATGCAGGAACTAAATGCTACTTTGGTGGCCATATTGGCCCAGCATGACCAACAGTCATGTAGAACTTCTTGGGAAGTACAGTAAACCTTTCAGTTATCATGGGAAGCAGATCTATGGATCAGCAAGGCCTTATCTCAAATACTGCTTGCTTCAAACTCATCCTTTTGAAATAATGGCAAGTTTACCAGTGGATGTATTTTTTTAAGCTGTGTGTTATTTAATCAGTTATGTAATTTATACATTGCCATATGAACATTGTTACTGAATTTCAGTTTCTTGCATGAAAATCTGTAGCACTTCACAAAATAACCCAGGCTGACTGCAGAAGAGTTCCTTGCAATACAGCTTTTTGTCCAGCCACTGCTGGTCACTCAAACTGAGAGGAAAAAGGTTGGGGGCCATTCAGGACTAGAAGCCCAGCTTTGCTGGAATTGTATAAAACTCTCTGAATGGTTAGTACTTGTATGGCCATCAGACACACACCTTCCTCTGTCCTCTCAGCTGCTTCTCAAAGCATACTGGTAAGTGCAGCTTTCATGGCTGATGGAAAGCATACACCCAAAAAAATAGGTACTGGAAAGCACAACCTCCAAAAATAGGTGCTCAAAGAAAAAGGAAGAAAAATTGGCAATAGGATGTGCTCTTTCTGCTCATGCTGCTGAAACCTGGAACATGTTACAATCAACAACTCACATTTTTTATCTTTTTTGGCTAAGAGACGCTTACAACTCAAGTTCCCATGCCAGCATTTGCATTGCAATAAACCCTTGTCATTTACACTTGTGCAGGTTTACTCACATCTCTTGTTCAAGTCCAGCATGCCAACTCTCAACTCTCCTCCCACACACACTCACCCCCTGCTATAACTAGCTTAGCAGCTAAAGGGTTTTTTGACCCTAAATGTTCATTTGATCCTTGTCAGCATAAATGCAATAATTTAGACTGACTGCATGTAGCTCCACAACTAGGATGAATAGTCCTTGCTGCACTTAAAAGGAAAAACAGCATATGGGGGAGCAAGAGGCCTCCAGCTCATGGAAAGTATATACTACAATAATCCTAAACTGACCTTCCTTCTAACAGATTAGAGTATCATTTGGACAAATGAGGAGCTCATGTTTTGCTATGATCCAGACACGTTTTTTAATATAAACATTTGCTCTTTACAGGCTTTCCAGTGCTAGGTAGCAAAATTTGATTCTTGGAGGACTCCTTTTTTGGTATCCCAATTAAAAAGCCAAGACCAAGAACGAATCACTATATTTAAAAGGAAGCAAGTTTGAACTTTGCCTGTCTGGGATCGAAGGACATATCCTCTGCAAGATCTGAAACATTAGCCATCCAGTAAAATTACATGGGGAGTAGGCAGAATAGCGAGAATTTACATTTAATGTTTGCATCAAACCAGTTGCTATCATTTATTTGCCAAAGGATGTTATTTTTAGTTTTTAAAAAGCAGCCAAGCAAACAAAACTCCTGCATGGTGGCAAATGGGTTGTGCCAAGCTGCAAAATGGTAAACAGCTTTCTTTGCCTTCTAGCAGCACTCAAAGGAACAGTCAGTGATGTGCAATTTCCAGTCAGAATTCTTCTGTTGTGGAGTTTAGCAGAAAGTGGTAAATTTCCCTAAAATAGTTGTGGTTATATCTTGGAGATGTGTTTCCTCAAAGACTTCAGTAGAGGACTGAGACACATGTATTTTCTTCTATAATTCACATTTATTTGGAGAACTGTAAATACATGGTTGTTTTCTGGAGATGTGTTGAATTAATTGCTCACTTAGTCTTGTTGAATACCATGGCATGTCTTCAAGACAATAATAATACAAGCACGGGATGGGCAACAGCAAAAGTTAGGAACTTTCTTCTTTCCACTCTTCCCTTCAGTGTGGATCATCGTGTGACATAAATGAATTAAATGAATACTGCATCTCCATGTTTCTCTGGAAAACTGGCTTTTCCTCTTGTGTTTGACAAAGCAGTTGTTTAAATTTTTTCTTGAAAGTTATCATTGAAGTCTTCTGTAGTAATTTGGGATAGCAGTCTAAATGTAATAGTCTAGCCTGTGCCCTGCCCTTAAGACAGTAGATATTGACTACTTCCTTGAAATTTCCTTCCTTAATGTGCCATACTGGTGCTTTCTCCTAATTAAATATCACGGTTTGGACAAACTTAGGAGGAAGACTCGAAGAGCCTCCTCTGCAAAAGATAGGGTCCTAAAATTCCCTTCCCCCGAGTAAGAATTTCTTGGAGGAAAGTGAAAAAAACCAGTTTATTTAACAAAACCCAGCTGCTGGGGGGGGGATGCATGCAGGCACCAGGGGAAGGGAAAAGGAAAATAAAAAATGAATAATGTTAGATAATAAACCTCTCGCGAGGAGGATAACCTGAATGAATCAAAGTCCTGAGNTATCCTTCAGCTGAGCAAAAGCAGGGCGAAAGCTCACAGGGAAAAAGGTAAAAGTAAAAAAAGTGTCCCTTCGCCTTCAGCTGCAGAGAAGGCGACTGCCAAGAGTTCTCTCCTGAGAACCACAACATAGCTAGTGATAAGAACCAGGAATGTAAACACCTTCGGAGAAAACCAAAACAAGTGCCTGGCTTCTCGAGCCAGCTTAAAGACACAGAGTTAATATTTTTCATTAAGCACGCGATTGGGATATATAGCATCATAAAGTCACCCTAGGACATTACAATAACATGCTCCTTCTTTGAAGTGCAGGTACCCTGTCTAATGCATTTCTAGGGCACAATGTTACTGTAAGACTTTTCATTATAATTATTATTTATATAGGTATAAAAGGGAATTACTTGGAAAAGCATGAGTGAAAAAATTCTCAGTTAAATACCAGCCTAGAAATTCCAGGAGAGAACTGTGTGCTGTAGGTTATCTGCTTATACACATTTGACAGTGAAGGAGTAGAAGCAGCGTTTGAAAGGCAGGTGAGTGTTTCCCTGTGGTCCAAAATGTGAAGTTCAGATAGCGAGACAGAGTCTGTATGCACACCTCAAAAACTTCTCAGAGATTATTATTAACAGTTAAATTCCGTAGCTGTAGGGTCCTGTTATTTATTTGAAGCCATCACATTTTATTATTCAGCCTGAAGTAATAGAAGAGATTGATATCAGAGAGTCATTTACACTTAACTTCTTTATTCAAGGTTACCCGGTTCAAAAAACTAAACTGGTGAAATATGTGTTGAGAGGAAGAAGGAGTCTCTTTCACTTCAGTTACTTTATTGACCTTCTAGCTTCTGTTAGTGATTGATTTGAAGGGAGGGAGTTTTAGTCTAGACAGAAAACTTTTCTGTCAATAATACCAAAATACTCTTAATACTGTCAGAGTACCATGAAATACTTCACTCTCACAAAGATTGATCCATGTTTGTCTGCTGCCTTCCTAATAGCCAACACTGGTCATTCCTGTATGCCAAACTGGTATGCACTACATCAAACAGTCTTTAGTAGAAGTATTTTAGGCCTTCTGAGCTATGTTTGGTTTAGAGTCTGTTATCTTTCCCTTTTGTCCCAAAGCACAAACAGTGAAAAGAATACAGCATGAGACTTTCTAGAGAGAACTCATGGAGAAGGCTGAAGTTAACAAGCCTGCTTTAAAATCAGTAAGCTGTAGTATAGCCACAAAACCACCCCCCCACCCCCCATCCCTCAAAAAAGAACACACATCCAAGAAAACAAAGCAAATGCTCACTTTGAATATTTTTTTAAGTGCACTATTGAAAGAAGTTTCATATGCCTTACGAGCAGCCAGAAGGTGAAGGTGTTGCTGGAAAGGCATCAGCTGATTAACTAATATTCAGGTTGGTTGCATTCCAGCATGTCCTACAGTCTCTCAGTTGCTTAGTCAGATGACAATCTATTTTTACAGACTCTTTGGTTTGTTGCCAAATGGGATAAAGGGGCTCAACTGACCGACAGGAAAGCCTAATTTTTCCAGGCCTGCCAGGAAAGCATTCTTGTAATAAGGGGAAAGCTTGCAATATGCCATTTGCCAAAGACAGAACCGACAGGAGATAAGACTATTAAATGAATGGATCAGCTTTCTTTACTCAAAAGCTGTGCAGGAATGACAGACCATCTGCTCTTCTGATTGTCCTCAAAGGATAAATGAAAATTGAAGAGAAGTTTGGCCAGAAGTTGAGCCCTTGTGCTGCTGGTTTAGCATGCAGTTTTAATTAAAAACAGTTAGTAGTTATGCCACTTGACAGCTTGCTAGACCCTGACATTGCAGTTAATGAGACACAAAATGAACAATGTAAATGCAAAGAATTTTCTACATGTTATTTGGAGGAGAGGTAATACATTAGCAGCTGGTAGGATCTTTCATAAATCTTTATTTGTCCTGCACAGTTAGGGTTTGAGGTGTTTCTCTGCTTTGCTTTCCTGTTTCTTGTAGGTCAGATTTAATGGCTTTCGTTGGGTTTTGGTTTTGCTCTTTTACTACGATTCATTTATACAGCTTCTGTGTGAACCTTCTTCAAGTGCTTAATTGCCCTCTTCAGCACTCAAATGAGGCACTAACATTATCCCTGCCTAATTATTAGAGGAGAACAATTAATGGATTGGGAAAAAGGCGCTGTTTGCGCCTACCATTAATAATTGTACTGTTTGCCCTACCATTAATCTCAGCGAGCTGAATACTTATTTTGGTTCTATTGAAGAGAAAGCAGGTGCTCCAGACTTCCAGATATTTAGTAACTTAATGTTGGGGGTTAGGTTTTTTCAGGGAATTTCTTCCCATTTGTTGTCAGGGAGATGGTAAATAGACAGCAATTAAGAGGCAAAAGAGGCAGCCAAGTGCCTTGACATACCGTTTAAATGGTTCTGAGGGAGGGAGGGAACGGGGTTGTTTTGGCAGTTTCCTGACTTGGGGTAGTCAGTCTTTGCCCGGCTTTGGAGGGCAGACAGTTGTGGTTTTGGGTGCTGGGTTCCTCCTGCTCAGGGGGGTCGATACTGCTACGGAATTCTCCTTGCTGCTTCTTCTTACCATCGGTAAGCCCGCTGCTTGCAGGAGCTGCAGGCTGACCGGGACTTTCCAGCACTTGCCATCCCTGGGAGAGAGACCCTAACCATCTGCGTGGGTGCTTCAGGGGAAACCGGGCCACCCACCTCCTCCCTCTCCGGAGAGAAGGTCCCAACTGCTGGTTGACCGAAACCTCAGCTGCAGCCATCGCCAGAATACAGCATGGGACACGTGAGAGCCTGGGGAAAACCGACACCCACCCCCTTCCACCTTCTCTTCCTCCCCGAGGCCGCCATTACCGCGGGCAGGCTCCGGGCTCGCAGCGGCGCCCTCTGAGGCGGCCGGAGCCGACAGCGTCTCCTGCCGGCTGCGCTCGTAACTACACCCAAGGGAAATTGCTCAGCGGGTGGGAAAAGGCTGTTACTGGGTTTTCTTTTGTTGTTGTTCCTGTTGTTGTTTCTCCATCTTGATATATGGATATGTACGTGCATATGTATACGTTATATATATTGTATATATAGTGTATACATATATATATATTGTAGTAAAGAACTGTTATTCCTTTTCCCATATCTTTGCCTGAAAGTCCTGTAATTTCAAAGTAATAATTTGGAGGGAAGGGGTCATCTTTCCATTCGAGGAAGGTTCCCGCCTTCCTTGGCAAACATCTGTCTTTTAAACCAGGACAGTTAGTACCTTGCCTAAGGTAACATAGAAAGCCTGGGATAGCTGGGAATGTGGCCTGGAGCAGAGAAAATTAAACATGATTCTGTAACCTAAATGTACAAGGCGAGATGTAATCTCGGAATATGAGAATGGTGTGCTTATAGCTATATGAAAAAAAACCCCTGGGAATGGAACATTCTTCTCTGTGTTATTACAAAGAAGTTAATTTTCCTTTTCTTAGTTTTTTGTAAGTTTGGGTTGGTGGGTTTAAGTTAGCAGCACTAATTGGATACATCTGTTGAGAAATGGGAAAGCATTTTTCTGTGGGGTTGGGGTGGGAAATAATGATTAAAAGTGTTTCAAAAAGGAAGACAGTTGTGGAACAAGAGTTTTCTACTGGAGGTAGTGCAGATAGTGGGATAGCAAATGCTTTATCAGGATGCCTTATTGGGACTGCCTAAAAGAGAGAGACTTGACAAAGATCAAAAGGTTAAAAAGTCGTGGTGTGTATTTGAAGGCCTTCAAGGACATCCAGGGCAGTCAAAGCTCGCTCGGGGGGGGGGCGGCTACACCCCAGGCAGACCCCCTGAGGTCCTCTCCCCAAGACAGACCACCCAAGGTGGACGACTGGTCACGAGTTCTCCATACTTTATAAGTTTGGTCCATTAGCATATTGGGGCCAGATCTTCCAATTACAGCCCCAGGTAATGAAGTAATTCCCCCCAGGTTTTCCCCATTCATCAACAGTTATTTACAGATCTTGGGCCTGAAGCAGTAAGGTGTCCTTGAAGTTCAGGCCTGAGGATGGATTGTTTTGTCTAAAGGCAGTAGCTAACACTTTTATGTGGGCTTTAGAGTTACACACTAAGAATTCCAGGATTACAAGTATATGAAAAATATAAAAGCCAAAATCCTAAGGCATCAGGTGGTGGCACAAAATGGGATGGGATGGCAGTACAGTGAAGCAGTAAAATGGAAGAGGAGGTAAGTATGTTCCTGGAGACAGAGGATGAGTCCTCGTAGAGCTCCCAAGCTTATGAGGATGGCTGATCAGTGAAGGAAGTCTAATTGAAGCTACTAGTTAGGGTAACTATCTAAATAGTACTACACCGAATAGTTCTGAGGAAATGTCGTGAGTACAGAAAGGCCAATGGTGATGGGGCTGGAAGAAAAAAAATATCAGGCTGAGGAGAGACATCAGATTCTATAGGTATTGCAAAGAAAGAAGTAGCAGGCACAGGCTGGAGTTGAAAGACGCACACAAAAGCGTTGTGGTCAGTGTCACAAGTGTGATATTTCTACAGAAAAACAATCTGAGATTATTTTTGACCATGTGGTATTTAAAACCATTACAGAATGTCTGGGAAAATAAGACTATGAAACTCAGGTCAGTTTCCAGGAGCTGATAAAAGATGAATCAAAACCCGTTTCCTTGGTGAACAGATTGCAAAATTCACATTTGAGTCGTGTAAGTAGGCACAATTTTTGAGGGAAGAAGCCCCCTTTGGATCTAACAGAATTAAGAATGTGAGTCACTGAGAAAAATTTCAGCAGAATGTCTGTGTGCGTGCATTAACTTTCAAGAGCTTTGTTCCCTTTGGTGCTGGTGTCCACCTTTGTTTCAGAGAACAAGACAGTGCAAACTTCCTGGCTGGAATAGCTCTGTGTGTGTACAGTTGTGCTTTTTTTATGTGTATTACACAGACATCCTGATTTTTATTCTAAGTAAAGCCAGTTTCATGTAAGTGTTTCTGTACCCAGAGGCTCATCTGTATTGTGGTGGTCATGTGCAGAATGTAAAGCAGAATTGCCAAAAGCGGATGAGGACAGATGGTGATGGCTGAAGCTGTATGTCAGTTTTGTGTGGTCAGCTGAATCAGGAGTGCAGATGGGGACAAGGATGAAGTACACATACATGCTCATGCTAAAAGGTATTGCCGTCAGATGCCTTCAAGTGTGGCCATCACATTTCTCCGTTGGAAGTTGTTAAGGTGTCCCATTTTAGAAAGCTGGGGGGAAGAGTATTTGGGTTTGAGGATTCCAAGTGGAAGTGAGTCCAGAATCTGAACAACCCCTCCACAACCACTGTGTGGAGGGGTTAAATGCCTGAGTACTTCTCATTTTTGTCCAGTTTTTCTAAATTCATTGTCGGGTTACAGGATCTTGTGAAATGTCTTTGTGTGTAAGATGAAGAAGCCTCCAGTTTCAGACAGCTTCTCTTACTATGGGTGAATAGCAAGACAGACATATTTTAGTCCCTCTTTCAATTATTAGCTCATGATGTTCATCTTATTGGCATAACAAAATGTTCAAGGAAAGACAACTGAATATAAGGGAACACAAAATATTGTTTCAAGTTGAGAGACCTGATATAGGACATGAGAAAATCAGCTGCCATTCAGTGTGCAAGATTCATTCAAGTCTCACTTTATGACAGGAAAAAGTGAAAGATTATACTCATACTATAAGAAATGAAGCTAGGAAGTGGAAGAAGTTCAGAAAATTAAAGGAGAGCGCAAAACCCCAGAAATGAAAGAGAAACTGGGGTGGGGAAAATGACAAGAAATGGAGAATATACTCTTAGCACACACCCCTTTTTTCTCTGAGTGTTTTCTGGTACATGTAATAGCACTGAAGTTTGCTGCAGTAGTTGTGTGTCATTTAAAAATAAATCTACATTCAATATTTTATTTTACTAATTTATTTATTTCCCCTCCCCACTTGGAGACTGAGCTAAAAGTGTTAACAAGACACAGTAGGGTAGTTCCACAGGCTGAGTCTTGCCCTGACAGTGAGGAAGCTTGCTGATTACAAAGTTAGAGGCAGTTTTCCTTGTATATTACTACAAATGTAAGTCAAGTGAGTAGCACCTAGGTCAGAACTCTGGGTTTAAGCTTGCCCAGAAGAATGTTACTGCTCCCATGGTTATGAAGGTGTATGCTCCTCATGGACCCCAAGGCTTCTAAGAGTTTACTGCAGGGGTCTTTGCAACGTGCAGATGAACCAATCATGAATTCTCAGTGGATTGTAAGAGCATTTCTCTCATTTTGGAAAGCATGGTCCCAGAAGAGCTGGAAATTGTGGGAAGACACCGTTAGCTTAAACTATGCCCTTTTTGTGAATTGGACACCTTACCAAACCTCTTGGGATCTTTGCCCTGGTTTTACACAGCATTCAATAAGACATCTGGTTGGCCTTGCAAATGCCACTGCACTCTGGTTTGAGCTGGTTTTGTGGGGATGACAGTGAGGTCCTGGCACCTCCTGTCACTTCTTGTTTACTTTTTGTTAGAGCAGTGCAAGCATGTGTTGATGTTTTGTGGCCCATTTCAAAGCAGACTTTGTCCCTTCATCTCTTTTCCAGGACTCCATCTAGTTTCATCCAGCTTGTAATTGCATTTAGACATGTGTTAAATGGTTTCTTCTTTTGTTCTAGTTTTGTGTTTTGTTGTTGTTCTCCTGATAAGCTTGCTAGAGTAGTGCACCAGCTGACAGAGAGCCTTAAAGAAGCCATTCGTTTTGATGAGAGACAGGAAACTTGTCAGGACTATCTCAAAGCAAGGTTTGAATTCAGCAGTCTTGCCTTCTGTCTGTGCCACAAATGCGTAGAAGAATGTGAAGGAGAAAGGCTGGAAGTTAAAATCTTAAATGGATGAGTGCAAGCAAATCCTAAAATGAGTTGTTTTTCTAGCAGGCAATGACTGATATGACGGGTATCTGGGCCCGTACACTTTCTGGTCATTGAAATTCTTGAGTAACTCTTCATGCATTGCACTTAATTTTCAGAAGAGCACCCCTTGAAACTGCACATTCATTCACCCAGGAGTTCCACTGTGGTTCAGCAGCTGCCTGCAAGAACTGGAAGTAAAGAGAGATGTCATTACAGAGACTGAGGTGCACACTGTTTTTAAACTAGGGCCTGGAGCTTGGTCATTTTGGGGTAATGTGGACTGTTTTCTGTTGTACAGGGCTACTTTTGGCTCCAAATATTTGGTGACTTAGTAGTCACTGATGCTTTATTTTAGTATGTGTGGTTTTGGCAGAGTAAGGATAAAAGCTCAAAGATACCTGGAAAAGTTAAGCAGATGCATGAATATGTTCCCTGGGGAGCCCTGCCAGACAGTGTGTCCTGGCACAGGTGGTCAGACCTGGGACCTGATGTGGCTGCTGTATGAAAAGACATAACATGATTTGTAGGATGATGTTTCTGACAGATCTTAATCCCTCTTAGTTATTTCTAGCTTTAACTTGGCGTGTGTTAATCATACTGATACAACAGGCAAAGAAGGAAGAATAGAAAGTCTCTGGTTTGCATTACCATGCCTTAGATCAGTAGTGTTCGAAGTGTACATGAGCTAATGAAATAAGAATACTTATTGGGAGTTTTTTTGATTAAGAGACTACAAAACAAGAGGTGCAGATTTGCCAAGGAAACTTAAGAGATTTCTCTGATGCGATTTGTGTTCCTGGTCATTACATGATGTGAAAGTAGCTACATTCAGCCTTAGCCAAAAAACCACTACTTGCTCCAGGATAAAAATAGAGTTTTAAAGTCAAGCAAATTATCTTCTGACTATCCAGTTTCAAGTTATTCAGAGAAGCTCCCATATGCCACTAAGAAAGATAAGATATATTAAGCAGCCAGTAGCTTCTGCTATACAAAAAGTGATTTCCACATTTCCAAGTGATAAATTAAGAGGAAACTCAGAGGATATTTATGTACCTGTTGCTATTAATTTTAAAAATAATAGTAACTGCTTGCATGGTTCTTGCAATATTAATGATAATAATAGTTTTAAAAAAATCTTTCTAACTCACAGGGAGAAATTGGAGTATGTGAGAGGAAATTTATAAACAAACCAGGGAACTCAAACTTGGATGGTACTCTTGAATAAAAAAGCATAATGTTCAAAAGAACTCACTGAGATGTGGAAGCTGATTTCTTCAGGTTTCCTTGTTATGGCCGATATGAGAGCTGCTAAATGTGAAATATTGTATAGTAGCGCTGTTATAGCAGTGATGATTTAAGAATACAAGCTAGATAAAGCTTTTAGAAAAGGAGAATATTTTTAACACCTACTGCTTCAGTGGCGGTGTGGGGGAGGAAAGCAGTAGAGGAGATTTCAGTTTGAAAGCCGTAAATTGTCTGTTCCTTAATAGATACTGGAAACGCGGTAGATCATATTTTAATTTCTGGTAGCGGGTGGTAGTAGTATTTGGCATTTAGCTATCCTTGCTTCTCATGTAAATAGATGAGTTATACTGGGGGAAGACAAGAATGTTCTGTCCCTCTTTGATCAGTCTACTGAGAAAGCCAAGAATACTTCCAGTTAAGGTGGAGGATTTTTGTGTGTGTGAGAGGTAAACACCTGTTTATTTTCCATAAAGTAATAAGTCACCAGATGGTAAAGATTTTTATCCATGCTCCTCTAGCTGGATTTGTACCAGTAGATTGGAGGTGAAAGGTACCATATGGTACAGTTAATCCCCAAAGCATTCATTATTCCTAAAATAATTGTCAGCACCTTTTAGCATTGATATCTCATTAATGTCCATACTTATTTATGTGGGAAATGTTCAGATAAAGTGTGACTTAGAGTATATGGGGTTTTATGTGAGTGTTCCTGAGATTCAGTGCCAACTAGAAAATTAATTGTCCTTGGACAGTGGCTTATATGAAATGAATTGATCATATCATTGCAGTCTCCAGTGGATATGGACTGTCACCAGCAGCCTCAGCAGAGAGGCAAATTACACATAAGTGTGATAACTTGGGAAGTGATTTTTGGGAAAAAAAAGTTTTACTGTGAGCAATGGCCAATGCTTACTGTCACTGCCAGCAAGGATCTACTAGACTGGGATGAGACTGTTCAGAGGCTCTGGGAGGAGGGCTTATTGAAGATACATGGAGAACATTAAAGGCTGGACCTTGGTGACTGCACGGGTAGATGGCAGCTTTGGAGGGAGATGTGAAGAAAGATATTGGTGTTGGAGGAGTTTACCTAGATCACAATTTTTCAAGACTGGGCCATGATCAACTCTGGAGCCATAGGACACACTTGGGGGTTCATCCAATAGCTGGATGTTCTTCAGGCTAGTGAGTGTCCAGGGTGATGTTCAGCCAGCTTTCTGCAGAAAGCAACCTGACTGCAACACACTGTCTCTAGGAACACCTGCAGCAAATTTTTCAGTAATGTGTCGATATCGGAGTTAACAGGCTGCTTTTTAAAAGTGATAGGCATAAGATTTCCAGCATGATTTAAAGAAATAATTTTAAAGCAAGAAAAATGTCAAAGCTTATGCTGACAGCTGGAATAGGACTGAATTTATTCAGTCTTCCTTTAAGAAGCAAAGATTGTACCAGTAGTTGATGTCTTCTGCAGAAAAGTCAGTCATGGAACCACTTACTACAGAAAGCTATGAGAACTGTCCTCAGACGCTGAAACCAGAGACCACTTTTGTCTTTGCGGTTCTCTGTGCTCAGGAGACACTGGAAAATGTCTGTTTGGCAGCTGCAGTTTCAGCATTACCATCCTTGGCAGTGAGCAGTGCGCAGCACCCTTCCAGCCTGCCCCATTTGGAGAACAGGCTGTGTGTGTCAGAAGTGAGTCCCCAAAGTCAGGGCTCCCCTTCTCGGCCAAACTGAACTGCCCTGTCATCACTGGGGAGTGAGCTTGGCCTCCCTACCCACGGGAAGGTGTGGATAGGGGAGTCTTTCTGGGAGGACACCTGCTGCCAGTGCAGGTCTAACGAACAGAGTGATGTGGGCTGCCCCATGGGACAATCCTTTCCAGGCCAGCAATTGCCAGCTGCTGCCAACCTGCTTTTCCAGAGCTCTGTTGCTGATCAAGGCAGCAGATCAACACTGATCAAACCATTACTTGCGTGTCCTGTGATGTTCCCTAGTGCTGGAAGCAACTTGAGTGACCTCACAGTCCATGTAAAATAGCTTACCCAGGAGGGCAAGTTAGCCTTCACTGCAGTTCAGTCTGTGCTACTCTGCACAGGATCTTTATCTCTAGACCATTGCCCTGCATCCAAGCTAAGCTGGTAGCCTTCCCTTTTAGTGTATCGACTGTTTGTGGACCTCATGTTATATGGCAACTTTACTGAGCTGACACTTGCTTGGCAGGCTGTGGTTGCTTTGGTCTTTCTTGCTGATGCTCAGGGGCACCACATTTGTCCATATGGTATTTTGAAGGCAGCTGCAAGTGAGATTTAATCAGGTGGAATCAACCAAAACCCTTGTTAATTAGAGTAGGCTGATACATCTCTTTTTGCTCCTTGGGATGGAGAATGAGACTACAGCTTTTGGTACCATAAACAATGCAGAAAGCTCTGCCCCACATCAACAGCTATAGACTGTCAGCCATGCAGTGGAATTAGAATGAATATGAGAAGAGCTTTATACATCTGGCATCTTAAATAGTTATCAGTAAAACAAATGTATCGTAGTGAGATCCTTTGCTGCCTTTTGATTTTAAAAACAGAGCAACCCAAAACCCACTACACCTGCTTTGGAGAAAGCTCTTGCAATATTTTATTACAGCAAGATTGATAGTTAGGGATAATAAAAATAGAAAATTTCATTTGGGAAATTAAGGAAGGATAGCCTGTGTTTTGGAAAAGACTGAAACAGTGTTTGCTTTTTCTTTATATGTTCATGGAAAAAACGTGGAAAAGTAGAGAGATTTCAAACTGTGAGCTTTGGCATTAGTAAGAAGCTTGAGTGCTCTCCCCCTCAGCCCTTCTGCCCTCTGTTTCAAGCAAGGCTTTGCCTTGCCTCTAGTTCATTTCGGAGGATGGATTTTTAAGTCTGGTTTTACCATGTTCTGTGTATGGAAAAATGGAGCAGATGTTTCACTGCACATACTAAACAGACACAGAGTTGAAATTATTACTTCCTAGAGTGTCTCATGTCCTGCAGGGGAAATGTCCCTCCAGCTTTCCTCCAAAGCTCAAGGAATTCTGCTCCTTTCACTCCTGTTGTGAAAATATGTAAGTCCTTTGTCTTGCCCTTAGTAAGAGCCTATAAAAAGAGGTGGATGGGACTCCTTTCCATTTCTACAGTTTCCCATAGACTTGTATCTGAGCTGTTGTTGCTGACCCAGACTGCTGACCCAGGCTTTGTCTTTTGTCTGTTTTTCTCCCCATCTTTGTCTTCTTCTTTCCACCCTCAAAAGCACTCTGAAGTGGGATCCAATTGACATGGATGTAGAGCAGTTAGGATTGCTGTTGCCAGTGGGCTGGGTTGCTTCTTTAATTTGAACCAAGTCCTAATTAGGCCTTTCCAAGCTGAAGCTCTTTGATACTAACTAGAGCAAAGAAAGCTCAAAGTGGCAGGGTTTTGAGGCAAGCACAGTGCAGATCAGCAGAAGTCCTGAAATGATCAAATAACCCCAGATGTGTGAGACAGCTGATGGTCTTAGAAAATCCAGCCAAAGACTAAGTAATTGTATTTTGCTGTACCAGTTCTGTTTTTCAGCATTAATTGTATGTGGGATTTTGCATGATCTTTCATTTAAAACTGGATAAATACTTGATTTTCAAATTTGGCCTCTGTTTGCTGACTGATCTTTGCTAGATTTGAGGTTTCCCATTTCCCAGAGCAGAATAGAGACTGTGCACAACCATTTTGGCATTGTATGTCAAGAGGCTTAGTTAACTAGAGCTGGTTTTAAAAATGTTCATGAGGGGTTGTCTTGGTTTACAAGACAGATGTCTGCCAAGGAAGACAGGAATCTTCCTGGAATGGAAAGATGACCCCCTTCCTCCAAATTATTATAACTTTGAAATTACAGGGCTTCCAGGCAAAAATAGGGGAAAAGGAAGAACAGTCCTTTACTAGAATATAAATATGTAACAAGGTAGACAAACAGCAACAACAACAAAACCCAGTAACAGCCTTTTCCCACCCGCTCAGCAAGTTCCCCTTTGGTCGTTATGCCCACAACCGGCAGGGGGTGCTGTTGGCTGCAGTGACTCCCCCGCCGCCGCAGGGGACTCCGGTGCCAGTCCTGAGCCTCCCCGGGCGCTAATGGCGGCTTTGGAAAAAGAGAGGAGGCGGGGGGTTCGGTTTCCCCGGGCGCTCATGTGTCCGATGTGGTATCCTGGCGATGGTGGCCACCAAGGTTCCAGTCAACCAGCAGCTGGGACCCTTTCTCTGGAAAAAAGGTGGAGGTGGGGGCCCGGTTTCCCCTGGAACACCCACGGAGATGCTGAGGTGCTGATGGTGAGGTGAGGTGATGGTGCATCACCATCCCAGTGATGGTGGGTGCTGAAAAGTCCCAGTCAGCTGGCAGCTCCTGCAAGCAGCGGGCTTACCACATAGACAGTGAGGGTCTCTCTCGGCGCTGGCAGAGGCAAAGTCTCGGTCACTGGGGCAGCCAGGACTCTCTCTCTTCCATGCAATGGGTTCACAAGCAGGCGGCAGGCGGAGCTCCACAGCAGAGTTGAAAACTGCTGTGCAGGAGAAGTCCAAGGTGGAAAAAAACCTGTGCGTTCTCTCTGCTCCCAGCCAGGAAAAGACTGACTGCCCCCAGCTAGAAACTACAAAACCCCCGTTCCCCTTCCCAAAACCGTTTCAGTGGTATGTCAGGGTTCTTGGCTGGTCCTCTCTATTCACCTAGAGAGTCATACCCAGCATCTACCCGACAACAAATAGGAAGAAATTCCCTTGAGAAAACCTAACCTCCAACAGAGGTTCACAACAGGGTTGAAGAATTTGCATCTTTCGTTTCCTGTACTTCAAGGCTGAATAACTCTCCTATTTTTGTTGGGTTGTCTTGTGGGATTTTTTCCCCATGATCGAGTTTTTCATGTTATAAAATCATCTGGGTTTTGCACACAAGTAATTAAACAGTGGGAAGTTTTGTTAAATGTTTGTGAAACATACTGGTCATCACAGCTAATCAGGTTTCTATATCATGACAAAGGACGCTGCAGTACCCCATCTGGAGAAGAACAGTGCGTGGTTTACAAGTTTGTTCACAGGCAATCTGAGAGTACTTGATACAAGACGGTTCTCGATAGGTGCTGAGCACCGAAGCTGGAGAACCTTAGCTCTACTGGGTTATGCACATCCCTCATTAATATTTCAGAAGTAAAATTTTCCATTTAACTTCCACTGATAGATGCATACAGTACTTAATTCTTCCTCCCTTCTTATCTCTAGGTGTGGCAGCAGCAGGTTGCAAAGGGCCTGACTGGGCAAAATGATCAGAGTTCTGCTCTCCTCTTTGCAAAGCAATGTTAAGGATAATTAGATTAAAGCATCTTATTGACTTGAAGGTTTATCAAATCATGTTGATTATGGGATGTTTCTCCTCTTCCTTGTATAGAAAAAAACCTTTAAAATAATAACCTGTTTGTTTACTTTGTTTTTCCTAATATGACTTAATTCCATCTTTCCAGGCTAAATGATCTCTTTTTAGAGACTGCTTTGGGCTGCCTGCAAACCGTGGACTGGTTCTCTTCTTTGAATGCCTTACCAGCAGCTTCCATTTTCTTTTTTTTCCTTGGCAGTTAAGTGAAAAGTGCTTATGTGCTTTGGTCTTTGAAAAATGTCAGTGGTGTCATATGAGGTGCTTAGAGATGACCCCAAAGCACTTACCATCAGCCTTATTCTTAAGTCACATACCCACTGCTTCTGCTTTTGTTAGCTTGGTGTATTCAGTGTTGCATTAGACATGACATGTCCCAGGAAGAGCCGTATGCATAATGTAAAGGTTTAAGTCTCTTGAAAGGTCAGTCTCTGCGTTTATGAGGCTCCCAGTACATTCCCTGCAAGCCTTGGGAGGATATTTCAGTGTGGGATTGTTTGACCCGATGTTTTTTAAGCAGATGTGCATGTGCTGACATTTTAAATGCTGCTGTGGTGGGAAGAAGAGCAAAGTGAGAACTCCATATGGAAGAGCTCTGTAGAACCACACTGCCTTCCCACCATGGCTGTGGGTTTGCATCCATGCCTAAGGGGAGCAGGTAAAAAGCAAACACTAAAAATAAGTGTGGGAAGGTTTTGTTGATTTTTTTTGTTTGCGGTTGTTTTGATTTAATTTTTTAATCAAAACTTTAAATAATAAATAATAAAACACAAAAAAAGGTAAAAAAGCTGTGCAGCAGTCTCTGGTTTACTGGAGAACGGTATAAAGCGTTTTTGTGCATCAAAACCTTGTGATCTTTCCATCTGAAACTAGGGACAGGAGCAACAGCCACTCCCTTACTGAGTAGATGATGGGAACTGTGAACAGTGGCCTGCAGCCAGCAGTTATCTGTAGGTCACTCTAGGAGGTGAGCCCTGTGCTGCTGCTGGAAGTGTTTTGCATCCCCCTCCTTTCCTGGGACAAGCGATCATATAATCGCTGTGTAATCCTCTTTAGGTGGAGTTGAGCGAATTTCCTCGTAGCTGTCTCCCGTGAGTAGATGGAAATCTTTCACTCTTGGGACTGCTTGTAGGCTCGCCTCTGAAAATCTACCTCTTCACTTGTCCTCTTGTATCCAGCCACGTGCCTGTGTTACTGCATAGTGTTTTGATGTATGGCCGTATCCATTATTGTTCCCATTTTCATTTCTGTTCAAGCTACACCAGCATTTCCAGAAAGGCATCGTTTTCCCACCTGGTCATCAGCTGTGGAGATGCAATCACAACTCCAGTTAATACTAAGTCTGATTCGTGTTTAATAGGAGATTTTCAAACAACTTTTAAACCTCCAATAATTCAAGACAGTTAGTAGTATTTTGTTGGTTTAATTGTATAAATAAGAGCTGGGGGCGGTGTCCCCTTATAAAAGGTCAGGCTTTAAGTGTAGTTTACTCCAACTAATATATTTAGTACAGAAACATAGTCCTTAGATCTGCTGATGGCAGAACTGATTTTTTAAAAATATAATAAATTGGCATCTGTCTCACAAAATTCTAGTACTAAGAGTATGTCTCATCCTGAAACAACTAAGAGTTGAAATCTGCTTTTGTGTTTAATCTGAAACACAGCAAAACTAAAAGCACAGGTTCAGAACAGCTGCAGCACCTCAGGCAAGATGTCATTTTAGTCCTGCAGCCTCCTGCCATCCCCCAAACAGAGCTGCCTGCTCTAAGGGTGTTTCCCACTGCTCAGTGTGGTGGGTGACTGTTGTGGGTTTGGGCTTTTCAGTGAATTTTCTCCCATCTGTTGCCTGAAAGGAAGACTCTGTGAGGGGAAGGGGTTGTCTGGGAGACGAATAGGGGGTAATTAAGAAACAAAAGAAATGGCCAAGCACTCTCACATACCATGGTGATGGCTTGGCCAGAGGAAGGAGAGTTTGGGAGTTTCAGGAATTTGGGAGTTTTGGGAATTTGGGAGTGAGCTCTCTGGCTGGAGGGGGTTTTCTCGAGAATTGCGGTATAATGCTGTGAGAGGTGTTGGGGCTAACTGAGACTTGACTGGGGGTAGGGGCTGGCCCCTTTCCTGTTTTTCTGCCGGGCAAGTGGGAGAGCGGTTGCGTGTGTTATGGAGGGTGTGTGCCTCGTTCCCAGGATGGTGCTACGCTGTAGCTTGCTGCCCGGGTCTGCCCACTTTTCACTGTTTCTGCTGGTTGCCGGTGGGTGGTACCAGGACTGACTGCTGCTGATGGGATCTGCCTGCCTTCCCCGTTTCTACCAGCTGCCGGAGGGTGATACCGAGGTCCATTGCTGCCCAGTTGGATCTGCCCGTCTTCACTGTTTGCTGCCCGCTGCCGGGGGTGGTGCCGAGAATGATTGCTGCCCGTGAGTTCACAAAAAGGAGCGCTTTCCCCCCTCCCCTCTCACCCGAGCCGCCATTGCCACGTGGAGAGGTCGCCACGCCCGCGCCACAGCGCCCCCTGCAGCTACGGGGGAACCTCACCAGGGCCTGCCAGCGCCCACTGCTGGCCGCGAGAGTCACTGCAGCCGTCGCCTCGCCGGGAACCAACAGCGCCCCTGCTGGGTGTGCCTGTAACTACACCAGAGGGGAAAGTGGTGCTTGATGGGTGGGAGAACCTCTGCTGTTGTCCTTTTTGTTGTTCGTTCTCTCTTATTCACATATATATACGTGTATATTCTAGTAAAGAACTGTTATTCCTTTTCCCATATATTTGCCTGAAAGCCCTATAATTTCAAAGTTATAATAATTTGGAGGGAGGGAGTCACCCTTCCTTTCCAGGAAGGTTCCCTCCTTCCTTGGCAGACATCTGTCTTTTAAACCAGGGCAGTGATCCGGCAAGGAGGGCGAGTAGCAGCGCAGGCAAGACTCCAAGAGGACAGGAACTCAACTAAAATTCCTGGGGTCATCAATAATCCGGAGTAGGAGAGCCAATTACTGTAAAATATGGCTGATAAATGCAAAAAAATTTCTCGCCCTGAAATAGCTTTGGGATTTTTTTCCGGTTGAGAAACAAAAGCAAGTGTAGAAGATGATGCATCTATTCCCAAATTGCATCAAGTAGCAGAAAGATAAGACAGAAATGCTGCTGGTGTTATGGTACTAATCAAGTAAACAAAGCGCCATGGAAGTCCTGTGTGTATTCTAATATTTAAACAGTAACAATGCCCTGACCCATGTCCTGTGCTGTACGAAGTCAGTCTGTGTCTGTTCTACAATGCTTACAGATAGGTAAACTGTATTGGTGAATATTTTTGCTTTGTGTTCTGTAGGATGAGATGACTGTCCCTATGCTGGAGCTCTGGCACCTTTGCATGCCTGCTCTTCACAGACTCCATGTAGCAGAGAGCTCAGAGTCCTCTCACATCCTGCAGCCATCTGTAACAAGGACCAATTCCAGCAGGTCTGGTGAGAAATGTGAGTAAGAGTCTTGATTGTTAAAGGCTTTTTCCATTCTAACATTTAAGCTGTGAGTTCTTAAAAATCTAAAAACTTTATTCATGCTTCCTTGGTTTGGAGGAGATAGGAGAAATTCGTAGTTTCAGCTGTCTCTGAGGTCCTGAAGAAATCTCTTCTGGAACTAAACTGTTATCCAGCAGGACATGAAGCTAACAGTCTGGAGCTTAGAACTCAGTTACTTGGTGTCTTGTAGCTTTTTGCTAGGCAGGGCTTTGTGCTTTGCTAAGAAACTAACAAATACAAGACAAGCATACAGTTCCTGAAATGCCGTTAGTCTTGCACTTGTTTTCTGTTTGAATTTCCAGCCCTGATAGAATTCTATCACTGTGGATTGATGGCTTGAGATTTGAAAGTGAGGCCTTGAGAGATCCAAGCTGGGCTGCTGTATGTTTGAGATCCTCTGTTAGAGGGGCAGCTGGTAATGTCCTGCAGGACCTCATTTTATTCTGTTTCCAGCCTTGAGGGGAGCCACAGATGCTGACAGACCTGTCAGAATTTAGTAAACAATAACTGCTTTCTTCCATGCTCTTAAATTAAGCCAAGTCATTCAAACTGGCACTTTTTACTTTTAGCAAGCGAAAAACTGCATGCTAACTGATAAGAGACTGTTAGATTTGTACATAGAACTGGTTGGGTGGTGGATTTGTTTGTTTGCTTGGGTTTCTTTGTTTCTTCCTGGTTTTTTTGTTAGGATATTTAGAGTTGTTTATCTCTGCCTTGGACTGGGAAAGTATCAAAGAAAATCAGTAATTCATTAAGTTCTTGGCATGTTGCAAGATGCATCACCAAATAGTTCAGATGAAGAGAGTTGAAGCAGAGTGAGTTGATTTTGTTTTTAAGACTTCAAGGTCACCTAAGTAACAACATATTTTGGCTTTGATTAGGGATGAAACATCTTCAAAATGGGCAAAGATTTTAACTGAAAGCAGAGCACTCAGGTATGTGCCTTCCAGCACAACTTTTCAGACTGTAACCTTGCAAGTGTTAATGAATTACATTTGGCACTTTGTTTGCGAAGGAGTTTAACAGCTTAGCTAGCTCTGTTAAAAAAAAAAAAAAAAAGAGACTTTCTGATCCTACATGCACAAATGGTCATGGCTAAGATGCCTTCTCCGTGTCAAACTCATAGTCTCTACATGAATTTTATAGAAAAAATATTTTGGAAATAATTTTTTATTGTAGTGAAAAGATAACATCATGTTCATATGAATACACACAAAAAGAAAATATTGCTGTATGTTCACTGAAATACCTCATACTCAGTGTAACGAAGCCTCTTCTCAGCTTGTGCACAGCAGAATACCTTGAAAACTTCTGTGATCCCAGCTGCCATCCACTGCTGCACTCAGCAGGAGCAGCACCAAAGCTCCCAGGGCTGGCAGCTGAGCTGCACAGAAACAAGTCACAAGCTCCTGCCTCCCCTGAGCCCAGTAACTCTCTGGTATGATCACAGGCCCTGGTGTTATGGGATGGCTCAGCCGTGCTGCTGCAGGGCCATGAAGAGTGGGCTGCACCTCAGAAACTGTGGACCAGCTGCTCTGACAGCTGTTGGGCCACCCAGTAGAATGGGGCCACTGTCTCATAACATCTGGCCACAATGTTCAGCAGCACCATATTACTTCCTGCTGCCTGGCGTTATTTTGGCTTAAAGTGGTTTATGTAAGCATTTCTTTGATAGATGTGTGGCTCTGATACCCATCCCCTGCCACTCAAGGCAAGAAGGTACTGCACAAGTGATCCAGTGAGGTTCTCCAGGACATGTAGAAAAATTGCATTGAAATATTCTGTTGTTTAGCTAAGCTGTCTAAAGACAATGAAGTAATTCTCACTACTGCTTAACTCAAGAAAGTATCAGGTAGCTGTTGGCACATCTGGGCCGAGAACTACAGACTTTGTAGAAATAACAACTTGGCCTTTTTTACTAGCACAAGCTAAGATGATTGTAATTGCTGCCCTAAACCTGACAGCTGTGTTAATGACTCAAGCAAGAGACCCTGGGTGACTGAACAGAGCCCCATCACAGCTTAACATGTAGTCAGAACTCTTTTCATAATTTGAAGATAAAATTCCATTTCTGTACTTGAAAGTTGCCATCTCAATTCAGCTATTTTAAAATGCTTCAGGCCGACTTCTTCTGTTTAAGGAATTCTATGCTGACTTCCACTAAACTAAGAATAATTTCACTTTTTCCCTTCCCCCTAGGAGAGTGCTGCCATCTACCAAATGTGCATGCACTTAAGTACCTGATTTTGGAAGGGAGCTCATGGCAGGCTATTGAGCAGTTCAGTAAATTCAAATGTTAGTTGGCTGAATTTAACACTGAGTAAACACTAAATATAATATAGATATAAAAGAATGGGATCAAATGCCACTGTAGTATTTCGTCATTAAAAGTAGTCATCTTTCTAGTTCAACAATTAAATCCAGTATGAAAACAAGCTGGTAAGGAAACACACAACAAATAAGTAACGCATATTAACTTATAAAATATGAAACTGTCTACGTACAAAAAAAAATAAAAATCAATGTTAGTCACTTAAGCTTCACAGAACATTTGTATGGTAGAATCCCTTCTGTGCCCCAGCTTGTGTGTCTGCCAGAAACAGCTGGAGAACCAACCATCTTGGCTTCAAAGACACTGTGCTGTACTGCAGAAGCACCGCCCTGCCTTGCCAAGGCTCCTTGCGGGGTCACTGACAGGCAGCAGTGATGCTGATTTCTGGGCAGAGCCTTCAGGCAGTGCTGTCCTCTGTTTTGCTAATGCCAGGTGGCAAAATGTATGTCAAGCATCTGTACAGAAGAAAAGCTTTTCCGGCAAGGTTATGTTTGTTTTGATAACAGGAATGCTTTCAAATAATGCTAACATAATTCTAGCACAATAGTTCTCCCCTACAACTCATTCCCTTGCAAATCAAATATTTCTTTCCACTAGTGTTTTATACCCATGAAATCACTACGGGAGCCTCCAGTGAGGGGATAAATTCCAGGCAGGGATTTTCAATGTGCATTTTATTTTGGTTGTGCATGTATCTTCTCTTACCCAAGGAGATTTTTTTTGCCGTTGTATACAAACTCTCACTGTCCATTTTGGAGTTAAAGAAAAATGATCTTTTATAACTTCTGCCACTTTTGATCACCTCTTAAAAATACCACTTTACACAGAAAAGCCAGAAGTAATGGAGATAAACAGACATCTGTACATTTTAGCCATTCATTTAGAAAACATCTGTATCCATCCATGCAACGTTAAGACTATAAGTAACTTTGCAGTTACATCTGAGCCCATTGCTGTGGCAACAGGGTAGTCTTTATCTCCACGTGCATTCTATCAATTTCTTTTTGTTCTTAAAGCAGCTTCCTGAAATGAAAAATAGAAAAGCAATGATTAAGTTCATCTCTTTCTAACATTGGATTCAAGGTTTATATAAGGAAGCCCTTACTACTTTCCAGTTGTGGAAGATCTAGATGCTGATCCTTTACATGGTGAAAAAATGAACGACTGACATGGAAAAATGTGAACTGCTGTTATTTTCAATTTAAAAAGTTATTGCTGAAGATGTGGGAACACTAGTTTTTTTGCTACTGTAGCTATTTTTAATAGGATGCCAAGGAATTGTACTACAGTACCTTTCAAACTAACTCAGCAAGGTGCAATTTGCTGCTTGCTACAGTGGGAGTATAGTTCATGCAAATGTGTATGCTAACAATTAGTTCCTTGAGGTCCTTCTCTGTGCTTGGCTTTCATCAAAGCACAGATTTCAACAAAGCTCAGATTGTCTAATTGTTTGGAATTGTAAATTTTCTGTTATGGTTGGTACCCATCATACCAGAGAGGATTGTACTGGTGATCTGTCAGGTGTTAGTTAGTTGCCAAGTCTTAAGAACTCAATATAAACTAACATGGTTTTAAAATTTCTATTTTTAAACAGAGCACTAGGCAATGGGAACTACACTACAAGAGTTAAGAAGGTTCTATCTGTGCTTTCAAGGACCTAAATTGATATCAGACACCCATTAACTTTGGGATTCCTCTTCACTGTTTCGTTTTTTTTTCTGGGGCTATCTACTTTTAACACTGATTATTAAGCATTTTGAAAGGGTTGAACCTCTTCAAAAATAATGTTGAAATCCTAGCCTCTAGTATTCCAGCATTTCTAGACCCTTAAAAAAATACAATCATGTATAAAAGGCCACAGGAGAAAACATCAAAGGAATTAGTTATCCAGACAAGATATTTCACTCACATTTGATGCTGCCTAACAAACTCTGCAAACTGACGGTCTTTAGCATAGAGCTCTATAATTCGAATTCTGTCCTGAATTTCCTAGAATACAAGAAACAGAATTGTAAGTACATAATAGAATACTACTGAAATAACTGATTTCTGGGTTTTGGGAAATAAAACTCCTATGCACTGCTATTTCAAGGAGTAGAGTTTGAAACTGGGCACTCCAATACTAAAATTCTTCTTTATGCCTTTTTTTTTTTTTAAGTGAAGCACTTCATTTGAATTCAGTAATACTTCACTTTTGAATTAAAACCAGTGTTAGGACAAAGTATGGCATTTCAAAAGGCTTTAACAAAACCATTTATCTCTCACAGATGCTTTGCCTGCCAGTCCAGCTACATACACCTCTCACAGTTGCTTAAGGATCTGTGGTTAGTTCTGGGATGTAAATCTCTTCTCTTTAGCATTCTAGAGTAAACCTTGGCTACTGTGTGTACAGGAAGAAAGAAGGATGTGATATGACTTGCACGTTATAGAAAGACTTAAACTTTAAAAACAATCAAAAAATACTGAAAAGAACCCTGTGAAAAGGCCTGGAAGTACCAGTTTTTCACTGTGTAACTATTACATAAAGTAGTTGGCATTAAAAGGTAAATGTGTCAAGTAATATATCAAACCTCCCCAACTCCTGTGAAGTTACTTAAAGAGTCAGCTCCTTTATTATGTGAATTTCATTACAGGCCAGAACAAACCCATAACCTTCTCTAAAAGCAAGCAGTGAAAGCAAACCTTTCTGTCTTCTTTTAAATGGTTGCAGCAGTCATAGCTGCAGCCTGTTTATCTGGAGCGTAGACACTGGGGAAAGATTGGGCCCACCTCTGAGGTTAGAAGTGTGGAATAAGCTTACTGTTTAAATCATCTTTCCCATGCCACTATGAAAACAAGGTCATTTACCTCCTTAGTAAGCTCACTGTTTTCATAAATGTGCCTGATCTCTTCACTGCTGTAGTCTGTGGATGTCTCTGCACTGGTGGAACTGTAGGACGTTAGCTGCGGATATCTCCGGTAATAATGGCTGTAGCCAGTCGTATCACTTTCATACATGGGGTTGTATTTAACTGCATTTTCAATGGACGAGAGGCTGTCACCCTGCCTGGGGGAGCAATAAACAAACTGTGAGCTTCTCTGCAGCCTGGAAGGGCAGCAGGTAGACTAAGGAAGCCTGGCATTTGGAGGTGCCTGTACATCCTGTTGCTTGTAAACTGTGTGATATTAGACTTACAACAGAATTATCCTTTTTGTAGCCAATGTGTTTTCAAATATTAGATGGTGTCACTTACCCTTGTGAGTCCCCAGAATCACTCTTTGTGTACTGGTCTCGAAGGGTCCTGGCCAAGAAGAAGATGACAGCAGATGCTACAAGAAGGAATCCTGCCACAGAAGCAATTGCAATGCCCACAACCAGTGGCTCTGACACGTATTCCTCACAGTGCTCCCCTCTGTACCACCAGTTCTCTCCCACACGACACCTGCCGCAAAGAAACACAGGGAAATTAAATACCAGCAAAAGCTTTGGTTAATGTATTTAACTTCCTGTTATGATGTACCCTCAGTCAAGTCACCTCAATAAATATCTTTGCGTTGTTCAATCACCAATTTTCTTTATTATTACTATTACTATTGCTACTATTACTATTATTACTATTACTGTGAACGTTCTTTTTAGTAAAGAATCATGCAACAGTTTGGGTTGAAAGGGACCTTTAAAGGTCATCTGGTTCAATCCCCCTGCAATGAGCAGGGACATCTTCAACTAGATCAGGTTGCTCAGAGCCCCATCCAATCCAGGGTTGGGGCATCTACCATCTCTCAGGCAACGTGTTCCCGTGTTTCACCACTGCCATTGTAAAACATTTCTTCCTTATTCCTAGCCTGAATCCACCCTTTTTTAGTTTAAAACCATTACCCCTTGTCCTATCACAGTGGACCCTGCTAAAGAGTTTGTCTTCATCTTTCTTATATGCCCCCTTTAAGAACTGAAAGGCCACAAAAGGGTCTCCCAGGAGCCTTCTGTTCTCCAGGATGAAGTACCCGATTACTGAATTGAATGAAGGTAGATAAAATAGCAAAAGAGTAATACGTTTTTGATGGAAAAAGCCTGTACTTTCCGCAATTTAGGGTATCCTGTGATGAGCTAAAACTGGAAGGCGTTTAGACTAAATAAAAAGTCCCGCCTTGATTGAGCCTTATGTGTGACATATCAAATAATGTAAAGGTAGAAAGCAGTTGTCTTATTCATCTTGTAATGCAAATACAAAGGAAGGTGTGTTAACTGAGCAGAATATTTCTAGTGTAGTGAACTTCACAATGGCTAAATAAATACATAAAATAAATGACTAGAAGAAAGTATGTGTCCAAGACTGTATCTTTGGAATGGTTGCCCAAAACAGTATTCAGTATTTCTACCTTACTGTGGTTTTGAACATGCAAACTATAATGTTAATATTGACTTAAAATATACTAGTAAAAATAATATATTTGCATTATGTGTATTTGGAACCTTTTGCTATGAAAATACAAGAGATTGTAGGGTATTATGACCATGCACAGCAATGAACCTTATTAATAAGAAACATCAGTAAAGTAAGTCTTCTAACATAATTATCTGAAATAGTTTCTGAGAGTAGTAAGCAATACTTCAATTTTTTTAAAAAAAAATTTAATAAATACTGGCTGGAACATGCTTGAGTTCAGATACTCACCTACTTCTAATTAACACTTACAGAAATATGATTACATTTATAGTGTGTCTGTGACAGTATCAATTTTTACAGTTTTAAAACCATTTTCATTTTTTCTGTTAACTGTTAGGACTCTAAGATTGACTTTAGAGATGTTTTAGGTAAACTTGAAAAAGAAAATCACATGAAGCAACATAAATAACCACTAGTAGTAATACTCTGCAGTAGTTCTCTTTCCTTGATAGGTACATTTTGATTTTAAAAATAGACTGCTACATTGCTTGAAAAGCAATTTAAAAAAAATATATTAAGTGCAGTGTCAGAAGCATCATCAGTTTGTCTGTATCTTGTACAAAGTCTTTTCCATTACCTGCAAAATACAGCAATCCTGTTCAGATGCATCTGTATCTCTTTTTTTTAAGCAAAAATCTGGGGCCTGTGCCTTCATCCTTTTATGAACCACACATGATTTTTCCCAAATGTCCAATTATTTACTTTTATGCTTTTTCTAAACCAAAAACATTATGTTTAATGTATTTATGCACTATCAATATGCCTTTCAGATATGAATTTTTGTTGTGGAATCAACTCTCATATGTGATATGACATTATCAAATACTTTGCTACTTGAGAAAACCTCTGGAGATAAATTCTGTATCCAAAGGTCTATAAAAGTGATTTGAACAACTGAGTGTGTTCCATTACAACCATTATTCCTAGTTAATTTTCTGATGTTTCTATTCTATTAATTTATTAGTCTCATTTATGATATACACATATGAGAATAATGTTAATATTGGGACTTGCACTCAGCAATATAACATGAATGATAATCATCATCTACTCACTTCTTACAATATTGTACAGAATTTTAGACAAATCTTATAGAACACTACAACAGAGGAGACAATAAGGGCTTTTCATCCAGGAAGCACCACTTCCAATAGCAGGGTGACCTACCTACAGATGGCCCCTTGCCCAGGGCTTATGTCACACTTCCCATCATTCAGGCAGAAGTTTGGTTGCAGATCACAAATGCTGTTGCATGGCAGCCCATCGATGCTCAGGTAGCCAGGGTTGCAGACACACTCGGCTTCCCCACTCCAGCGATTTACTAAGCATTCAGAGAATTCATTGCAGGCCTGGAACTTGCAGGGATCTGCTTGCTCACCTGACAATACACAGAGCAAAAACTGTTAATGAAAGAGGAGAGTCTTAACCAAGACAAAGTGCTGGCTGTCTGCTGCCATTTTCTCTAATGGTCTCTTGTTAATCCACAAAAGTCCAGCGTGCGTCATTCCTGAGTAACAAAAGGTTCTGCTAAGGTGAACAAACGCTAGCAAGTATTCCTCTGTTTACACAGTGCACGCCAGTGGCATGGCTAAGACCACCCAACAAACAATCAAAAAAGCAAATATAAAAGCGATCTTTTTCTTCCTGGAACAGGCAGTACCTCATATGTTCTCTGTCTGCTGGAACTCTGTTTTGCAAATGAGTAAAACTCAGGTGATCTCCAGTGTTTCTTGTTACAGAAAACCTAGGCAGCATATGGGGAAGGGCAGTGGGATATTGGGCGCTCACCATCTGCTGTGAGGGGATTTGCCTTTTTGTCTGCAAGGAACACAAGCTTACAGCATTCAAGATATCTCACAGGCTCAATAGGCTCGCATACAGCTAAACAATCAATATCAGAACAATTGGCATCTTTATCAGAACAATTAGACCATCTTTATAAGAGAATTGAGAAGAACAGCTACCATATGCCAACAGGTCAGCACTCTTATTTTTCTCTTACCTCAGAACAGGAAATATTTCCCTGTTGCTTATATGGTAAACTACTGGCTAACTTGAACAGGGAAAAAAACCCAAACCAAACAAAACTAAAACCAAGCAACCAAACAAAAACCACAGAACCCAATGAAACAAAAAACAAAATAAAAAAATTTTCTCCCTGTATCAGAGCAGTGAACCAAGAGGGCCTTTAACTTTTTAGTGCAACCAAGACCTTACCCCAAATATGAGGCAGCAGCTATTACCTGTGCAGATGCCCACCTGGCAGCTAAACTGGCTACCACCTGTGGGAATAACCACGTGGAATAAGTTCAAACCACACATGAAACTAAGCACAAGAGAGATGGGCACCACTGTCCTCCCTGAGCCACCTGCTCCCTACTTCCTAGGTCAAGTGCAGGGGTATTATATAGAGTATTCCATGAGCGAATTTGTCTCCATAAATCTATATGGACCCCATACAGCTTTCTCTGTCTGGGTCCCACTTTGATTTTCACCTCTTTAGTCACAGAACAGATTTTTGTTTGTTTGTTTGAACTCTGTGAAGGACTATGTTTCTAAAGCCCATCCTGCGAAAAGCAGTGGACAGTGTCTGAGCTGCTGGGATCCTTAGTACTTAAACCAGAAATTTTTTCTAAATCCCTTGCTTTGAACTGCATTTCCCTGCTGTCCTTACCTGATTCCACATCCAGGGAGTATTTATCAATGGCCAGGTTCATGGTGTGATATGCAGTGTTGCAGAAATCTTCCAGGATCATGTACACAGCGTTGGTGACATTCCGAGGCACAGGTTTGGCAAATTTCATTCGACTGTTCACCACAATGCTGCCATTTCTGAAGTTCAGGATTTCCAGATTCTGGAATCCAGTCAGATTTGACTGAAGGTAGGGCACCAGCTGCAACAGAAGGGATGTGACAGAAAAGCAGAATCTTTGAATCTCTCTACTCAAGCCAGTTGCACTGTTACTGCATCAGACAGCAGGAGTTTGAATGATTTTATCCAAATCCTACAGCAAGGGTATTGACCTTCACCCAGCTGAGGTCTGTGCTGACAGCCTGCCAGGAGCCCAGGTACTTCAGGCAGTTCTTAAGAGTAAAACAATTTGCAGAGAGTTTCTAAAAATCTGCAATTCAGAAATACAGTTCTCAGGACATACATTGTGCTCTCCCTTTATCTAAGCACGAAGAATACTTATCATTTCACAGGATTTTTCCTTCAAGCATGTCCCCCTTCACTCTCTCTGTTTTGCTCCCTTTACCTCTCACAACAGAATGTTCATTTCAGTCAGGAAAGGGGAATTTCCCTGTTAAAATTTGGCAGTTGTTGCTGTATAACTCCTGTGAGGCTTTCCTAGTCATCAACCAGATTAGGAACAGCTTACCTGAGCTGCCTCTTAGGATGGGTTGAATGTGTTGCAGAAAAGTTACCTGCTCGCAGCCCCAACTTTTTTGCATCTTTCTCTCTATAGACTAAATACACTCTGGAAGCAAGTAGGGGGAGTGTGGTAATGACTTCAGCTACACCACTACATTTATTGACACCAGCAGAGCAGCTGGTCCATAGTGCTAAGAAGTTCTGCTTTAGAGACACTATTGACTGAATAAAAGATGAACAGCATCCCACCACCCACTTCCAGACAGAATTTTCCCACAGAGGGACACAAATTATATGTGTAAACACCAGCCATGGATTGCTCTCTGCAAAACAGAGATGAGTAAAAGTAATTTACCAACAATTTTTGTCTATCTGGTAACAGACATTTAGCATAGGAGTGACTCTTACCAGTTCCAAGAATCGCTGCTCCAAGGCTTTGTATTCAGGGGAGTTTTTATTAAACAAGTCCTCTGAAAACATCATGTTGGTAACCCGAAGACTGAAGAACACAACTAGAGCTCGGGACGGGACAGTACTACTATAGTGAGTTTCATGTGTGGCCCAAGCCACACTGGCCATCTCTGTGGACTGGACACGAGTTGTTAGCTCCATGTGACTTTCAGTCATTCTCCTTCCCTCCTCAGTCCGCTCAGGAGAAATGTGGACAGTACTAACACGATCCAGGTCTACTGAAACATCCAGGACTCTTGTTGTTTCATCTCCCAGCTTTGTTGGGGTAGCCACAGACAATGATGTTGTGAATCCCACAGGAGGAAGATAGGGTGGGAGCTCAACAGTGCTTGTTTCACTCACTGTTTGATAATCCATAACAGTGCTGAAGCTCATGGAAAGACCCGTGTCACGGTCTGTACCACCCTGTCCAGCAAAGCCCTCTGGGACAGTGGTGTGATCTGTTACAGAAGGAGCTGCAGTTGAACCTTGAGTGCCAGCTGGCATTGCTGGTTGCACTGTCTGATCTAAGGAGGTTTCTAGTGCAGTAGGCCAAACATCAGCTGGTTTCTTCACTGCTGATCCAGGAGTGTCTTGGTCTGCCAGGGATGAATCTAGGGCTTGCTGCTCTTCTGTGGAAGCATCAGGCTTTACCATGGAAGGATCTGCAGTCAGAACAGTTTCTGAAGAGATTGTGTCCAAGTGTCCTATTGTGGCAGCTTCCATTACATCTGACTGCTTCACTGTGAATAGTTCTTCTACCGTTGCCCTGTCTTCACTTGGGGGTTCAACTGCTTCAGAGATTATGTTTTGGCCTACATTAGACTCCTCAGGTTGCTCCATACTGACAGTCCTTGTAGAAGTAAGGAGACTATCTTCCACAGACAGATCTGTATATGGTGGTGAGACAGGGGCCTCTCCAGCTGGCATGACAAAAGAAGAATCATACATGCCCAGTGTTTCTGTCTGTGTAGATGGTTCCACAGATGATGGCTCTTCTGGCTGTAACAGAGGTACTTGCGGAGTTGTAGTCTCTGGAAAGACAAACATTTCAGACTCATCAAGGAAATTTTTTATATTGACCATACCTTCATTCTCATCTTTGGACAGATCATAATCTAATTTATTCCCAGAGTTAAGAATATAGTCTAAGATCATGCCTTCAGGAATATCCTCAGTTTTGATTAACAAAGACTCATTGTCATCTTCAAGCCAGCTATCAGGACCAGGGTAGAAAACTGGTTCCAGGGTTGCTTCTTCCCAAGGCCAGATACTTGATTCCATTTCTTTTCCTGAACCATCAAAAGCTGAACCAGACCCATCATCATATATAACTCTATCTCCAAGAAATATATCAGTTTCGTCTTCCATAGGGGGTACTTCTAAGGGAAAAGGAATTTCTTCCACAGAGTCTGCACTGTCACTGCCCTCAGGACTACCTTGGATTACTTCTTCCTTCTCAGAAGATACTGTTTGTTTAATATCAGTCTCTATGACTGATGAAGAGGCCACTGTTGGTGCAGAAAGCAGAGGAACTGTGTAGTCATCGGTGGATAGAGATTCTTCAGGCACAAGGTGAGAAGGACTTGAAGGCAAAAGGTCTTCAGATGGTCCAGTATCATCAAATATTAAAAATAAAAATAAATGTACAATTAATTGTTGTGTATGATAAAATCCATCAAATTTCATTCATTTTATTATCTGTAGATCTGTGCTCCACATTTCCCATAATATATCCTGACCTTTGTATGCCAAAGTCATAAGGACCCCTGTTAACCTCTCCCACTTTCCATTCAGATATTCAATGGACCAAGTCACGACATACAGAATTACTTCTATGCAATTAAATAAGTACCATGTATGTGTCATTTCCAGAAGAGATAAACAGGTGTTATTAGCTATTACAAGCATTTTACCTTGGTATATTGTTCTTGGATACATGCACACAGGAAAGGTAAAAACTAGCAGAGAAAGATATCCAGTTTTTAGACCTTTCTGAAAACTCATTTTGGTGAACTATAATTTGGCGAGTATCAGGAAACACTGGCATCAAAATCTAAGCTTCAGTCAATGGCACTAACTTACCATCTAAGGAACTGGGGGCTGAAAGCCATTCCAGAGAGTCCATAGAATCATGCTCTAACACTGGTGCAGTGACCAAATGAGGAGTCTGATTCTCATCCTCTAAACTCAGCCCATCAGGCAAAGAAGTGACGTCAACCTCTGAGGAAAGTGGAGCTTCAGGTGCCAAGCTGGCCTCATAGTCAATATTCTCTGGTCTTGGCTGGATTTCGTTGTTGCTGTATTGCTCACTATCTGAGGTGGAATCTGGTTTGGTGTAATCAAAGGGCAAGGCATTGCTGACTGTCGATTCGTCTGCTGAAGGACGCTCAGCTAAAAAAGTGCTGTCCTGGAACATAAAGCCACTGTTAATATTTCCAGTGTTACAGGGGAAATACTGATTGTCTGTGTTGGGCTGAACACATAGAGAGGGTTAACAGAAGGCAGTGGCCAAGTCTCAGACTAATGCTTCTGTGAGGGAGCAATGCACAGCAGCAGGAGGAGTAGCAAATACAGAGCCTTTGCTAATCCTGTGCAATATGCATGTAAAATGCACATCCTTCTGGCATATGTCGTGTCCATCAAAAAGGGAAAGGAGCCATTCAGATTGTTTGGAGTGCAACATCCCTTATGGTATTAAGAGATTTACTATCTATACCTAACCCCATCTCCTTTCCTATTCTGAAAAAATGAATCTGTCCATCTCTATTTAATAACCAAAGATAAATGTTGCCTGACTTCCTAAAGCGTGATGAGGTTTTAATAGCTTTAATTCATCAGCCACACAATTAATACAGTAATTATAATATTTCAGTTACTATGATACATTAAACAGTGTAGAAAGGGAACTTCGATGTATGCATGCCCAGTCATCATTTATTGATATCTTTTAATTTGTGGGTATGAGAACCCAGGAGAGAAACAAAGACCAGAATGTGATGAAGGGCCTTTAGAACCTGGAATAATTTAGTCTCAAAGCCAAGATACCTGTGCAGGAAAAAAAAAAATTCTATCAGCAATAATGATGAACAGCAAAGAGTATGAAGAATGAATTTGTGAATTATTTGAAATATGAAAAAATAATTTGTTTTTACATCTCCAATCTCCACACTGTTTACTTACAACTCCGCTCCCAATCATTAGTTGGTTTACAGTTAAAGTAGTCCACACATTTAATCTTTGCATATTAATCTCCTACCATGGTGTCTGATGAGGTAATTATATTGAGAAAGGGTAATAAAGATATTAAGTTATTTGGTCCAGGCTACAAAAGCAAGCTGACAGCCTAAAACTCGGGACTTAGTGCTTTACATGGATACCTGCCCACATATCAATGCTGTGCAGTAGTGTGATATGGACCAAAAATCCCATTAGGGTATGAAAAACTGCCAAGCAATTTCAAGAATTAGCTATTTACTAAGAACTAACAAACTACTGATGGTGGCAAGTATTAGGTGGTTGAAATGTGGGTGAATTAAGTTTTCAGCTTAATTCAAACTGCATTTGAATGCCTTGGAAACAGGCCAGTTCAGTTCTTATTAAATTACTTGTTTACCTGTGTTGATCACATTAAAAAATGTCAGTTGTTATGCCACCACAGTCTCGTCACATTTTTTAATTTGTATGGTAGCAATCAGTTGAAAAATATATATACCATAGAGATGTGCTCCAGCAACTACAATTTTTGGCAAAACTGACCACTATAAATAAAGCTGTAAAAGCAGTTACAGTACCAAATTAGAAACAAATTACAGATGAAAATTCCATAAAGAATGAATCAGGATTACCAGCAATAGCTCCTCAATACCTTTGTTAATGGGCGCATTTAGTTGCCAGGGATTGCACTTCATCATTTATTTGAATGCGGATAAATGCTTCTATGGCAACATTATTCAAAGATTATTGTTACAGTGCAATGTATTATAAAAACAAGCCTAATATAATATTGGGAAGTTCTGGTTTTCACTGATGTCTTTTGAAAGGCTTACAAATATGATAGATGACCGCAAACACAGGACGCCTCCCCTTCGATTTTCCATTTTCTGCTGCCAGTAAGGCATTGTGTTCATCAAGCCAGAGCATTCTACCAGTTACAACTCCACATAAACAAGAAAACATGGATTTTAAAAACTAGACCTGATTTTTGCTTTGCTTTTAAGGAGGGCTGTAAAACTCAAAGAAAAGAATTAGTTGTACCATCTGCTAGCAATTAGATGGTGAAGTCACGACAAGCCCACCTTACGTCATGAGTATGTATGTTAATACAAATCCAACTTATTCTCAAATCAGCTAGGAAAAATCACAGCAAAGTTCTTTTCCATAGGTAACAGTTCTACTTAAGAGCACCTACTTGAACCATAAGGGTTTGACATCTGTGGAAATAACTGATCAATTGTTTACCATTTAAGCATATTTATGATTTTCTGAAATTTATCTGAAGCTACCTCCCAAGTTAGCTGTATATTGCAGATAGCACACAGGTAGTTTGGGGATATACTCAGTATCTTTTACATAATTAGGGCTCCTGACTGAAGGCATAGATAACTTTATTCGTAGTCCATTATTAGAAAAATATAACTTCAAAATTTTTTTCTCATAATACTATTTCCTAAAATTGGTTTCAGATTTATTATTGCAAAGCTGCCACTACTCTAAAATCTTCTTGCCTGCACATCTGTCAGAGTATCCACAGATAAAATGTAAAGATGGCAGAATTCTTTGCATTACTAAAATAAACATCTGCGACATTTTAGACTAGTTAGATGGCTCCAGTAAAGAGAAAGCCCTTTTCTGAAAGTTAGCTTCAATTCATGTTTATCCACACCATGTTTAAGCCATTATGACAAATCCGCATGAATTTGCATTTTAGACATCAATGATTAGTTTTTAAAACTCAGGGAAAACTGGCATGAAATTAAGGATATTATACCCATGTCCATTCTAACAATATCTGTGTTCTGTGAAGTGAAAACAAATCTTGCTTACATAAAAATTTCAGAAGTTGTCCTGAAATTAAATGTGTCTGTATTCAGAACATTATCCCATAATGGACTTAGTGAGAACCTACCATCCAGCACAGGTGGACCTGGATTTTATGGCATGATCTGAGCTCATTTCTTTGTGAGGGCACATCAGTGTTACATAACAGAGTGGAGAGCAGAAACCTACAGCCCAGACAAAGATCCAGCACTTGGAAGTTCTGGCTGTTGGCAGAACTGACTGACTTAATCTCAGTGTTGCTGGCACCTAACTCAGTATCTGTGCTTAAATTCCCTTAGCATGGTACAGACATTGTCAGGGATACCAAGTCTCCTGTCCAATAGGGAACTCCAGTCTACATCCTGGGTTGTTCCAGAGGTAATCAGAGGAGAAAATTACAATTTCAAGAGACAAGAAAAGCAACCACTGCCTGTTATTTAGCATGGTACAGACATGGTCAGGGATACCAAGCCTCCTGTTCAATAGGGAACTCCAGTCTACATCCTGGGTTGTTCCAGAGGTAATCAGAGGAGAAAATTACAATTTCAAGAGACAAGAAAAGCAAGCACTACCTATTATTTTCCTTTGCTGGCATTAGGGAGATGGACATAATTTTAAAACCAAACAGAGAACTTTCTGTGAAAGCAATAAAATAACAACAGAAGCATATGAAACTTAGCACTGCATCTCTTCTAGCAGCCAGCTTTAGGGTTTACATCTATTTCTTCTTTCCAAAGAAAGGTATTGTCATGGAAGGAATAATAATGTCTTTAGAACAGTTTACAATCTAAACAAGATGATCACAGAAAACTGTTGTGCAACAGACACCAAAATTGTCACATGAGAGATTTAATCAGTTTTTATTCCATTATGAGGTGTGCCTTCATTACTACTTATTCCGCATGAACAACAGGATAGAGAAGCTCTGGGTGTTGGCTACAATTCCACCTTGCTAAGTTGTTCAAATGTCTCCAAAAGCCACTGCGCAGAGCCATACTCACATCGAACTCCGGGCGCTCCAGCACAACTGGATGCTCAGTAATCCAGGATGGGTCTTCTGATGGGGGGTGTAGTATTTCTTTCACTGTGGAAATATAAATACTTGGGATCTAGAGGCTGCAGTAGCAGTGTGAGGAAGTTGTGTTGGAGGACTGATGAAAAACCTTCTCTGGTTTCAGATTTGTGAGTAAAATATTTTCAAAAAGTTTGCCAGAGATATTTTGTTTCTGGAAATGCCTTCAAATCACTGAGAGGAAGTAGAGGGGAAAGATGAGAACAGAGGGGTGACAGCACTCCTTCATCGCCTCTGACAGGATCATTCAATGTTCAACAATAACCCGGATATTTTCAACAATAACCCAGATGTTTTCTTTGTGCTGCTCAAGGCTGACACAGGGCTACTAAGCTGAAGGTCACCCTGGTGCAACGTGAACCATGTTTTCACTATTATTCCTATTAATTTTTGGAAGTATAACTGAAATTGTGCACCATAAACTTCAGGGTCAAAATATTTTAAAAAAATTTTCAGAGGGCAGCTGAATAATTCACTCATCTGAGATTTATTTTATAAAAAGTCAGATGTGTGACACACCAATGCATCACAATTAATACCCACCATTAGTAAGCTGAAGAGAGTCTGGGTCTAGAGACAGGGAAGTGTTTTCAAGCAAAGCATTTTTCTGGAGGGTTTCGGCAATATAGTCTCGGAAATCACTGATGGTGTACACAACTGTTGGATTATCCTCTATGCCCATAAAGGAGTTGTCTTCCACCTTGTTTGAATGAAGGTTAATCAAGTCCCAGGTGGCATTACTGATGGCTTTTCCATCAAATGTGACAGCATAGTGAACTTCCACCCCACTTCAGTTGTACAAAGAGAAAAAGAACACAGATAAGAAATGCCAAGTTTTCCAAAGCAGAGCAAACACTGTAGTTTTTCCCAAGAGCCTTTGTCAATACCCTTTTTAATATAAAAATATATGGCTTTAGATTCTAAATAAAAACTACTGGATTCTTTTCACACTTGTGTCTGCCTGTGCTTTTCACTACTGCAAAGTCCTCAAGGAAAAGGCTACTAAAATCTGACATCTGGTCTGGTCCCAGCCCTGTATTTCTGCTACTGACTGGCAGACAGACCACAAGCAGACCAAAGCACCAGCTTTTTGCAAGCATTATTAGTGGGTCCACCAGTGTGTTGTGGTGAGAGTGAAGATTTTAAGGTCATGCCAATGATGGGAACGGCTCTGAAGTATGAAAATAGCCAGGAAAAACAGGCTGTATATAGCAGCAATCTATGGTAGCAAGTGAGAGCCCTGATCACTGTCATTGTGCAGTGTCAACCTGCTTGAAAGAATTTTTTTAATAGCAATAAAATAGTATTTAATACAGTTTATAATTGGGAACATTCATCTAGACTAATTTGATCATTTATTCTAATACTCAGTTTTGTATCTGTGTACAGTTTAGGGTTTTTTTCATATTAACTCTCCTCCATTTTCTTAATTTTCTTTTCCTGAATACATTTGATGTTCTTTTCCACCACAGCTTAGGCAGCAATCAGATTTACCATACACTGGGCATAAGCACAAGGGAGCATTAGAAAATATAACACATTTTGGCTGTACACAGAATACAGCAAGAAAAGTAACCTATGAACTGTTAGGAAAAAAGGACTGAATACAGGTTTTCCTCATTCCACAGAGCTGGACTGGATTTCTTAAACAATGGCTCTGTTCAGGGAAGTCTTTAAAGCCCCTGTGCCAGATACAAGACACATTATCTGCAAACACACTGACTAAAACCAGGAGCCTGATGGAGTTTTGCTTCTGGCTCTATCATTGACATGAACCCACTATATAGTGAAGAGATTTGTGTTATCTAAACTTTCTTCAAAAATCAGAATGCTCATTCTCTTTGAAATTGTTCGTGGAAAGTAGCTACATGTGTGCTGAGACATACATGACAGAAAATAATACATCTAGTAAGTTAAAGTGGCAGTTCATTTTCTGTCTTGTGACATTTTTAAAATACTAAATGAGGAAAATTTTGGTTTCTTAACTTGCATATGCCTGATGAAAAACAAGTCCAGACTGATCTCATGTTCTGCTAGAGAATATTTATGAATGTTCTGGTAAGACATGCAGCACCTCTGGACTTGAAGCTAAGCCAACAGCCTTTGCTGGAGAGCTGTGGGTTTTTTACCTACTTCAATTTCAGTAATAATAATAATGCCATTTCTATTCAAGACTTTGCTCAAAGTGTGAAGGCCTTGAGTCATCGTTAAGCAATTTTGTTTTCTTCACAAGAGAGACTCCTATACACAAGTTAGCCCAGTAGCTCAGTTGTGTTGAGGATTATTTTTCCTGAGTATTTTTTTTATTATTAGGACTTAAATAAGCAAGCTAGGTTTATTCTTAATTAAATCAGATCAGTTACTTGCAGTTTCTGGTAGAACCCCCTCTCATAATATTTATGTTGGATAACTATCTTGCTCTGGAGCCAAAACTACAGATCCCCAAACCCATGTCCTCCAGCTAAACATGTTTTTCCCATCTGTATTACAAAATATCTATTAAAAAATTGTCTTTACCTGTCTTCCTCGGAAGGGCTGAATATAAAAACAAAACAGAACAGCAAAACCTGTCAAATCAGTATCATAGTTTCCTTTAAGTCTTAAAACTTAGACTTGCTTTGGTATTCTATAGGGCATACCCATTCAAAAATACTTACAGCAAAATAGTTATAAGTTGCATAGTTATTCTGCTACATAACAAATTGTTCTGCTTTTACTGAACTATTTCCTGTTGATCCCAAGGAATCAGCAGAGCAGAGCCCTCTTAGATTATTGCAAATAATGCAGTTAAATGCCTGTCAGTACCAAGGGGATCAAGGCTCACTAATTCTACCCGAAGATTTTACTTACAACCTACAGGGTTTTGTCATGCACAGCAGAGCACAGAGTTCTGGTACTTTGCCAGAAATACCAACCTTTTATTTGTCTTCTCAAATGAACCAAGAGCTTGCAAATGTATTAGGCTGCAAATACCAAGGTGGAAGGTTTTGCTACCTTCCAGGCTGAAAACTGGATGCAGTCTAGGGTTCCAAACACAAGACCTTTCTCACTATAGCTGCTTTGTTACCTGCATGTATTCTAGCAAAAATACCCCAGGCAAGAGATTCTAAGAAACACAGTTTCAGTGTTTATTATTGTTTACAGTCTCAAAGAAAACACAGTTTAGACTAACTGATGAACACTCTTATTAGATTCTGAAAGTTATATCCAGTCCATTCAAGAAAAATCACAATTTGTGATCCATGCACTCCAAAACACCGATCTCTTATGTTTGATGCATTAACTTAACAAATTATCTTTAAATGTCACTCTGAAGCACAAATTGATTTGAGGAAATCAGGTCTTAAAAAAAATATTTATAGGAATAGAGAGAGTTAAAACATTGCATATTGTTTATCAAACTAGTCACCCACCTTTGTTTTGATTCAAGAGAGAAAGACCTTTATGTATCCTAAACACTAACCCTTAGAGTCATCCCAAACTAACATTAAGAAGTTGAAAAAGAAATTTAAATACAACACATTTTTGCCATTTTTCCCAAGAGGTTTCTGTGTCCTTCCTTGTTTAATACTTGGAGATATTACATGACATATCAGATATAAATATCTCTTTTAATTTTAGGATTAAATAACAAGAATAAGAATGCCTTATCTTAAAATCACAGCAAACATTTCATGTGAGATTCTCTAGTAGATGCCAGAAGAAAAAAATAATTGCATTTACAGATAGTTCTGTATTTATATTTCAACTGCTCTATATAGAGGTACCAAATATGAAAGCACTTGGTTAATACATCCTAGGAACTCTCACACACATGCCCAACATTCTTCCAAGCATTGTGTTAGCTCATTGCACCATCATATATGATCATGATGTTCAATCACTTTACCTGTAATCCAGGATATGGATGTTTTTGTATCCAGGTAGTCCTTCAAATACGCTTTTAATCTATTTAGAGGGAAAACCAAAAAAATTAACACAGATTCCATTCACTCTGCTCACGTGGTGAAAAATCAGGAAGTATTGTCAACATTTTCCAAAGATATATCTGAGCTGTTATATCTAATAGGAGAAAAATGGTTGAATATTCTCTTTATGGAAGAGTAGTTTTGGTGACATTTTCATTATTATAAAAAGAAAAGAGAAAATAAAAAGTATGAAGAAACAACACCCAGCATTTCCCAAGAACTGTATAGAAACATTCCAAGGGGAGAAATTGAAACAGACTGCACTGCTCACAGCAAACTACATTCTTTCTCTTATTTTTGCAGCACAAACCCTTCTCTGCCCAAAATGTTTCCATTGCCTCCCAAACCTTTCTGGAATAAAAAAGTTCAGGAAAATGCTCTGGACCGCAGTGATTTAAACAAGTGGAGCGGCAGCTGCCATGGGAAAGGAACCTCTTAGCCTCCAAAGAGGCACGAGTGCATTACATAGTGCATACCACAGCTCATCACCACTGCCCTAAGCATGCAAAGGGCTCCAGAGTGATTGGCAGTGCTACTCAAAAAGACAGCCAGAGGCAGCAAAATGGCAGCACATCCAGGCCTAATTCAATAGTCAACTGTGCAACAGGAGATGAAAACAAGATATAGAATACTGAAGGTTCATGCTGTTTTGGAGGAGCTTTTAGCCTCCAAAAGATCCTTGGCAGTTGAGGATTATTTTTTACTCTGCAAATTTTTGTTCCCCACTCCCATCTTATTTTTTAAATTGTCTCTGGTGAGACTTAAACAATCACAGTGCTGCTGACTTTCTTTTCAAGAGCTTCTTTATTCAAGCTCAGAGAAATGCAGGCAAGGGATCAAAGGAGTGGAACATCCATGTTTCAGGTGGACTCTATCCCATCTGACATTTTTTATACACATACAGCCCCCCCCCCCCCCCACCCCCCCACCATGGCATTGCTACTTGGCCACACAACTAGGACAACTAAGATGTCAAGCCTATGCTAGCAACTTGTGACAGGTGTGGTGATGCTTTCTGGCTGCAGTGAAGGGTATACCTCTTTGCCATCTGGCTCAGGATCTGCCACAGGGTTAGCCCCAGTAAAAAGGATTCAACAGAGAACCCCAACTAAATAGGACTAAGAAGGCAAAGCTAAAGAAAAGATAAGCCTCTTGATGAGCACCCATATGGCACCCTAGATGTCTTTCCCAAGAGAAAAGAAAGACAAACTCCCTGCTCCCCCCAAATTACCACCATTATAGAAAAAAAAAAATATATATATTGGAAATGATACAGAGATGAAATTAGGAGACAACAGTATTTTATATTTTAAATTTGCATTTGTATAGTGGTGGGCCAGTAACTTTAGTTGTAGCATACAAATTAAAGCAATAGAAATCAATTTTTACTAAGCTATGCATATATGTGTACATGTATATATGTAATGCACCCATGTATATTTTCACTGACAATATGTGCCTAGCAGTCTAAACCATCGTTCATTCCCACTGACTCCAGCAGGATTTAAGCATATCTTTAAGAACTGCTTGAAGGGGTTTTAAAATCCGCTCACATGCACTGCTGATTCCATGTGCGTAAATGAAGAGCAAGAGCTGCCTTGGCAGCCTAGATTTCAGAGAGGATCTCACTGCAGCGCACATCAATCCATCAGGAGAAAGGGTGCTCCTGACTACAAATAACAAATGAGTTCTGCAACTTGGAGAGTAATCACTAAGATATCCTATTTCAACGCTCAGCTTCTGTAAGATTCCCAGAGCATGCCCACGCAGGCAGATGGTGAGGGACCTGTGCACCTCTGGTCTATGCTCCTTGTTCATGTTGTGCTGTACCTGAACTCCTCCAGCTGCCCTCCAGCACTGCCTCAGCACAGGCTGATGGCTCTGAACTGCAGTCGATCCATGTCCTGCTATTTGACAGCGTGGGCAGGCTGGTTTGCTAAGACCCTCAAACTGCCTTTTTCACTGCCCCATTTCACAACTAATTATGGAAGAACTCAGGCTGGAAGACTTGATTAGAAAGCACTGAATAACTCTAGGCAGACTGATCACTGGAGAGATGTTAAATGACTTTTTGAAATTTAAGGTTTTCCTGCAACTTTAAGAAATAATGAAGTTGCACCAGGAGGCAAGCAGGAGACTTGCCACTTCTCAGTGAGTTTAGAAGCTCTACTGCAGTAACACTGACAGGGAGAGGTACTGAAAAATTCTGAAAGAATGGTAAGATCCAAGACAGCTCTGGTAGAAATAGGTCTTTAAAAGGACTAAAATATGTGTAAATGTTTTTCAGTTATTAGTAACCTCTGGACTAGTTTCTTTTGCTAACACGAGGGAAATTAAGAAAATAAGAAAATGGGGGAGACAGAGTGAGAACATCCCCTCAGAAAGATCCTCTTTAGAGTATGTCTCCATTCAGGGGTTCAGCATAGTTTTCTGATCCTCCCAAGAGCATACTTTTACCTCTTTTGCCTGCAAAAATTATAGCAGGCTATTTCACAAGAATTGCAAAGAAGGAAACTAGACTGGCAGGTGGTATGTTCCACACAATGTATGGCACTCTGCTCCTTCAAAGTGGCAACACATCAGGCAAAACCACGTATTCTAGTAGTGGGTATTTTCCAGCCTGAGTATTTTCTAGGACAACAAAAGCCCTAAGCTGGCTCTGCAGAGTCTATGAGAAAAAGGCAGCCCTGACACAGATGCTTTGTGCTACTATTGCTTTGCAGAGCCAGCAAAAGGAAAAACGAAGTTAGGGTAGGGGATCACCTGAGAAATGAATCGTTCAGACAGCAGTTGGTACTCCACAGCATCTGGGTCCTTCAGCTCCTCCCTGTACTTTTCACCAACAATCAAAATGTTGAACTCAATCATCTGCTCAGTTACAGGTCTGACTATCTTCTCATCCTGCTTCTTTATCTCATTATTGATCTGGAAGGGAAGGAAGAAGAGAGAAAAGAGATACGATTAATGACACGTGAAAGCTGCAGTCCAAAGCACAGCGTGCTCACTGGAGCCATCAGCACCTGCTTGCCTTGCGCTACAACGGAGTGCTTGTGAGGCCTCAGGGGCAGAGGCAGCAACTAATGAGGCAGTCTACTAAGCAAGAACATTCCTTTAGAATTCTCATATTGCAGATATTACATGCCCTACGAAGAACGCTGAGGGAGCTGGGGCTGTTTAGCCTGGAGAAAAGGAGGCTTAGGGGAGACCTTATCACTCTCTACAACTACCTGAAAGGAGGTTGTAGCCGGGTGGGGGTCGGTCTCTTCTCCCAGGCAACCACTGACAGAACGAGAGAACACAGCCTTAAGCTGCGCCAGGGGAAGTTCAGGTTAGACATCAGGAAAAAATTCTTCTCTGAAAGAGTGATTGGGCACTGGAATCGTCTGCCCAGGGAGTTGGTGGAGTCATCGTCCCTGGACATGTTTAAAAAAAGACTGGATGTGGCACTCAGTGCCATGGTTTAGTTGATGAGGAGATGGTAGGTCATAGTTTGGACTTGATGATCTCAGAGGTCTTTTCCATCCTAGTTCATTCTGTGATTCTGTGATTCAGAGAAGTCTGGTTTCCATTTGGACATCTCCAGTGTAAGTTCATCTAGCTGACCTCAGCTACAAACAGAAATCCAGTTGTGTAGGATGTTCGTGGAGCAATTTAAAGTGCAACCATGGATACTCAAACAGCTCACTTGTGCCTAGTTAGCCTAGGGTGATTTACTCATTTATCACAAGGCTCCTACTTACTATTGCAGCTGGAAGACAAGTCACCTTTGCCAAGTTCTACATTTGGAATAACATGCTGCATTGTTCAGCCTCAGTAAGTGAAGGATCCCCCCAGATATACAATGGACACTGGGAAACCTGTGGAGAGCTCTGCTGAGCTTAAGTGGGTGGCTTCAACTGCTGTGCCTACAGCTGCCCAGAAAGCCCTGGAGCAGTGGCTGAGCAGTGGATCAGGAATGCATGCAGCTATCACAGCTGCCACAGGCAGCAGTAAATGCCAAGTTTTACTCTAATTTGAATGACTGAGCATGCTTTCTGCTTAGTTCCCTAGTGTTTTAAAACCAGCATAGTATTCCTTGTGGTATACTGAAAGACATGAGAAAAAAACAAAAAAAAAAAAAATAGAGATTTATTGGGGAGGGAAGGAAAGGCTGGCTTAAGTTAACTTTAGCCAAATGTCTTTTGCTAGAGGTTTTGTCTTTGACCATTTACATGTAGTTATTGCTTTTTTACTGTAAAAAAAGAAAAAAGAGAGCCAACAAAACAGACCTTTTCAACAAAACTGCAGCCTAAGTTATGTATGGTGCAGGAAATGGTTCCAGAGTTTATCTGCCATCAGTGAGCAACTTATACATTTTTTAGGAACCCTCTAAAAACTTTAGTTTAATTCTCTTTCTCCCCCCTCAGATCCCTTTTTCACTGGATAACTCTGTTAAAGATCATAAGGACTGGTACACTACTTAAAGCTAGTTAGCATTTGAGAGATACACACTTAACAGACACATATATAGTGCTATCATATGCCTGCCACACCATGTAGTTTAAATAATTTATCAGCCCCCCCAAAACTGGTAAAGTCAACACAAGTGCAGAAGATGAGCTTTGCTCACTCTTGGTCTTGTAGTCTGTAATGCATTTTGACTACTCAGAACAATAATGAGGGATGTAACTGCACAGAATGAAAACACTGTAGCAGCAGCAATCTAATTCTGATTTCTTTCTGATTTACTGAGTGGTCCTATTCCCTTCTCCAGCAGAAATACTCCAGGCAGTTCTGTTTCAAAAAAGAATGATGCTGTTCATGGGACCAAACCACAAGTGTTCTTGGTACATAATATAAAGCCAGACTCTTGACTTGAGTCAGAAGCTGTCTGTTTCATATTCAGTATTTATTCTAATATCAGACTTCCAGTCAGACCTGAAAGCTCTAGAAGAAAGTACAGTTTGGCTTCTCTTTGTTTCATGGCTGTACTAGGTTATGGAACAATGCCCAGTTAAACCCAGTACAATAAATCAGCTTCTACTTATGTGCAGAATGAGCAACTTTGTAAGCTTCTGTGAGCCATTGAGAGCTTCATTTTTATAAGAAAACAAAAGCCAGCTGATTCATACCACTGGTTTGCAGAATTTTCTTGAGTAATGTAGGCCCACAAATACTGCAGTTGAATTCTAAAGTTTGGGATTAAAATTTAATCAAGAGGACCTGTTTCCTGGAAGCAAATACTTCCCTGCGACCTATGTGGTGGTCAGCTCACTAGTACAGAGATGTTTTAAGCATGAGGTCCAGGCTTCCCTATGTTGTAAGCTTTGGTTAAATATCACAGAAAGGGTGACTTGTAAGATGATAAATAAAAGCTCATGTATAGCAGCAGAGGAAAAGGAGCAGAAAATCAGAATTTTCACGGCTGTCCAGGCCACCTCTCTGCTGTCGTACACAATTGTACCACACATACCCTCGAAACACTACTACAGCAAACTAAGGTATGTTGTGCTTCTACAGGAATAATAGTGTTCCACGTTCCTCTTGGAGCTTTCAGAACAACTAGGCATTCCCTCTCTAGTCCTATGACACTAGCAAAATCCTCACTTGATAGCTCAACTGATCCATTATCTCCCACTGCCGGGGAAGAGGCATTTCAAAGCCTCTGCAAATGAAAAAATATTTGCCCAGGAAAATATTTTAAAACTTTAGGAAGTTCATGCTCTGATTTTATGAAATCCTAGTTTGTGTTAACACACCACATTAACAATACCTTTAATTACTAAAAAAGTGTAAATGATGATAAACAATATCATTTAGGGAAGGAAACAGAACGCTGAACCAAATGAAAAAACCCACTCACAGTGGTGTCTACACTGTCAAGCTCATGGATGGTATCACCCGCAGGACTCTCAACGGAGATCTCATGAGGGGGTGGAACATTGGCAGCTGCATCTGAGTTTGAAAGAGAACAGTATTATTTTGTTTGGTTTTTTTTTTTCTATATACCCATGGACACCTAGATACACACAGAAGCAGTTCAGCAAGCATAAACCAATAGTCAAATTAGATTCCTATTTCCATCATCATGACAGCAACAGCACAGGAAACACCTGAAGAGGCTGAGGAAAAGTATCAAATACACTAATCACTATAAAATGCTAATGTTCTGCCTAAGCAGATGTATTTTTGGAAAAGTGAAATTAAGTGCAGTAAAAAGTGCACAGAACTAATTTCTCAAGTGGGATTTTCATTATTCATAAAATAACAAAATAATATCTGCCCATAACACAATCTCCAGATTACAAACAGCATTAAAGAGATGCAAAACTTCAGAGCTCTTTCCGAAATCCAAACACAAAAAATTCTCAATTTTCTAGTAACTCAGAATCAGCCTTAACAGGACTTAGATAAAAACTGACCTCTCAGTGTGGTAACATCAGCATCCAAAGCCGGAGTAGGAGTCCCACTAGATAAAAATAAAATCAGAAATTGAAATTGGATGTGGTTAGATAAATGTAGTAGTTTTTGACGTTTTTGTGATTCTGGTGCCATGCCAAAAAGCACATGTGCAGAAGAAATTTGTCATGGTACTACTTTGCTGATAACATCATAAAAATCAGGCTTTGCAGTATTTCAGTTATCTTTTGCAACTTAGATTTTGGGTCACTTGCATCACACAACACATCATGTGCCTCTCTGGGTTGCTAACCTCCTTATATTCCAAATGACCTGGAGTCCCACCCAAAAATACGTTTTGCCTTCTAGCAGTTCTGTAAAGAAAGCAATTGCAAAGAGACAAACCACAAAGATAACTGGTAATATTCTATAAAACACTCAGTTTTTAAAATGCTTCCCGGTGCACCGAAAATGCACTGAAATCACTGCAAGAAGATGGGTTCTTTTCATCGTTAATTTTATTCTGCTTATTTGGAAATCTTCAAAACGCATCAGTTTCCAAATCCAAGTATGGGATTCACACATATAAAACAACTCTAGGCCAAATGTAAAAAACTTTCCAGAAAAACTAACAGATGGAAACTGTCAGCCTGAATAAAAACTAACAGCTTTGACACAGCTCTTACAGTAAACCCAAGCTCCTTGGAGCCAATTCTGTAAGTCTGGAGCAACTGTCAACTTACCAAGAGTGGGAGATACACTCTGACAGAAACAAGTCTTCCCTGAATGAAGGAAAAATTATTTTTCAAGTTTGTCATATTGTTAATATATACAGCCCAAGCTGTAAGATTGGAATTTTAAGTGCTGGAGAGAAACCGAACTTGAAAAATAAGGAAGTTCATTGTATTGAGGTATTTCCCTCACTTCTAAAAGATTTCCTTTTTTATTGGTGGTAATACTTGTGCCATTAAACAAGCATTGCAGCAAGTCTTCACTCTAATATATGCCATGTTGGCCATGGATCCTGGCTGTGTCAGGTTTGATTTTTGATTTGCATACTCTATTACTGGTCTTGCAGTCTGTCCTCAAGCAAAAATCCACTCAAACTTGATGGATATATTACCTCCTTCAGGACATATCAGTCCAAAAAAAGGCTTCCAGCACCAGCCAGACAACCAGATCCACAGTCACATACTACAGATACCAAAGCACCAGCATATGATCAGAGATGATTATTTCACTGAGTTAATGTCTGAAACACTTTCTCCCTCTGCCCCTCACAGACACATAAGACTTGCCAATAAGCAGACCTGAAGGCAAACCTGATGAACTTCTTCTATTTAAGTCAAGAGTCTTTTCACCCACCCTTTCCCAGGAGGCACAGGCTAGTCCTCCATGATTAATGATTAACGATACCAAAATTTATTTCAGGGAGTGTTAAACTGACAGGGTGAGATCTCCACAACTCTAAAATATTAGCAAAAAATAAAAATCTTCATATGAACAAATCATAAAATTCTTATTCATGAGTTTAAACAGTACCTTCATGTATTTTCTTGAACAACTATAGTTGATAAGCTCCATGCAAGCTTTGAAATATACTTGTGTGTGCCTCCGTCTCGCAGACTCTGGTATCTGTTTTCAGCCAGCACAGTGCAAGATAACTCTACCAATACCTTGACAACCTTGGTAAATTTTGGAAAAATGTCCAAGACTGGAAAATTTCACTAACAAGTATAACTTAGACAAGATAGCCCATCTTAAACATATTTTCTTAAGAATGCTGATTGTGTTTTAGAGTGATTTAGTTTCCTTACTTGTTTATTATTTTAGAACTGCAATAAAAACTACTACTCAATTATTGATTGTTCAGATGAAATATTATCCAGTTAAGTTAACGTCAAGATGCATTTCTTTTACCGGTTTCAATAGGAATTAGATTACACATATACCAGAGTGTCACCAAATTACAGCATCAGTAAATAAAGCATTTTAGTGCATCATGTTTAATGTTCAGAAGCAAGCATGACTCTACTTTTCAGGAGAGGTGAACCAGTCTGGGATTTTATTTCTTACAAACTGTTCAGTGTAACTAGGGTCTGAATAAAAATTCAACAAAAACAAAGCAATGAGCAGTAAAAACTCTGCTACAGGATTTGTAATGTCCCGTTCAGTTCAAACCTATATATAAATATTAGCCTGAGTCTTGTATCAATTCCCTTTTCTATAGAAGAGGACAATGAGAAACATGGTTTGCTGTGGTAAGCTCTGATCCCAACCTGAGACTCACAGGACTCAATCCAGATGCCCACAGGTTGGTGCCCAGTGTACTTTGAGGGGCCTCCAGCCACTCCTGACCTCCAGCTGCTGCCCCATGAGGCACAGGTCACCCATGGATCCCACATCATCCCTTCCAGCCTTCTGCACACATGTGCTGTAACTCAGGGCATCTCAAAAGGACCAAAATTACTGACCAAATGAGCACCCAATTCTGCGGTGGGTTAGCCTTGGCTAAGGTACAAACACCCACCCAGCCACTTTCTCACTCCCTCCATCTCCATAAGACAGGGAAGAAAATAAGGTGAAAAGCTTCTGGGTTGAAATAAACACCAGAAGATCGCTTACAAATTACCTCTATGGGCAAATGAATCTCAGCTTGGGGAAAACTATTTTATCGCATATTTAAGAATGTTTGGGTAGTGAGATGCAGACCAACATTAAAACACCACTTATTCTCCAGCCTTTCCCAGGCCCAACTTCACTCCTGACTCCTCTACCCAGTGCTGCAGGGGCAGCACTTCCTTTGGGAAATGTCTACCTGCTCCGGTCTGTGTCCTCCCTCGGCTGCAGGGAAACCCGCTTTGCCATGGTGCAGTGCCTCTGGCCTTGGCATTCCCCATGCCACTGTTTCTCATTCTTTTTGTTCCCTTCTCCTCTTCCTGTGCCATGTCTTTGCCCTTTCTCACACAGGCTTTCCCACAGCCACAGCCACGAGCGTAGTGCTCAGCCCTGAGGTGAGTCTGTCAAAGCCGTCTGGAACCACCTTGGGGCAGCCCCGGCCCCTCCGCACAGGGAGCACCTGGGCACCCACTCCAAGCACAGATGTGTTTGCCAATGTGTCCGTGAGATCAGTTTTAACTAAGCTGCTTGAGTTTTTAAAGGAAAAATCCTCAAAGTAGACAAAAAAAACCCAGACAGTGCTATGGTATAAATCACACTTTCAAAAGAGGAGCAGTTTGCAAATGGAAAGGCCTGACATTAGCTTTCTCAAGTACTACTTCTAGATCAGATAACTATTTATAGACACATCAAAATAAAGTTCTCTAAGTTTCAAAAGCCCCAGAAGACTCTGTCACTGACCCCAACAAATTACAGCTCTTCAATAGGGCATTTCTCTCCCAAATGTCACCTTAGGCACCGCTTTAGCCATGTGGTGACAACCACAGACCAGCCAGGCCATGAGACAACCATGATAGGGCTGAAAGGCAAGGTGAGAGTAATGCCACTGTGGAGGTGAGAGTTAAGGCTGCAAAGGAAACCCATCTCCTTAAGCAGCAACAGACCACACTCTTTGTCCAGGCCAGGTCATATATTCTTACTGGCACTGAGGGGTTTTTTAATACAAGCCCTCAAGAGCTAACCGATTTTCTGACAGAATTCCAGTGCACAGCTGGCTGAAAATTAAAAACCACCTAGCGCTTAAACACCACCTAGTAAAACCCTAATCAATCTAACCAAACAAGACAAGTCAAGAACCAAATTTGGTCAAATTATCAGCTATTCACTTTTTTCAAGAGGATAAAAATACTGTGTTAAGAACAGTACTGTGTTATAACCAAGCTCACTTTATACACAATGTTGGTTTTTCATTACTTTGCCAGAATGGTGAGGTTTGCTTTGTTTTTGCACGCATTTCTTCTAGCCTTCTACTTCCCCTAGACATTTTAATTTTTAATTTTTATTGACCACCTAAAAAGGCAGCAGTTGTACTGGGCACCTCTAAGGAACACACTCAAAATGCACATGACAATGAATATACTGAATTGTCTGAACACATCACTTTTTGAGGTAAACACAGATTCAAATTCCCATTTAAACCACTTAAAATACAAGGGGTTTTTTATGGTTTTGCCCCAGGATTAATCCAGGGCCCACACTTGATTTTTAACTCTACCTACACAAGCAAGCCACTCCATGTAGAAGGACTGTATTCCAGCAAGAGTTTATTGTGAATTTGAGACACAGACATACGAAATGTAATTTCTATTATCCTACCTGCATGAGTGATGCCCTGGATCATCTTGGCTGAGCAGTAAGCAAAATATAAAAACATACACATATGTATGGAGAGGCAGGAAGGAATATACACAAGCAGCTGTCTAAGCACTAGAACGAACAACACTGTACTTGTGTTTCCTTGGCAGAAACAGCCAGTTTCAGATCACACATCTCTGTTAGACACCAGGATCTAGGCAGGTGTAAGACAAGATCCATAAGGGCCTCAGAAGGTGATCTGAAGCAAACAGTGCTTATGCACAGCCTATACATATCAATACAGCAATCACAGCTCACAAATACAGCCTACATTCCCTTTTCTTTCAAGCCCCATGGTACGTACTTCTGTGTGACATCAGTCATGTCAGGAGAAGACTTGACAGGTTCCCGTCCACCAAAGCATAAACAGAGTTCCATTGACTCTTAGGCCTAAATAGGTTCTTTATGTGCAGCCATACTGTGTTATTCAGGAGAAATAACGCTCTGGATCTGTCAAATGGGCATCAGTGATACCATTTCACAGCATCCCATGAAATTCTATAAAGGTGTTAGTTAGATTTTTCTCTACATTTCTCCTCAAGGTTTAACACAAACCCAACTTTGTGGTTGAAGAAGGTAACATCTTCAAATTTATACATGTTCTGGACATCCATCAGTTTATCCGTTATTTATAAGATTGTTGATCAATTTGAATGTTCTAAAGTCTAACTGGCTATGTCAAGCATTTATTTTTCTTAAATAATATTGCTTCAATGCTCATATTGCACAAGGAAGGAAAATAATTTTATCATCCAATTTTCTCATTTTTAAATATTTTAATCGCACAGCCTTGAACTAAGTATGCAATTTCAGAAGTCTTTTTATATGTAATTTCAGAATGCAAGATCAAGCCTTGTATTCTCATTCTCTTCCTTTTAAATTGTTCATGCATTTATCTTAATTTTCATTTAGGTAATTCTTGAATTTTGATCTCTTTTGGTTCTAACTAAAGCAGGACAAACATTTAATATTTGCTATCAGACAGTAGGGAGCACAAAAGAAAATATACAACTGAAGAGAAGAAGCGTGGAACTTGTTACATGTGGTAAAGCTGTGCAGATGATAAAAAATTTCTAAAATGACCAATGTAATTGCCAAGTCCACATGCAAAAGGTAAAGAAGTTCAGGTATGTTTCTGTGTCACTGCAGGCAAAACTGCTGAACTGATGAAATTATCCCAGCACAGAAGACAAACTCTTATTCTTTCATGAAGCACATTTAGATAAACAGTACAAAATCTGAGTTGATACATTATCAACCATTGCTACCACCACTGATAAAATATGATTCCAAATTTGCCAATGTATTTCAAGACAGAGAACATGGACAGAACACAGGAGGTCTGGACATGATTTACTGAGACTAATTTCAGTGAGTCCAGAATCAACAAGTACCATCAGAAAGGACACATGCCTCTACATATTTCATTTTACATTAATAAATGCTTCTGAAGAAGTGAAAAAGTAGAGTGTTACATTCCTCTTTTTAACTATCCTATCCTCTTGTGCATATCCTATCCTCTGTTGTGCATACAGCACTCAAGCAAGGCTATGATATAAAAGCTCTTGCTGCCTGCTGCAACAATTTTGTGCTACTTCTTTGCTTTCGGTAGATTCTCAAGGTCTGGCTTTTGACCCCTCAGGAATTAGACGAAAGGACTGTCCTATTGTTAAGAGACAGAACTTCGTTATGTGGGGTGCCAGTGGCCTACTGAATAGAACAATCATTAAAAGTCTTTAGCTGATGCAGTGTTTCCATATTTCCAACTGGTGCAAAAATGCTACAATATCCACTGTGCTGCTCTGTACACATCTGGATTGTGTCCCATATATTGCTTTTCCTTTTGAGGTTTTCTCCTCAGTGGTACTTAGTTTAATCCCTCAGTTCCTTAAAAGGCCAGGGTAGCTGAGCGTTTAACCTATGTGAATGCATGCTCTAAACCTTACGGGAACAAACTTGCATCCTGCTGTTACATAATTGTCAGTAATGCCGGATTGTGAGTTATTCCGGGAACTAAATTACAAGAGTACAAGGCACCTTTCTGCAGGCTACATTGAAACTATTCTAGCATTTAACTAGATGAAATCAGCTTTTTCCAGCTAGAGAGAGATACAGTATTGACATCTAGTAAGGTTATATGAGTGGTATTAAATTATTCAAATCACAGCTTCAATTCTATAGCTGTTTATACCTTTCAGCAAAATTTTGATTTAATTTATAAAGGTAGTATAGTTAAAATGATCAACAGATATGAAGGACCTGTCTTCCATTCCAGATCAACCCCAAATTAAGAACTTGTTTCAAAGAAAAAAATTGCTTCACAGAAAAAAAGAGATTGGTCAAAGTTCATGAGAAGAAAAATACTCTTTTAGTTTCTTGTGGAGGGGCTATGCTCTAGAATTTATGGCAAAATTTCTTGTTCTTATCAATGGGAAAACAGACCGAGAAATATGTGTAGTGCTAGGCCTCCAAAGTGAAATGACTGCTTCTGCACAGTCATCAGAGACACTGGAGCTCACCAGGAAACAAGTCAGAGACTCCTGCTAGACCCTCACTTCAAGGCACCATCTGGAAAAGCCTGTCCTTCCCTGGCAGTGTGGGAATCTCACCCGAACATCTCATCTAGATACCCTGGATATATAGATATTTAGGACAGTCCTGCCATCCCTTGAGAGGAGACCAGAACAGTTGTCCATTCTGACACATGGCACAGCTGGGTGGCAAGTCAGACACATTCAAGTGCCAGCATTGCCCTGCACTGGACCAGCCTCTCTCTGCACATGTGGGCCGGCAGGTGAGGACAGCAATGCCCAGGGATGGTAGAACTGTGCTCATCTTTCCTTCTGTGCAGGCAGGACTCGACACTGGATTTCCCATACTGTGCCTTAGAGGCTGATGGTGGTCATGGGTTCGGTACTTACTCTGGCTTCTTACAGAACACTTGTAGAAGAACATTTATTCTGATGTTTACTGAGAGGTCTAGTTATTTTTTCGGGAAATAACAGCTGTTGGCAGTACTGAATTGGCTGACTTACTCCACTTGATGGACGATGTCTGGAGTTAGATGAGATGTCTTCTACCATGACAGATAATCACAGCTTTTTTTTTTATAGGACTCTGGCTTACAAACTTCACATCTTAAACCATGAATGCTCTAAGATGTCCAGAACACTCTTAGAGTAAGTTTGGATTTTTTAATACTGCCAGAATTATTTCTACTGATTTCTTCCTGATGTTCCATTCCATAAAAGATAGGGCAAATCTACCTTTTTGTGTCACTGCTTCAGTCCTATATCACTGTTTTTATGCTATAAACCACTACATTTTCTAAGCACTAGACGAGCAACAAATTTTAGAGGAAAAGATAGAGTAAACCCAAAGTTTAAACTGGTGGCGATAACGAAGATCCCACCCTAAAGCTATAAAAAATCTGAAGCAATACATACTGAAATAAAAGCAGTGTTTTTTGAGACAGATGCAACACAGCCCCACAGTGAATTGAGTTTGGTAAAGTTTGCCATTTGTCTACTGAAACCCCTCTAATGCTGCCACAAAACACTTCATAAGATGACTTTTGGACAAGTACAACATTAATCACTCTGATTCACCTTTCAATCAAAAGTTGGGCTTTTTGCACTGTTCCGTTGCTTAGCCCAGTGCATGCAGACTCTAGGTTCATTAGCGTTGACTCCAATTCCTCTCATGTATCTCTACCTTCACTAGATTTCCTGAATGATCACACAGAGGAGTACAATAGGTTTTCAAACCCAAACTTCTTCAGAACAGACGTGCACTACCCAGCTGACCTGGGGGCTTCTAGGACTGCTTTTGTCAAAGGAGCACTCAGCTCCACAGGACAGAGAGAAACCAACCTTTTAGGAATCTAGGAATTAGTTTTGCCCTTATCATCTCACATTATTAATTTTAATATACTTTGCTGTTATGAAATCACTATGAGAATACCTAATTTGGGAAGTTGGTGGGTTTTTTAAAAGCCTGTTAAGTGATTACTCTTCCCAGTATATTAATTATTCATATTTATCATAACTTTATGTGATCTGTAAAGCAGGGAATTGAACCTGCCAGGTTTTCAGATGAGTTCAGCACCAGATTGTTTGGGTTTGAATTACCCTGATAATAACAGCTTAGATTAAGTTCTGAGTAGCAATGGAACAACAACACTTTGAACTTGTTTTCTTTTCAGTTCAAAAAAAAGACATGAAAATAACAGGTCAAGTTTAGGTTTGCTTTGGTACAAAGAAGCCACAGCTCAGAGTAGTTTTCAGTTTTATTGCCTTGTTAAAAGTGTGAGGAGACCAAGAAGCCAATTCCCTTGTAACCGTTTTTAGAACACATCTCCTGAAAGTTTATTAAAAGAGCATTTCAAAACATGCCACTTTTCGTTTTGCTTTTATAATGATGACCAGGACTACCTGAAAGCCTTCAGGAAACATTTTCAGGACAACCAGAACACTAAGGACACATCTCTTTCCCAAAATAGATTTCCCCCACTAAACCTCTTCAGGTAAATAGCCTGTGTCTGTGCCTGGCAGCCCGACAGCCAACAAGGTGATGACACACTTAAGCAGAAGTACAAGGCCCAGATTGGCTATTTTGAGCATGCCAACCATGCCAGGACAGAGGTTTACATGCAAGAGCCACCAGGTTTCTCCACCACACTTTTCTATGTGCACTTTTGCACAAAGGTGAATTTTGTTCATCTTCAGTGCACGAATCAACTCCAGCAGCAGCAAGAACCAGAGAAACAACCCATCAGGAGCCTTTAAAAAAGGAAAATTACTTACCCACAAGCCCAATCAGTGCAGGAACTGACAAGAAAAAGAGAGAAAAGGTTACAAAATGTCACAGATCAGCCCTCTTATCATCTCCAGAGAGAATAAAATGCAAGAAGAACACGGATACTCACCTGCCCATTGCTTCCTTTGTATAGGACAGTTTCTGGAAAACAAACAAACAAATCCTAAATATATTTGGGTAACATAAGTCAGTTTGCCATTCAGCATGTTCTTTGACCAACCTTTAGCATACAAGTCCATTAAATGAAGCATTTGGAAATTCTTTACTATGAAAAAAAATAAGCAGTGCAAGACACAGCAAAACTAGTTTTAAGTGACAAACAAACAAAATAGGTTCTACAGTGAAAACTAACTTGGGGCTCCTAAAGCTGTATTGGACTTTGGGTAGTTTTTTTAAGGGGTCATTGCGCTGGTCTATACAGTGCCTGTGTATTTGCCCTTAGTGCACTGGGATCTGCAAGGAACAGAGACTGATTCCCTCTCTACAAGCTTTTGGAAAGTTATCTCTAAGTAGCAGCTCAGTAAAAAGTGTTTGTTCATTAGAAAAGATGTTCTTCCATACTGAGACAGTCAGGACAGTTTGTAGATGCTATTAAAACCAGTCCCGGTTATTACAGGCCTCACACATCTTTTCAATACCTCCTGCTAGTCCATACCCAGCAGCTTAAATCACTGGTCCTCAAAGGCCCCTGAGAGCAGAGGTCAGTGTAGTCTTGATCACTTCCTAGAGCAAAGGAATAGGGATGCCCCAGTGAGGGGTGCCTGGGCCAAAACTGTTGCAGAGTAGCCTGAGGAGCTGGTGGCTCCCAAGTTTCCTGAGTCTGGTTCTCTGGACTTAACCAATATGTCTTGTTATTTCCAAGTCATCTATTCAATAAACTATAAGAACTTATAAGAACCAAACCTGAAATGGTAAATTATTATTTTAATGGCTGAGGTCTAAAATAAGAAACATTACACAGTCTCCATACCCACATTTTTTAAAAGCCATCAAATTACTAAATTCTCATCCAATTTCAGAGTACACTAGCAAATCCTAGTATGACTGCCTTTGAATGATAGTCTTTGCATAGGGTAGTTCAGGACAGAATATTCTTGCTTCATTTCAAATTATGTATTTCATGAAATAAAAAAAAATTCAAAGGATGTTTTAAGTGATTGTTTAAATGACTGGACTTTTTACCATGCTGTCTCAGACGAATTATGCCACTGGATTCAGCAGCAGCTTTGGAAAATAATGGTAAAAATTGTCATCTTATATTTGGTTGCTGTACAAAGCCATGAAGCTACTGCCAAAAAAAAACCAACCAAAAAAAAGCATAAATTTTAAATTACAAATGAGTTGATAAAAGAATGACCAGTCACCCCTCAAAACTCATACATCATTACAAAGCTTGCACCAGATGGTTATCACCTTGCAGCTTTACGTCATGGATAGAATTTTAGGTTTTACAGTAAATTCAAAAGGAAAATATGATCTCAATTCCCAGTCTTCAGTAGCTAACAGTCTACAGAGGACTGAAAACCAAATTCACACATTTTGGCTCAGTCCTACAGACCTGAAATTTCAGACTAGTTTTTTATAATGTTAAATGTAGGGGTTTTTTGAATGAAGGATGTGAAAATGAAGCATCTGCTATTGTTAAACTAGCATGGTGTGCAATAGTTTGTAGTGTGACTGTCTTCCTCTCTCTTAAATGTCTAATTTGCATTCCAGTCTAGGGTGGTGGCAAGCAATGACATATTTGAACTCCATGGCAAACATCACCTTTTCCCCCTAATTAGAAGTCAAGGGCTCTAGAGTTCTAACATTGGCTTGTTTTCTCATTTAGTACAGAATAGCCTTTGCCAAAAGACACCTCTCTGGTCACCTCTCTGACCCAACGATTCCATTAAGATGGAGTTAGAAACTTACCTCCTGCACATGGACCTGCAAAGATTATTTAACATCTTTACCCTTTGAATACTTGGAGTGATCTATAAATAGTTCTCCACAACAGCAGCAGCCGCACCAAAGCTCAGGGGAGCTTTTACTCAGCGAAGATAGCCCTGGCAGGTGCTTTGTACAAAATTGGTTCTCTTGAAGTGACAGCTTGCTAACATCATTATTATAGCAATTCTCCTAAAGCTGGAGCTGAGCTTTGTGTCAGTTGCTCTAGCGCTCCCCTTTATCAACAATTAGTTTGCAATAATGCAAAATTATCATGAATAAATACAAATCCATAGCATTAAATACAGGCTACCACAATACCACAAATCACATACAGTACCAACTGCATGAGCTTCTGTCAACTTGTGAACTTGCAGAAAAGCAATTATACAGGACATTCTTGCCTGATCCTAATGGACTATAATTATTCACATATTCATTATGCAGAAGACAAAATATCTTGGAAGTAATCCCAGGCAGGAGAAAAAGGTGGAGGAAACATCAAGGAGATCTGAAATCATCTCCTTGATTATTTAATCCCATCTATGTAGTACTGCACCAAGCATATTTGATTTGATACACCCATACTCATCATTTACATCATCAGGAAAGTCATACCAAGCAATGCTTCTCTATTTGTCTGTCCTGATTCCCCACTATGGTGCATGGCAGAACCAACTCTCACAAAGGCATGGCCACAGCGCTGGGGGTGATTCAAGGAAATGGATGACAATGTCCAGAACTGGGAAAGGCCAGAATAGAGAGCAGTGCTCTCAGGAACATCCCTGACAGGTAAGCTAAAAATATTGTCTACAGTGAGCAAGAGGAGAGATAGCAGGGGCAGCTTAGTGGAACAGATATTGTTTTAACTATGTGCAACTTGAAAAGAAGGCTAGAGATCCATGGAAACATGTCAGAACCAAGCTAAGGACCCAGTCTGTCCAGGAGGCATCAGCTCCACAGCAGACGTGAACTCTCAATGTAGAAATGATTCTTCAGTGTGTGTTAAGCAGTGCTATCTAGAAACAAGGTGCAAAACACAGAAAATGAGGAAAAACTAGAGATTTGCAAAGTAAAGGAGTTGATCAGACAAGGATGATGAGGATGAGGCATGGCTTCTGAACTCTGCCTGGAAAGGAAAAGAGCTTCACAGCTGACAGTTTTTGTGCTGTGTTAGCTGCAAAGGAGAGACCGAAAAGGAAGATTTAGGCTGGAATTGGAACAGAGTGACCAGAGAGAATAACCAGAGAAATGGCTTATGAGATGGGGCATGAGGTAAGATTTGGAGAAACAACTGAAGCTAATTATTCTATTTGTAAATATGTGGCAAGGGGTGGGGGAATGATGGTGTTCTTTGTAAGTTAGAGGAGGCTAAAACTTATAAAGCAAGGAGTCAAAGTCAGCAGGAGAACAGTAAGTTTGCGGATAAGAAAGAAGGTGAAGGCAATGTGACATTATGGCTCAAAGGAGGGCAACAGAAAAAATGTTTTTTTGCATCCATAAGAGGGGATGGGGAATGTGAAAGAGCAGATGAGATCTGCTGTTTTCCAGATTTAGAAGAAACTGGAAGTTTTCTATGCAAAGAAAGAAATATGAAGGACTGGAAAGTGTGGCTAGGACATTTAATTAAACAGAGAAGAACAACGGTTAGCAAGGAAGAACAGAGAACAGGAAGAGGAGAGATCGCAGAAGAGGTCTTTCTGCGGCAGGAACCTTAGGAAGCCAATCATCTACCTCCATGAGATACTCCCAGTGCTGTAGTTTGAATAAATGGTTACAAATAACTCATATCCTTGGGATTCTACATCCCACCTTCGAACACAGCTCTCAGAATTCAGGCAAAATCACTTATTTTACATTGCTAAGTACCCTTTTCAGCATGCTAAGGAGGTGTTTTATTATGCCACCCATTCAGGCACCCTAAGGCAGGATTGCCTTCTGCCCCTTTTACCCTAACCTGTGACTGAGCAGTTAGTCTGTGCTGCCAACACACTGAAACAGATAGAGCTGGATATGGGCTGGAAAGTCAATATTGTACAAATGCACTGCTGAGTCAACACCTTTGAAGGGTTTGTATCCTGTCCCGGGAAATTTTCACGTTGCCTTTCAGTAGGTTAGCACCTCCCATCACAGTTTAGAGGATTCCTGGGGAAACTGTCTGCCTTTGATTCTTTTAGACAAAGCTGTGCTACAAACTCCTTTCCACAGCTAACTCTCAGCTTAACCCTTGGCTCTCAGATGCACCAAAGTGGGCACAGCACAAATCTCCCTCTCGCCAGCAACCAAAAATCACACAGACGATTCATAACCTAATCCCTGTTGTCCCATCCCATCTGCCCAACACTGTCAGATATGCTTTGTTATAGACATGGGGTTGTACATGAGCCCTCAGCAAGTATAGTTGAGTATCTGCTCAACAGATTAAGTTACATGAGTTCCTTTAATTCTTCATTTCTCATAACAGCTTTTCTCAACATGTGCTGCTACTGTAGATTTCCATCAGACTTATAAGGAACAGCAACTCATTAAAACTTTATTTTCTGAAATTTGATTGAAATCTGGAGAAATAGAAATCGTTACATGTATTACATACCCACACTGGAAATGCAGGATGCAGGCAGAACTTCAGCAACTGCAAGCCGGAGGCACTGCAGTATCAGGCTTTAAGCTGCTTTTTGCTATGGACTTGGGAAGGAGATGCAGCTTAGAAAAATGAGGGTCTACCTACTTTCGATATCCCTTAGAGTCTTTTGGTAAAACTTAAATTTTCTGAATTCTCCAGGAATGGTGTAACATCAAGTTTCAAGATTTTGATGAATTAAAAAATGCCCCCAAATTAACTGACCAACGGAACAATGCCAAAGCCATGCAAGTCAGAAGGCATTTTTGCTTGCTTTAAGCACTTTAATGAACAGAGAGGTCACAACCATTATCTCAGCCCACCAAGATTTAACAGGATGTGTGGCAGTTAGACAGGTTAAGCATGACCATCAGTAGTTTAGGTTGTCTCTACCCACCAAAGAATATTATCAGACCTCTTTTAAGATATCCACTGAACTAATAATTCATGCAGACTAAATCCTGCAGCCCTTCCCAGTGGCAAGTACTGCTGAGCTGTACTGCATCCCCACATGGGAAGCACTCTATGCAGACAGAAACCAGGGTTAAGCAGCAAGTGACTCATGTCTCTTGCTCCAGTAGGAAGCTGTCTTCTCAGCATCATCTGCATTTCCCCTGTTTGCTTAGGTCTTTTCTCTCATTTGCAAAGAAGGAGTCTGAGACTGCCACAAATAACAACTGGCTGAAGGCTGGAGAATCATGGAGTTCAGAGATCCTCATGTGCCAGCAGGAACTTGACAACTACACAGCAATACCGAATGTATTCTACATTTTGACTGTCACATTTTTGTTCTGCTATCCTATACACACAGCAGTCAGTCTACTTGCTTTGCTGAATAAAATAGATTCTGTTTGATAGACACATCAGTGTGGGTTGGCAATTGAAAGGGTATTAAACAAGAAGCTGTACAATTGCTCATAGTAATCACCCAAGAAAATCACCAACACTTTTTTTCCCCACAGCCAAAGGCCACCTTCAAAATGCCAGCATGTGTGACAAACAAATGCTATAATACAGTTTCCATTACAAACCAGTAGAAGTTCGACATGTACTTGTGTTCTACTTTCTTGTTTTCTGTAGTACTATGTCAGACTAAAGGAAAAAAATGCAAAGTAAAAGAATTTTGAACCATAAAGGTTCAAAACTTTACAAGTTCCCTGAACTTCGTAAAGGGATTTCTTTTTAATATATATTCCCTAGGAACGAATTCTATTTTTTCCCTCCTCTTCTAATCACAATACATTTATGGTTTCTATTCATAACAAGACCTGACACTGGTTTTAATTATGTGTGCACATATATAACTGGTGAATTTGAAATCACCTGAGTTTCCATTAAAAAGTATAAGCAATCAGGTACTGGCAATGTAGCTATATGATGAAAGGCATTCAGCAGTATCTTCTAACAGAAACTCAGTGTTTGTAGTATATTCTGCATACTGTGGTTTTATAAAGTGAAGTTTAAAGGACCACAGACTATATAAGGATGGGCTTGACTGTAAAACTGCTGTTTTAGCCCTCTTGAAAATATCTCTGTTCTTACTACCACTCAATATTTTTCACACCTTTAGTTCCTTTAATTTCATTCCTCCACACTTAAACATTCAATGCAGTATCTTCTGATGCAATTTTTACACAAGGACAGCAGGACAGCAGATGTCAAAACAATTCAACCAGTTACTCCAAAACTGCTGCATTGTAATTTATAAAGTCAAAAAATGTGCCCAGCATCTATGTGAGTATCTAACAAAGAATATCATATGCCAGCTGTAAATTCTCCTGTGAACAGCAGAGGATGTGCTGGTTTGGCAGCAGTGCTTCAATCTCATAGCAAGAAGTACATGGTTCTTGGGAAACCAATAGTTAATTTTGCTTGCACTTCTCCTCTCTTAGATTTTCCAAAAATTGTCTAGCACAAGTGGGAACGTGGCCACAATCACAGGGCAGAGTGAGGGCAAATTTTGGCAATATCAGAATTCTAGACATCCATGTCCCAAAGTGTAGAACAGGATGAATGAGGACATTCTATATAACAGAGTTTTACTTCCCACTGAAATACAGGTGCACAGTAAGGAATGCGAGCCAAGTTAATTTATAGGAAGGAAGCTTTATATGAAGAAATATACTGCAAGAAAACTACTCTTTGGACAGGAATTACCTTCTCCTTTTGCATTTCCGGCAAGGATTGAGAAGAGACAGGTTAATATAATCTCACATTGTGTAAATCTACTTGATATCCAAAGAAATTAATTAGGAGAGTGTTCTTCCTCTGTAAAGCACTGTCAGTTAACATCATCACACAGAAATTAAAATGAAAGAATTCAGGGAGGGAAAAAAAAGAAAATCTTTAAAATTGTTTTTTATGCTTGGCATGAATCTGTCTACCTGCTACTTCTGAAAATCTGTCAGGTGAGTTACTTTAAGAAACTCATGAAGACTTCATATATATATATATTCTATGTTAATTTGTAACATACATGTATATACAGACATGACAGGGAAACCCATAGAGGCAGACCTCACATCTCCAAGACAAGATGTGGTGCCCAGCTTGCTTATTGCAGAGCAACAAAAGCTTTGCCTTCTGAGGGGCACGTTCTGTACCAGTAGAAGCCACATGAAGGCGAAAGAAGAAATTCCAGCTATGTACGCCTTCACCTCCACCAAATTAGCCAAGTCTTTTTGACAAGCTATTAGAGATTGAACAACTTTTTTCCTGAAAAAAGGAAGTATAAGAGCTGGGGCCAGAGCTAGTCTAAGCTCCATCTGATATCCATTAAGAAAATGTGTTGAAAGCAAGAGAAAGAGAATTTTTCTCTCCATGAACTAAGTCAGGTTGGAGCAGACATTGCAGTGTCTGTGGGTGTGACAGTGATTACTGGGGATTAGAGGAAAGGGTAAGAAAGAAAACCAAGGAGGAAGGCTAATAAAATGACATTTAATTACACTGTTTATAACAATCCTCCATGCTACAACAAAAATAGCATGAAAGCAATCATTTTGCTGAATCATTGTTTATTGAAAGCAAAAACCACAGATTTAGTTTGCCTGATTTTCAGATATGCTGAACTTCTTTTGAGAGGGGGAAATTTCACTGCATGCACTACTTCTAAAAATTAAATTTCATGTTGCTATCTACCAAAAAGAAATACAAAAAGACAGTCTGAAATAAGACGGCCAGAAACTGCCAACGTGCCCAACATGAACAAGGCCAGAGAGCAATGCTGTGGCAGTAGCAGCCAATACCTACCAAAAGAAAAGCAGGTTTACTTTTATCAGCTGCAGGCTCTAAACTAAACTCTTGAAATTAACCACAGACGATTTGCAGACGTTGGAGAGCAGAAGAAGATTAGCAACAAATGATATTTAATGAGGAGTGTAATGGCCAAACAATAACACTGCAGAAGTGAATCTTCCTTTTAAGCAACAGTGTGGCCTATTCACATGTATCACACATGCACACTACGGAGTACTGTGCACTCAGTGAGACGATGGCAGCCCTTTGGAGAGAAGTGCTCAGCACTTTTGAGATCAAACCTAAGGAATGGGAAAAAAACCAGCAACAGCTATTCATGACCTAATCAATGAGCATGTTGTAATGAGAGGGAAACAAAATCCCACAAGTAATGGAAAGGCTTGACCATGCAACTTGGTCCACTTAGCTGGTGAGAGTGGAAAGAACAAGGTAGGACACAGGGCTTTAGAAAGTGTGTTTGGTCCCACAGGCTGAGCCCCAGCTCTTACCACCACATTAGACTGGAGCAAGCATTAGCAAGAGGAGGGATGTTCTCAAAAGCAGAGATGTATCCACTGCTTCTGTTTGGACTTTATATTCTCAGAGCTGCTTGAAAAAAGTTTCATGCTCTGACGAGAATTTTGTTCATGAGCACATAGAGGAAGGCGAGTCAGTACTAGATTTAGCAATTAAATCCACTCTCTGACCAACGCATTTAAGAACACGTCATCGGATCTTTTGGTGGTGGCTGATCAGGGGATGGGATAGAGTGCTCCTGCCTTCAGGCTCTGGTTCAAAGTTAAATTGAGTTCAGGTTTTTATTTCAAAAAAAGCCACCTGACAGATTTGTTATATTTTATGTGGAGCACAGTGGTGACAGCGTTCAGTCCCTCTTATCACAAACTAGTCTGCCATCAAATCAGCCCAACTACCATCACCTTTTACCAACTATGCTGAAAGAAAATATCCTTCTTTTTTCCAGAATATTGCAGTGCTGAAAGAAATATATCCATCTACAGGAGAAAGGAAACCTAAATTACACATAAACCTCCTGAAAAGATCAAACACAGAGCGCTTTATCTGACTCAACTGTAACACTGCAGAGCCATACCCAAAAAGGGAAAGCAGCAGTGGAAAGTTAGATGCATCATCCTGTTTCCCAGTCATTTTGATTTCTTTTAATAAGCTCCCATTATAGATCATCTAACTGTCAAAATGTTGAATAAAATAATGTTACATGCACTGTGTGCATTTTAAAAAAATCACATTAATTTTATTTCTCTTCGTTTGTTGGGAAGTCTTCTAAGGGCAACAGCATCATCAGACATCAGAGGCAAACTTTGGCTAACATCATCTGTGAATACTAACATGCAGGCTGAGAAAAAACCCCCATCTTCTCTCCACTATCCACAACAGTTTGCATATTCACATTCCTTAGTGCACATTCCTAGCATAGGAGTCCATAAAAAAAGCAGGAGGGAGAAAACTCAGTGCATCCACACTGGCTGGCCATTACTGATTCTATGGGATCACACATTTAAGACTTATGATAAGTTTCATAACACCACTCATCCATTAGTTTGCAGAAGTAGAAGACATTGTAATCTTAAAGAAGATCCATAAGCCACCATACATTTTAATACAGCCTTTTATCCAGAGAAATTAAGATATATACTCTGTCTTAGATGAATACAAAGTTAAGCACTGAATTTTAAAATTCACAGACTCCTGAAAACACATCTTCATATTTCATTTGAGATAGGCTTCTTTAGTTTGACTCAGTGCTCTTTTTATTTTCTTTAGACTACAATAAGCTTGATTCAACTGAAATAAAAAAAAACATATCAAGATATTCAGCATTTTTTTATTGACTTGTTTTACACTTGTACTCTGATTTTAACCTCTGCAACTCCTCATGGTGAGTTATCTAATGTTATCCATTACCTTCACAGGACACCAAAGTTTTTATATTTATAGCTATACTCATTTTAGTCAGGTAGCAGTGCGCAGACATCACAAAGCTATAGAACATCAAACAGGCAATTATAACATGTGTCTTGGTAGCATCAGAACTACAGCTCAGAACTTCCTGCTCCAAAGTGCCATTTGGACTGAAGGCACCTCAGTGTGCTGCTCAGAGCAGGAAGGCTGCTACACATCACAGGGGGAAATGCACCACAGCCTGACTCACGCTGTGGGATCTAGACACCACCTACTAGTCGGGAATGTACCTATTGAAGACCACATTCTCTTCATCACTGTTGCTTTTCCCTCCCTTGGATCAGTCACAACTTTGTTTTGGAGCTGATCTCAGAACTATGGATCCAAGAGCAGGAATACTCATGCCTGCCCATTTTAAGGGCTCTGTACATTACCACCCGTGATACACCAAGTTGCACATTGCAGTGGGACTTTATGCCCTTGCCCATGAGAACACACCAAGCAAGGGCTGCACCCACCTTCACAATCAGGCTCCGGTGCTCCTCAGACTGACTGAAGTTCGTGCCCATCTCAAAGATACTCATCATTCCTTCCTCACACAGGCTCATCCAGGTGTTGTATTCTTCACGCTCTGGCAATCTATCCCAGAATGTCTTGAAGACCTCCCAGACCGTTTCCTGACACACTGAAGGCACAAGAAAGGTCTGGTGTTAGTACAAGGGGAGTGCTTCTGTGGCACAAGTGGCCAGGATAATATTGTCCCAATGTTGTATGCTTGTCAGTACATTAAAACATAGAATACAGTGATCTGACATCTACGTGGAAATGTAGAAAGCATTGAAGGGATTGACAATGAAATCTCGTGGATCTTCCACTTCTCTCCCTGATTTTTCAAACTGAAATGATTAAAGAAAAATTAAGAATAAAAGAAGAGAGCATGAGAAAGTACCAGTCTCCTAACAACCATCAAGAACAACAGTATTCTCACTGAGTGAAACTGCCCTTTGATGAAAGAGTCGAATTTCTAGAAAACCTGGAAAACCAAAAGAGTATGGCAAATGTCCTCACAGAAGGTAGAGCTGGAGCTTAAGTTGTAAGAATGATAGTGGCACTGATCAAAGTTTAATAGGCTCAATCAGTAACAATTCCTTTGGACTCACATTTACACAGAATTTAAAATGTTTCAGAAATTACAATTGCATTCATCATTCAAAAAACAAGGCAGTATAATGTCAAAATAATATGCTAAGAAATAAGTCAAGCTCTAACTGTACTGTATGTGTTCACTGAGAAAGAACTGGACAGCTCTGAACAGTCAGTCTGAGAACTGAGGTTTAATATCCTGTGCTAGGCTGGCTGTTTTAATCTCCCAATCTTGCACATGCTCTTTGCCAGTCAGAGAGTTTGTCACATCACACTCCAGCAAGAACAACTCTGTGACCCCAGATAACTCCAAGAGAGAAAGATTTATAGGATTCTCCTTGTGTCCTGGAAGGGAACAACATTAAAAGGCAAACGCTAAAAATCATTCACAGCAAATGCCAGCCTGGAACAGTAGCAGACAAACCTGCTTTTTTGCCTTAATCTGATTTCACTACTTACATAGGCCAAGTTCAGCAGAGGAATGCTTTGCATTCTGGGAAAGTCCTGACATCAAAAGCAAGCCCCTACAGGAGACTGAATCTCTCTTCAGTAAGTAATTTTTTTCAGTCACCTTAAAATTTAGCTCAGGGCCTCCAAAACCAGTAACTTGCTGTTATTTCTTCTTGATACTTTGTATTCTGAATACCAAAGTTGTTTAAATGTACATGTGTAAAAGTTAACACATAGATCACATATGGAAACATATTTTCATTCAACCAAGAGATGGACATTTTACTTAAATGCAAAGGCTTTACAAATAACAACATTCAGGAACTGTTTCCTATGCAGCAGCAGCCCTAAAACTTAGCTGACACTGGCACACTGGATGGCAGCATGCAGAGAAACTTCTTTTCTCCACCCTGAATTTTAGTTTGCCAGAGCAGTTGAGACCATTTCTCCATTGTGGAACTCTACAGATGCACAGACATTTCTCATTTCCATGCCATACTCTTGACAGCTTTTCAACACAAAGATTAGTGTTGTAGCTCATCTGATGCGTGTGACCAGAGAAGAATGAAGTCCCCAAACTCCGCATTATTAACAGTCAGTAGTATATTACTGCCCTCGCACCCCTCCAGCATGTAGGTAGTTAACTTTACCTGTAAGACATAGTAATTTGGAAAGTATTGGATATGTTTCCAAGGAGTTTCACTTACGCCTCTCTATTCATCAGAAACAAACAGCCAAAACTGACAAGCATCCATGCACCATCTCCCATCACCCCCTCAAGTTACACTTGCAAACCCTTTGAGGCAGGGATCACATTTCCATATGACCTCTGCACAGACCTCAGGCAATGAAGCGATAATCCTGCTCTGGGATTTCTGGATCCTGCTGGACTACTAATAAGATTCCTGAAGCATAATAACATCTGTAGTGTTCTCTCTACCATAACATTTGTAAGAGCTAGGCATCCAGGAAAGGACCGAAATCTAGTTTCAAATCCAGAAGCATATCACTTGCTCTCATTTCTTTTTTGGTGACACCTGTACCCTACACACTGGATCCTTCACTGCCGATGCCACATTGTACAGCAACAAGCCTGCAATGAGATTACTCCCTGGGGCTGGGATAAGTCCTCAGCAGACTATAAGTAACAATTGAAGCTATGGCAATAGCTTGCAAATACATTGCAGGAACACTGTCTAATCCTACAGTTTTCAAATGCCAACAGGCAAAAGACTGGCTTTCCAGCTGCAAGTAATTGAAGACAGTTTTCCTTAATGCTCTTAAATAAGTTTAAAATAAATGTGAACAGACAGTGTCTTGCCTGAATACAAGCTGCTCCCATATAAACAGTTGTTCCAATCAGCTCCCAATAGATTAAGGATTTGCTGTGTGTCCTTTCATTTGGAATTAGACACCCCACTGAATTCCAGCCCCAAAGGCTTTGTGCCATCTGTGGGCTCCAAGTCCATTAATTAGACCTAAGCTGTGAACACAGTCATGTATTCTGCAGAAGGAGGAAATGAGATGTGGATAAGGAGTCACATTTTGTCCTCTCTAGCCTGTCCTATCTGGCTGTTTCCACGGAGGTGGGCAGTAACAAGTTGGACAACATGGTGCAAATTCCTTCTGTATTCAGAAGGAAAGGGTAGGCACATTTCTTCCTTCCACACAGTCAGAGAGTGTGCTAGTTTCTGACACACAGGGAGGGTTAAAGTCTTAAGGCAAACATCTACCACAACTGCCATTTGAACATTTCTGTTAGCCTTGTCCAGGAAACTTCATCCTCAGCCACAGTGAGTTGCTTGCCAACACAGCCACCCTGCAACCTTGCTAGCACGCAGTCCATCTTGTCATTGTCTTGTTCATTCCAACTGGTTAGTTTGTAAAGCAGGGGATTGCTTTGCAGGACAAAAAATCCAGGCTGTAAGGGGTCAACACAAGAACCATCCTCAAATGTGCTGACCTATATGGTGCTCAAGAGCAAATTCATGGACTGGCTAAGAAAAAGAACAATTTTGTGTCAGTGTTTCTTTCTCATAAATATTTTCATTGTTTTATAGTTAGACGAGAATTGCCATTCCAAGCACAGAGAGAAAACAGCACAATTTATTCAGTGTGGTTCAAATCACACATAGGTGAAGAAAGAGACAAGCACAATTCTATCTCCCACCTCTCCTTCAGGTATATCAAAAAGAGAGCCGATTCTTATCATGGCTTCATTGACATGGCCACCCAGGGAACTGAAAAACATCATATTCACAGTGCATTCAAGTTGCCCAATAAATGTGATCAACAGCCAATTAATTTTATTCTAAGGTGAAGCCCACCCTGTGATGGGTTTTCAGCTTTCTGTAGGCGAGGGAGATTTTTCAAAGTTTCTTATCAACAAATTCTTGAGACCTTCCATATAAGAAAAACATGTTTTTCATTAGCTAGATTTTAAGTATTCTGAGGCTCTGTAAAGAAAAGTCGGAGGCACTACAGCAAAGTTAAGCAGGACTTGATTGGAAGCTTCAGGAAATAACTGTAGCTTACTGTATAAAAATAATTCACTATCTTTCCTTTCTGGCCTTCTGGAAACTTGCCAGTATCTGTGCCACGTACGCTATCTGGATATGCTGACAATAAATGAAGCAACTTTTGACTAAGATTTAAAATAGCAAATCCTTGAAATCTAACCAGAAAAAGAAAGAAAACGAGAGTCAGGGGGGACCAGAAAGTTTACCATTCAGCTTTTCAACTAGAAATGTAACTTTGACTTTTAAATATAAAACATTTAAAGGAGATAGAGAACGGAAAAAAAAATTGCTGCATAAGAGCTAAATTACCAGGAGCCCAACAATTCAGAGTTATGATTGAAGCTGCTGGATAGGTTTTGCATTATGATCTTTCCAGGATTTACTTTTCTAAGACTAGCTACAACGTTCTTGAAAAACAACCAAGCAAGCAGGCAGCCCTGCCAGCATGAGGGAGAACTGCTGAGCAGACCCAGCAGCACTGCCACTGCCACCTGAAGAGCAGCTCAGTCCTCGGGCCATGTGCAAAGAGCCACTCTTCACGCCTGGATCTCACGCCAAACTTTCACTGGCCTGCTACAGCACTGGCCACGGGCACAGATATGTAGGGCAGCATTAGCAACACCAGGCCCTGAAGGAGACAGGATTTGCCATGAGGCCTCTAATCCCCTGCAAACAATACTGATTAAAAGCATCATAAAATCGAGATCAATCTTTTAAGGCAGTGAGCTAAGAGTCTTGAAGCTACACGTGAGGTGGAAGGTAAGCTCCTCTTCATCCCACAGCTGCAGTAATAAATAACTTGTATTTTACTGTTAGCTGATCTCTTGGCTACCTTGCAATTTTCGTCTGAAGAATTCAAATGTTAAAAAAAAAATGAAGGTTTATGAGATAAAGAGAAGCTCCCTGCTACAAGAGATGTGATCAGATCCAACTGACTCCAGGAGAGGAAACAGGTATGCTGAAGACAAGTAACTAACTGGCGCAATAAACTGGAATTCAAACCAGGAACACCAATCACATGGCTTGTTCTGCAGTTTGACTCCAAAGTACATTTTGCATGGATACTACATTTTCTGTGTACTCCATCCTGAAAAGCCTCAGAAATTAGAAGTCACTTAACTCATCACTGAGATAATCATCTTCAAGATGAAAGAGGAGGTTGGAAAAAATTAAAAGACCAACACGTTTGGTCCATGCCCTTGTGCAAACTTCTACTTGAGCCAAGTGTCACAGGCACTTAAAGTAGGCAATATATTAACCTTTAAAGGCCATAACAGGTTTCAAAGGCTGCTTCAAAAAGCTGGACATGTCATCAAACCATGGGAATTTTTTATTAGCATATCTGCTTCAAAAGCTGAAAATTCTGCCCTTAGGAGTTTGTCTACTTCAAATGCAGTGTTTATGCTCAAGTAATACTCACAAATAACAGAGAATACCCTGAAAAACTTAAGATAATTGCGTTTTGACCCCAAAAAATTCCACATAGGCAGGCACAAGCTCTTTTCAGTCCTATCAATCTGCAGGACGGAGTGAAAAAAAGTTTATTTGAAGCCTCCTTTCCTAAAGGCATCATCATCATTTTCAAAACCTCCAGCTAAGATCTGTGATGTGATGCAATGACCTCTCTTGCTCTCTCTGAAATTCTCCAGTCTGGCTACCCCTTATGCACCTGGGTAGGATACAGCATCCTTGTGGCTCAAGCTGTTCCACCGGGGATGCATTTATCTCTCAAACAAGAAACAATTAACCTATTACACTCAGTCTGTGCTCAGGGATTTCTGAGGTTAACAGAAGGGGCACCACATGACAAGACTGAGCACCCTGTAGGGGGTAGGGTGGCTTTCTGGCCATTTGTGTAAGTGGGCAGTGCTGGAGTTTAATCCTAGTTAAATCTCATTAGTGCTTCTTAAGAGTTGAATCGTGTATGGTGGCTAGGAGCACTGAATCAGGCTGAATATTCTATTTTGAGGCAACATGAGACCAACTCCTCCTCCTGTCTAACAATTTCTGCACAATTGAATGGCTTAACTGCAGAGGGGTTCAATAAAGACCACAGTGACAGGTACACTGACAGACACCTCCTAAGAGATCTCTCCTGCAAAGACTTTGTTAGCACTCGTTAATTAACATACGCGTGCAGAGAAATCACTCCTCTATTGCTGAAATGCTGCTCCGTGTGGCCGATGAGACAGTAACCCTTAAAAAACACATAAAACAAACAAGGTTTTTAAATTGAAAAAGACTTGAATGTGAATTAGCTAATTCACCTGGAAGACTTCAAACACTAACGTGCTAAACTCTAGTTTAGTACTAGTACTAGCACATAAACTATTCTCACCAATAATATTTCAATAACAACAAAGGAGTGTCTTTCATGAAAAAAGTCAAGCTTCTTAGAAACATAAGCTGGCATCTAAAAATTCAAATGTAGAGGGAGACAGACCTTCTACAAATAAAATTTATTGCTGAGTATGAGTTATACATAATATGTATCAGGGATGAGGGGGAAACGGGAAAAAAAGGCTCACTCAACCAGATTCCTTATTTAATGTATGCTGTTTAGCCAGGTATTTTTATGACTTTTGGCTCTTTGCTTTCATCATTATTAGCAAGATTGAATAACTTTTAACATTTAGGATTTCAGTATCAAATTAAAACTTTACTCCTAACTCTGTTCATGTGTGGAAAACATTATTTCTAATGCTTCAGTAAATGGATTTTAAAGGACCGAAGAAAGGGGAAAACGAGCAAGCATAGTGCTATGCCCAAGATGACTGAATCTAGGGACTATAATCATGCGTAGAATTCAATTCCTGAGAAACAGCTTTTATTCTTTCCAAAGTTCAAAAATGTCTGTGTGTCTCCTCAGCTATGACACACTACAATATCATTTATTTCCTTGTTTGGTCAGTATCTGTAAAAGCTATCCTTAGATATTGAGCTTTATCTGAAGCTCTGGCTGACAGAAGCAGTTCTAGCAGAGAGACTATCCGATATACTCATGTGAAAAGAAGATCTATACTCACCAAAAGAAAAAGTACTCACAAGCATACACTGAATAGTTTAAGGCAGAGGGTTACAGTATGAAAAACTGCAAACAGAATTCAGGAAAGGTAGACACTGGAGTAATTACATCTCAGAGATGTCAAAGCAGCATATTACCCTAAGCCATGGTGACAAAATCCAGCAGCTTTTGTTTCACCCAATTAACAGGCATGGGACAGGGAAGCAGGACAAGTCATGCTATCTTGTAACCTTTACATCATTTCTGTTTTACCTGCTAATTCAGCTTCTAAGTCTCCTACAACGCTCAGCCATCTACCAGCAATTTACACAACAGAGAGTGGACAAATTCACTGAATTGTCTGTATAAGGTGACTGGCCGTGGCAGACTTTTGGTCTGAGTGGGCACGGCTGTTTTTCACGTAATAAATTTTATTTAACTGTGGCTTGGGTTACCCACTTCCCTGTCAGCAGTAAAGAACATCATTATTTGTAACAGACATTACCATACACAATCCACTCTCTATCTGAAATCCCACTATTAGATTTCCACAAAATTTTTTTTGTGGAATCTCCAGCTGCCCATTGGACACACTGTGTTTGTCACAAGTCTGACACCAAAAGGGTTAATTCAATTTTTTACTGGGCCTGTGAACCTTTTAGCAGAGAAGCCAGGCCTGCAAAAGCTGCCTTCAGTAAGGACAGCTGGACAACATCTGGCCCAAGAATGCAGTGATAGACAAAGGGCTGAAGCTCTGGGAACTTGGGGTGGGATTTATGGTGATGGGTGAATTGTACTATGCCTGTAGCGACTGCGTATAAGTAACCCTTTTGTAGAATCGCATGTCCATGTTAGGTTTGAATCTCCTGTGTGCACCTCAGGCCTGAATAAATGATGCCCTCTTTAACACAGTTTTAGTGTTGGAGAGTCTGATTCTGATATTTCGGACATTTGGTAACAAGTCTAGCCATGAATCACCATCAGATTTACATGACTCTTCCAGCAGCAACCATAACATTACACCATTTAAAAGGACATCAGTTAAAAACACTCTAAGAACCAACCCACAAGCTTACAGTACCCAATCTGCAAACAGCTATGACTGATTTCCATCCCCATATTGCGAAAAATGAAACAAAGTCAGCCAACAGCAGCAACCTCCTTATACAACTACAAGAGATACAGAGACTGGGCAGTACAGAGACAATCATAATCCAGGATTCATCTCAAAACAGAGTGAAAATACTATCTTCTGCTACTGCAAAACTATGATTGTAGGAATAAAAAAGCACTTCAGAAATTTGTCTTCTAGATTGCGGGTATAGAATTGTACAAACCCACCCCTATTCTAGGCTGGTGCTTCTGAATACCACCATAATAAAACAACAGCCCATGAATAATCATACCATTAATTAGACTTCCAGATGTTGAAGGGTGATACTACTGTTTTAGAAATACTGATTTTTCTCCAGAACCCTGTATTTTGCTGTACTTTGATTTTTTAATGGTTTATTATATATTTATCATATTCTTGTGTCTTTAAGCCTCAAAAAATCCCAATGTTGTAGTCAGAAAAAAAAAAGCTGTACACTGTTAAGCCTACAGCAATATGACATAAGCACTTCCTTAAAACCTATGACAGGAATGTTCATCCGTCAGCCTCTGACACTTAGAGAGGCTTTTGCAAGCTAGCAAAGTAAATAAAGCTAGAAGCTACAGACAGATAATTATATTCCCACTTGTTTCCTTCTAAGGTAGACATAGATAGAACAAACATAATCTGGATAATCAGCACATGCAAACCTTTTCTGTTTTTCTAACCAGCTCTTACATCAAAAGAGCAATCAACCTTTCCTTCCAAGGCAGTGGCACTGTTTATTGCTGACAGTAAAACAAAAGCAAGGAAAGAATAGAATGTATTGAAACCATCCTTTCCAGGAGTATGGGATATTGAAGTAATTTCTTACTTTGACAGATACAGAATAAAAAAAAGATTGTAAAAATACAGACTGAGATTGAAAAATCACCAGATTCTGTGTACATTCATATTTATTCCCTTCTGGGGTCAGTTATTTCACTAGTCACTGATAGGAGCTGGTATCTGAGTGCTAAACAGTGACCACACTTTTTCCTAGGACTATTTTGTTGACAGTGGACTGTGGCAATTTGTATGGCTACTAAAAACATTGCATATAATTCAGTAACACCGAATTCAGACACCAGGTGCCCACCAAACCTGTTCTGTCACTCCTCTCTTCAGCTGGATAGGGGAGAGAAAACATAACAAAAGGCTCATGCGTTGAGATAAGGACAGGGAGATAAAAACAAATCTGAGCAGGAGAATGAGAAATGAAACCACATCATGAAACACTTTTCCCTCACCCCTCCCTTCTTCCCAGGCTTAATTTCACTTCTGGTTTTCTCTAACTCCTCACCTGCAGTGGTGCAGGGGGATGGGGGATTGGGGCTGTGGTCAGTTCATCACAGCTGAACAGTTCATCACAGCAGTCTCTGCTGCTGCTTTCTCCTCAGGAGGAGTACTCCTCACACTCTTCCCTGACTCCAGTGTGAGGCCTCTCCCATGGGAAACAGTTCTCCAATATAAGTCCTTCCCACAGGCTGCAGTTCTTCACAGACTGCTCCAGCGTGGGTCCCTTCCATGGCATGCAGTCCTTCAGGAACAGGCTGCTCCACCGTGGGCTCCCCATGGGGTCACAGGTCCTGACAGCAAATCTCCTCCAGTGTGGGCTCCTCCCTCCACGGGGCCACAGGTCCTGCCAGGAGCCTGCTCCAGTGTGGGCTTCCCATGGGGTCCCCGCCTCCTTCAGGCATCCACCTGCTCTGGTGTGGGGTCCTGCACAGGCTGCAGGGGAATCTCTGCTCCACCACCTGGAGCACCTCCTCCCCCTTCTTCTTCACTGACCTTGGTGTCTGCAGAGCTGTTTCTGTCACATATTTTCACTCTTCTCTTTCGATTGCAATTGCTACTGTACAACCTTTTCCGTCTCTTAAACGTGTAACCCCAGAGGTGCTACCACTGTGGCCAAGGGGATCAGCCTTGGCAAGTAGAGGGTCTGGTCTCGGCTGTGTTGACACAGGGGAAGCTTCTGGCAGCTTCTCAGAGAAGCCACCCCTGTGGCCCTCTGCTACCAAAATCTTGCCACACAAATCCAATACACAGCACGTGAACTCTCATTACCTCAGGTGCATTTACTCAGGATGTGATCAGACACCACCCAGCACTCCTGGAGCAGCAGTTGCTGCTAACAGAATGAAGATGACAAGTTGCTTGAGTCAGACCTTGCTTGACTTGCTGCTAATTAAAGTCATCTCTGCTACTTGCAGAGACCTTTTCCCTAAAGTTTTAACTTAAAGGCACTAAGGGTAGTCATAGTCTCTCTGCTAAAGAAAACCTTGTGGATTGTGGAACTGTTGAGTCCAGTAAGGAAGCAGATGGACTAGGTGGATTTTTGGTTCAGCCTAGGATTATTAAGTCCTAAATACACTTTTGCAACCTAATTTACAATTTTTTTCTTCTTTATTATCACTCACAGTTTTGCTTACTTGGTATTTCCCTAGTGTACCCCTATCACAGATAACTGAGGGGTGACTGCAGTTGCAGCACATGGTATGTATGGATTCATTTGGAGCAAAACGAAAAACAGTTGAGTTCCATTGGGTGGAAATAAGAAGCTGGCAAAGCCTGTCAAACCATCAGCATGATCATCAGTGTCAACATCCCTTACAAACTGGGCACAACTTATACTTGAATGAGGCTCTAATCCCATATAATTCCACTTTGTTCTCCAAATACATTTTTTATGTTTACTTTTATGCAGACCCTAAGCAATTCCTGGTTGTAATTGTTTTTCACTTCTCTAAGTAAATATACTGTGTTATCAGTGAGAGTTTCTTGTATAGGCAACCAAATCCCAAACATGAGTCTGTGAACACCTTTCCTTCTCCTCTGACAGCAGCTCTTTGTCATTTTGCCAGTTTTGTACTAACACGCCAAGATACTACAAATTACTTGAATGCTACAATACAAAGACACAAAGAGCAGAAAGTGGTGCATGACTGTGACACCCCATTCCAATGTTGTCAGACAGAAGGGTTTGAAATACATCATATTGCTGTAATATTTCATCAAGTGAAAGATGATGTTACTGGGAATATTGCAAGCTCTTCAGAGAAAGCTCTGTCACACCGATTTCCACATCTTAAAAGAAAGGCTTCTTGTCTATTGTACTACAGCCTGACACACAGAGTTTGGCTTTTTAGACAGAACATACGATGCTTTGCACAACCAGCCATAGTCACAAGTCACATGGCTGAGACACCAGTGTCTCAGACTTGACTTTTCTGACTGACCCCTCCAATGAATTCTATTGGCAGTTGAAGAACATTAAATAGACCCAACAAACTGTTATTCAGCTACTCTGTACATAGCATCTATTTTTCTTAGCATTCAAATTGTTTTGAGAAAGGATTATTTTAGTAAACACTCTGGTTTCAGGGACAAAGAGTTCTTATGATATATGAGCGCAACTAGATAGTGGGTTGTAAGCCCAGAACAGCTCTCATAAGCAAGATTATCACAGAAAACTAAATTTCTTGGGTAACAATGTATTTCCTATGGTCTGGTATTTATTATGTTAAAAAGCTTAGTCTATTTTTTTTTATAAGTGAATATTCTTTATCAATTATCCATGAGATGTACAACCACTTACCTCTGAGCCTGAAATACTTCAGATGGTTGGCAATAGCCTGCTCAACAGATTCATCAGGGCAGATCTTAACTCCACTGGGAAACAGAATGGACCGCTTCCTCCGTAGCAGCAAATGCCTGTGGAACTGCTCAGCATCCATGATGCCATTAGGCTTTTTCAACCCAGGAGGCAGAGAAGGGTTTGCCAACTGCCAGTCACTGAGCTGAGGGGCTGGTGAAACATCTTTAGCCTGCCCTCCTCCTGCAGCTGAATAAGCTTTTGCTGTAAAATTAAAAACGCAGATTTCTCAGATGAGATAATGATGCAATCAAATGTATCTTCATACCATTTCTGTGGTCTCTGAAGCACATAACCATGTTTTTTTTCTGATAGCAGAACCTGTCTGTGTGACTGCACTATTATAAACAACCTTAAGTTCTTTACAGTATCCCATCAAACGATAACATAACCTAAAGCTCTAACCTTTTGAATTCTAATTCTTTGTGTTTAACTTCCCTTCTGTCATTTGGCTGAAGTCAATGGGACTATATTTGTGAAGAAACATGTATTTAGAAGCTTTCAGGGCCAGAAATTAAGTAATTGAAAACTACTCTTACTCCATACTTTCTTTCTACAAGAAAGATTTGTACCCCTTGCAAAAAGAAGGCTGCTTGAAAGGACATCTAACTTTTCATCACTGTGAGATAAGTCCCTACTCTACTAGAGGAGGAAAAAAAAAAAGAGAAGTAAAAGGGCTCATCAGCTTTAGCAGTTTTTTTGGGCTCTTTTTTGTTTTGGGTTTGGGTTTTTTTTAAATTTTGTCTTAAAGTAGTTGTTCCACATCATTCCAGAGGAAACCTGAGGAAACAGCTAAGGTAAGAATGTTTATATTAAGATTTAGTCTGACAGTCTAATTCTCTATCCTTCACAGTCAGCTCATCTGAAATTATTTAATTCGACTTTTTTCACTTTTTCCCTAGAAAACGTGCCTGAAAAACAATCATAACAAATCATTTATTAGAGAAAGAATAGTAATAACTCTATAGCATTTTTAATACCACAGATTACGAATTTATTCTGCAATTTCAAAGTCAGTAAACTTTTGACTTCTATGAAAAATGGAGAGCATAGTTATTTTGATGGTATATGAATAGCCAGCTCTAGTGCAGAACATCACCACCAGACGGTATATCAGAGGGAAAAAAGAACATCAAAAAAGGTCACTGATGCAAACTCCCAATCTTTATGCAAACTGACACATGTTCAGTGTCCATAAGCAGAAGATAGAACCTTACTTTTTAAGATTTAATACAAAGTTAATAAAGAAAAAAAAACGTGGAAAAACCTACCATTTAACATCTCAAAGCTGAAAAAAATGGCCTCCTACTTCTAGCTACTTCTGTACTCAAAGCAACACAAATGTGCAGTTATACCTCCTGGAAATCACTCTAAGCATTCCATATTTACACTGCTATTATGGCACAGATTTGACCAAACATTTCTCTGTATTAGCCCCCTTTGTTACAACTAAATCAAAGAGGTGTTTCCAATTCTACACACTGCCATAGCTAAATTTGTAAACAAGAACATAAGAAAGATGCATTACCTGCAACTATTTGAAGATCCGTGTTAATCATTCCCGGAAGGCAAAGAAAAATTTTCCAAATGAAGCGAAACATACTTATTCGTATAATTAAAAAACAAACAAACAAACAAAAAACCTCAATCCCTTTTAGCAAAAGAGCTCTTGTCTTTACTGTAGCCTTGAACCAACCAAGAGCATTGCCCTTCTTGAAAATATCTTGACGTCACATACCATTATCTTTGGAGAAAGCATTAGGTAAAAAAAGTCAACCAAGACATCTTGGCCCCCTTCTTTGCAAAGACAGTATTCTGCTTTAGTGAAGAAACAAGAAAAGGTGATCAAAGTAAACTCCTTGAAGCTAGCAGATGGACTGACACAATTTTTTAATTTTAATCTGGCCAGCTAAGCTCTTTACCAGAGCTTGTCATACCATTAACAGACAGTCCAAACAAGGACAGCACCTTTCACATTTAATTAACCACGTGTTTTCATTGGCCTTTCAATTTTTGCTCTTTTTAAAAATCGGGCTGATCACAAAAACATCAGGAGGAGCACACTAGTCTCCAGCAGAAAGTTTCCATTGTCTTCTGCCTGTACAAATATATACAAATATATAAATGTATGACTCGCTTAAACGCCGCTGCATATGTAAACACTGCAGCAACGTCTCTGTGGGACTGTTTCTTCTGGTTACAGGGCTGCTGCTGAGTCTGAGCTAAAGGAGGAAGTCTTGTGCTGTTACACCACTATCCCTCACATCCCAAAAGCAGTGCTTCCTCCAAAGATAAAGCCAGGGCAAGCAGTGATTCTTTCATCTCTCTTCAGGTATTACCTGACACAAGCAGTAGCAAGTAGTACAGATACCTGAAGAGACGATCAGCTAAGGAAACTGCAGAAAGGACAGAGTACAGGAAAGCAGCAGCACTCAGTTCCTGTCCCGTTCAGGGTCAGCTCACTGTGGAAACGTGTATGGAAGCTGTCCTGCAATGGCAGGCTGCATTCAGACACTAGGAAACCTCCTTCAGTAACCTGGGTGGTGTTACTCAGGACTTGCTGGTTACTGCGTTCAGATCAATTTGAACAAAATGCTGGTTCATCTGAAATGACTATTTTTGGTAGTGGTTTCGTGTAAGTATTTCAAACCTGGATTCCCAAGGCTTCCCAGCTATGTCAGCAGAGCTTTTACACAGAGCTCCTTAGGCATGCAGTGCTCACTTCTCTCTTCCAGCTGCTCTACTGTACTCCCAGCAATTTACATATCAGAAATTATCAATAGTGTTACAGATACAATACACACAGGAATAAAAAAATTACCTTTATTTTTAGGCTCTGTCTTCTGACATCTAACAGACCTTAGTTGATATTTTTCAAAACTGCAATGCATTTTCATTGGTTCTCCTCTCTGCCCCAAAAACTATTAAATTACACTTTAACCACTGAACTGCTCAAATGCCCCCAGTTTTCCTAGAATCAGACGTTTTGGACCTATCAAACCATCGCTGCTGACCTAGTTGGGCTCTGTCAGGCACCACACTGGAGCTGTACACGGAACAGCACAGGGACAGCATTGCACTGGTGCCCAGAAACTGTTTCAAAGTCCTAGGTAGACAGCAACTTTTGAAGCTAGCTTGGTACTTTTACTACAATCCTGGATTCAACACAGACCAGCTATTTTTTTAAGTTCTCTGCAAAGACTTGTGCCTTCAATGTCATGAATGTTTTTGCTTGCATTACCCTGCAAAAATGCAACTGAATCAAGACTAGAAATACTACACACACTTCTAAAAGCAAAGGCTAGTTTACCTCAAGAACACATGGCAACTAATCCCTTTGCAGACAATTCTCCAAACACACATACTTCAGTAAAAGTATGAAACCAAATTAAAAGTTTCCCTGGAGAATTTTTAGATTTATGGCATTGCTGTTTCTTTCATCAGTAAAGTACGCAAAGACACTCAGAATGTGAATAGTATAAAAACTACCCCGTCAAAATTTGTTTTCTATGGTACGGCTATGTCAGCTTCTGTGTGATAAAATATATTAAAAATGTAAATTCAGTTTTCTTAATATTAGTTCAAGCTATCAATTTTAAATTCAAGTCATTTCAGCACTGAAACGTAGACTTGCAACAACTGAAAGTCTCCTACATTTATCATAGCTAAAGGCATAACTAAAGCATCATCATTATCTAAAGTTTCTTAAAAAAGCAAAACAACTTTTGCAATAGGTTTCCAAAATAATTGTGGAAAATTAACTCCTTCCTTGATTTGACTAAAGCCTTTATAGTAACACTTTCTATCAGAAGATGTGTAATAACTCATCATTTTCAGCAGCCACGTTGTATCTGTTCAAAACTATACATAAAAAGCATGTTCTTGCTGAATGAGAAAGAAAAGGAAGTGTAATTGTAGTGATGCAACATGCCAAGGTCACCCCAGCACCTCCAACAATAAAGACAGTGTTCTGACAGCTTCTATTTTTGAGAAGTGACATGCATTTGCATATAGCAAATGTGATTAGCTGAATTACAGTTCTCTACAGGGTAGCACTCACTGAAACACTGCTACAGCACATTCTAAATAATGTCTTGTTTTTCAAATGCAATTTATTCAAAAAGCTAAATCCACCTGTAAATAAAAAATGCAAAATAAAGGAATACTTTAATGAAAATGCCTCTAGTAAAGAGTCACATCATGGCAGATACCCACTGTCTCCAAGCTCATGTGGTTTAAATATCCAGATTCTAAATTGTCTCCCGTGACTAGATACAGAAACTGATTTTACAGCATTTGACAAGATTCACCAACAAAATTCCCAATGAGTTTAGCTGAGGCCATTAGGTTAGACAAAACCTTTTCAGTTGTTCAGTCTCTGTAGTTGCTGTTGCCAAGCATTTCACTGTCACTTTTTGCTTGTGCTCCTTAAGAGTTCTCTGGTGAACCATCTCCCAAGAACAAACAAGTTCTGAGGCTGTTTAATCTCCCAGCTGACCAAATTCAGCCCACTGTAGCCTGTTGTAGTGCCACCTCTTCCATCATACAGCATTGTAAAGTATTCCAAGCAGAAAAATTAGAAAGTGAGGTCAACCAAATTAATCTCACACTTCATTATCAACTCTGTCCATGTAATGTAAACCTATTCCCAGCATTCCTCCTTTTCTGAACTGTTGACCAGAAATCTCTTACCTTGTTTAATAGTCAAAGATGATCCCAGTGTCTATGCTTCATCTTTGAACTTCAATTTCCAGTTTCAATTTGGTTGGGCAGAATTATTGCTCTTAGTCTTGGTTTTATGCTACACATTTTCAATCCTGAGACTTTTTAAGCCTCATTCTACAATTCCTGCTTTTCCTTCTGGAAACCAGTTGTGGTGGTTTTATTTGGTTTTTGGGGGAGGGTGGGAAGGGGGTAGATGCCAGAAGTAATCTTCTGCTTCCCTGTCTTCTCTGTCCTAATCAAGATAAAAGCGTTACTACCATGGTTTTCAAGTTTTTACTATTTTCTAAGGTGTAGTACTTACTGAGTACTGCAAGCTCATCTCAGTGTCTTTAAGATTTTTCCTGGAAGATCTACTTCCTAGAAGTTACTCCTCTTCCACCTTGCTTCTTGTGTTATACTTGCCAATACTTCCTAAACAGATCTCCATGACTCAGACGTCTTCATGGAAGCTATTTTCTGATCCCACACAGACAGAATGCAGCAGTTTAAAGAAACTGACAGGTACATTTGATTCAGGTACAATTGATTGCCTTGAAACAAAAGTTACACAGCACAGGGTAAAGAGCCTAACAAAGACTGGTTTGCTTTGAAGTATCATGTCACTCCAGCATTTCTGTTGAACAGGGGTTAATACAGGAAATGGAAATGCAGGAGATGTGCAAAAAGCTCCCCAAGTCAGTCTGGTTAAAAAGTTAACTTTGAGGAGTTCTAGCAAATCAAAAGAAAGCATGAAGGTACCTGGAACGTAACTTCTTCCATAGATGCTTCCTAGCATTTACCACATACATGGTAAATGCAAATGGCTGGAATGGTGGGGGTTGTGGCTGGTGGTCCCATAATCACTGGCAGAGACATTTGGGTTAAGAGACACATACTGTGTATATACCTTAAAAGCACTAAGAAGGCCTATCTTACACTGAGCTCTGGGCTTATTCGTGGCAGCTGGGAAAAGAACGGTAACAACCACATTCAGCAACTTGTGGAGATAATTTTAATATCAAATGCATTGGCATAGCACATATGTAACAAATCTAAAAAGGCAATCCTTTCGTGTTATAAAATCAATTTAGAAAATTGTATACATTATTTTGCTTTTAAATATCTATAAACCAGTCAATCTAAAAAAGAACGAATCACTTGATATTAGAAACTAACTTTACCATAAGAAAGAGCTCAAACTGTTTTTCATAAGGGAACACTGAAAATATTAATCAATTTAAAAAGGTGCAGAGAAAGGGCATGTATTTCTACATTTTATCTTTCATTTGTTTTATGATAAATACACAGATTATCCTCATAAGTAATGCTTGTGTTGTGACTTAGGTGCTGAAAGACACAAACTCTGGGATGAGAGGGAGAGATGTTGAGGGGCAGGAGAGAGAAGGGGTAGTGACGAACTACAGAGTTAAAGTAGAAACAAAGACAAAAACCACAGCAATTGCACCAGGCTGCTCACAGCTACACACAAGGTAACTGTGCTCAGTAAATTGTTTTAAAACTGCCTCTCTCCTCCAGGAAGAATGCTTCCTGGTTTGAGGAACAATAAGGGGGAGTGAAGGGCTGTTGGATGACTGTATGGAACCTGAAGTAATAACTGACTTTTCCAAATTTCCTGAGAATTCTGCAATGACAAAAATGTTCACACCTTTGGGTTGCCCTCAATTTTTATTTTAACTCTCTATTGTACTTCCAGCTTTAAGAGCTCTGGTTTTGTAGATTTTTATGACAAAGGTGGTTTTGGTGGTTGTCTGACACACAGTCCTTCTGAAGAGTGAGATGACACTTAGGTAAACTTACAGTGGGGAACAGGAGAAACATCCTTTTATAACAATCACCTTCTATCATGCAATAAGTACAGACAAAAGTGCACACATCAAATGTGATCGTTCTTCAAGGAAAAACTACATAAATGCAAACTAAGACAATGATAAACTTGTGCTAGTTAATCAAATCATGTCTGAGTTCAAACACTCAATCTTCAGGCATCTTTACTCAATTCTAACCAGAGTATAAATCCTGTTTGTCTTCTATGTAAATCACACATCTTAATGACCTTATTTTTCAGTAAAACACCTCAACTTTTGATGCTAAGCCAAAGCCTGCTTGCCTTGCTAATGCAGGTGATGCCATAAGATTTGTAGGAATTATTCCCCACAATCAGGTGAATAGCATTAAAAATCTACTGCCTACATATACTGTATTGACATGTACTTTGAGAGCAAGTTTTCTTCTAAAATCTGATAAGAAAAAACCAAAAACCTTCAAAAAAAAAATCCACTCCCGACTTTAAAGTATTTCAACAGTCACTCTCAAGCAAATGTCTTCCACTCATGGAAATACATTTTTATGAAAGTGCTAGGAAGAGGAAAAATAATAATAAAAAATCATCAGAACTCTTCAGCCTCAAATCTTGGCAGAATTTTCTGACACATGCAGATTAGCTCTGTATATAATCAGAAACAAACCAAAAAATACATCTCTAAAGAGAGTCAATATTAGATCCTTAAAGTAAAACAATACATAGTATTCATTCTATCTGTATCAGCTGCAAAATCAAGAGACAATAGAGGATCAAAATCCTGTCTTCAGGCCTGACTCCTACATGATCATCCATGTTTATACAGAATTATAAAAAACAGGCTCCAAAAGATGAAAGTATTTTTATATCCTTGTGGCACATACCTGTAAGCAGCTTCCATATTCCAAGTAAAGAATCAAATAGTAATCTATATTAGCTTTAACTTACATATTTACACCCTTATTTACAGACTTTTCTCTTCCCCCACCCCCCAGCATCCTAAGATCAAGCAACACCATTGAAAAAAAAAATCTTTAAATAAATACACACTGAACAAAAAGTATTCTTTCTGCCTTCTTTTTTCCTTGCAAGGCAGGGAAAGACCAAACACTGCTAAGCAGAGTTCCAGTTACTTTATACAGCAATGTCCTTTGTGAGGTCTGCCTCATTAATTAGCTGCTGCTGCCACTATGCTGTTGAAAGTGCAGTTGCAAGATCAGATCTCGAATTTCTTCTCTTTTGCTTCTGATCAGCTGGCGAGGGAACCAATTCTCCAGATGCAGTGGTTGTTCAAAATTAACTATGGGATTCTGGTAACAGAAAAAGGAATATTTATAGCATGAATTTCCTAATACAACATTCAGAAAGAATTTCAAACCCTTCCACTGCTGCTGAGACCCAGGAGGCACAACCAAGTTTCCACACAAGACTGACAGCCTCCAAAGTCAAATTCCAGTTCCTCTATCATAATCACATACATACATGCCCTTACCAAAAGGTACTCATGGTAAACACCAAACAGGTTATCATCACCACCCTTAGAGATACATCAGTATTAACACATATTAAAGGCAGATTTCATGTATTTTGACATAAGTAAATGTACTTTTGATATCTAACAAGGGACAGATGCATTTTGGTCACAAACCACATAATTACAATCACACTACAGTGAAGGATCAAGCATACAGCAGTTAAGCATGGTGACATATTGTTGTATCAGGCATGTATTTTTTCTGTCATGAGCTGGTCTCTCTGATAGAAGACAACAAAAAGTAAGAATACTGGTAACAGTTTTAGCAGGACACAAGAAGGGGAGAATTTGTAACAAAGGAGGATAGCAAACTGAAATGACTGAGAGGTGCTAGCAGCTTTGGCAGTAAGACCACAACATCACATCTGATTTGCCAAAATCAATTTTTTTCTTCTTTCCCTCTTCATTCTCTTGCCATGCTTGTATTTCACCTTCTCCTTCCTTTGAATAAAGTAATATATGATAAATAGAAAAAGTAAAGCAAAGAACATATGATTTGCAGTCTGTGAGTCCTAGCATGTTTATGACAAATTACAACCACCTTGAACCAGTCTTGCTTCTTCAAGCAAAACAAGTCCCCATTGTAAGAAAAGGGGCAGTTCAAGAGCATTGGTAATTAATTTCATTTTCCACCTACACAAGAGCTCAAATCATTTATTACAGAACGACAGAATGATTGAGGATTGAAGGAACTGCTGGAGCTTGTCTGGTCCAGCCATGCTGCTCAAGCAGAGCCACCTAGATCCAGCTGCCAGGACCCTGTCCAGACTGTTTCTGAACATCTCCAAGGAGACCTTTCTGGTCACAGCAAAAACCTGAAACACTGAAACCAGTGTTTCAGTCTGCATCCATTGCCTCTTGCCCTGTGTTACAATCCGCTAATTAGAGAGGAGCAAAGTGAGCTCTCTGTGGGTCGCAGATAGAAACTTCAGGTTCAAGTATTCCCCAAATGACATTAAAACCAAATGAGGTTAAATGTTGATACCAAAAAATTGGTATCTTTTATTTAACAGTAAGAGAGAAATAAAGAGAAATAAATAGAAAAAGAGGTGTGGGGGGGGATGGACAGGAGGAGAGACAGATTATATCACCCTCCTGTGGATGCCAACGATGTCTCGTAGATCCTCTCCATCTGGTCTTCTTGGTGGGGGACCCTCACCACCAAGAAGGCAGAGAATTCAATGGGTTAATATATGCTTGTGCCAGGTGGGAACACCCAGGTACCTCCCCTGAGGGGGGCAAGTATGACACTGTCTCTTGCAAGACTCTGGGTCAGTTGCATCATTTTGCATCGCATGCAGTGCTCTGGTGCAAGGCCTCAGGAATCAGTGTGGGGAGCACTTCAAGGGTCTTTGGTGGACTGTGACACCTCAACCGCCCCTCACATGGAATGTCCTGTGAATGCGGGGGTTTCACAGCTGAGCCAGTTTGTGTAACTGAGGATGGGTGTTCACTGCCTCTGACCAGAGGTTGCGCCACACCCCCAAGACCCTCCTTCTCCTCCCTTGGTGAGGCGGGGGGCAGTCTGTGCAAACCGGGCAGCAGGCGATAAGCCTGAGGGCTATGGCCTCCACCCTGAAGCTCCTGGGTTTGGCTCTTCCATGAATGCTCTCCCAGCCTTATCCATTACTTCCCAGACCTGAGATGCTTTGAACAATATCTGTCTTAAGTACTCTTGGGCAGTTTAACTCACAGTTCAGGGTTTCAGTCAGGGAGCCCATTCAAGGTGGGCTTCAGTGGGACAGCTTCATTGTTGCAGCTGTGTTATACAGTTTTGCTACAACAGGCAAAATCTTTCATAAAAATGTTTAAGCCACGAACCATAATCTTTCAGTCTCTGACATCCTGTCACCAAGCACCACCAGAAAGAGAGGGCTCTCTGTTTTGCTTCTTCCCTCCAGGTATTTGTACATATTGCTGGGATCTCCACCACAGTCTTCTCTCAGAGTCCCAATCCTTGTAACCTTTCCTCTCAGGAGAGAAGCTCCAGTACCATAACCATCTTTGTGACCCTTTGCTGGACTTGCTTCAGTAACTTGCTCCATCTCTCTCTTGTACTGTGGAGACCAGAACTGGACACAGCACTGAGGAGAGGGGAAGGATCATCTCTCCCAAACTCCTGGCAGCATTCCTCCTAACATTGACCAGGATACTCCCAGCCTTCTTAACTTCAAGGACACACTGCTGGCACATGTTTAACTTGGTGTCCACCTTAGATCCTTTTCAGTAAAGCTTTTATCAACTGGGTGACCTCCAGCATGTACTGGTGCCTGAAGCTGCTACTCCTTGGGGACAGAACTCCACTTTCTGTTGAACTTCATGGGGTTCCCGTCAGTCCATTTTCCAGTCTCTTGAGGTCCCTCCAGATAGCAGCACAACCCTCTCCCACATCAGGCACTCCTCCCAGCTTAGTGCCATCTGTGAACCTGCTGCTGAGAGTGCACTCTGCCCCAACAAGACACAAGCGAAAGGATGAGATGAAACAGCCTTAATTTGTGCCAGGGGAGTTTCAGATAAAATATTAATAAAAACCAATTTTACCTAAAGGCAGTTAGGCATTGGAATAAGTTCCAGAGAGGTGGTAGAGTCACCATCTCTGGAAGTGCTCAAAAAGCATCTGGATGTGGCACTTGGAGATACAGTTTAGGGGTGGTTATGGTGGTGCTGGGGTGACAGTTGGACTAGACGGTCTTGAAGTCTCCTCCAGTCTTGATAATTTTGTAATTCTGTGAACATCTGCATTATTAATGAATATGTTAAACAAGACTGGACTCAGTACTGACTCCTGAGGTACACTGCTAGTTACTGGCCTCCAACTAGATTTCCTGCCACTGGTCACCACCCTTGGCACCCATCCAGTCAGACAGTTTTCAATCCAGCTCCTCTTCCGTCTAGGGCCTTATCCCATACAACTCTTCCAAGCAGACTCCTGAAGAGGCTAAAGTCCAGGCTTGTAATCTTGCTTTTTGTCCTGCTTCTTCCTTTTGTGATCCTGAACTATACCATCTTATGGTCACTGCAGTTGAGGCTGCCTTTGACCTTTATATTCCCAACCAGACCTTCCTGGCTTCCAGCAGAGCACCTCTCCTCATTGGGTTACCCGTCACTTGGGTCAGGAACTCTCCAGGAACCTGTCAGGTTAGTTAAAGTCACCCATAGGGTCCAGGGTCTGTGAAGGTGAGGCTGCTTCTAGCTGTCCAAAGAGGGCCTTATCCACTTGTTCTTCTTGATCAGGCGGCCTACAGCAGATGCCCACTGCTGTCACCCATAGTAGTCTCCTCTTTAGTCACTACCCATAAGCTCTCAGACGGCTCCTCATCCAACCCCAGACAGAGATTTATGCATTCCAACTGTCTCACATCAAGAGCAACTCCAACTCCTTGTGTTCCCTGCCTGTGCTTTCTAAAGAGCTTGTATCCATCCATTGTAGCATTCCTACCACATGATGTATCCAACAACATCCCCATGATCTCCACAAGATCACAGCCCTGCAACTGCACACAGACCTCCAATCCATGCCCCACACTGGGTGTATTTGTGTACAGGCGCTTTGCAATGGCAGTCTATTCTCCTACGGAAGAAAAGCCTGTCCACTGCCCAAGGCCTCACACAAGGCTTTGCATGCACAGCAGTCTCAGAGAGTGTGAACCACACATCAAACAAGCAGAGCCATTCAAAGGACAAAGCAACAGGGCAGTGCACAGATCAGGGGGAGGAAGACAGTGCCTGAAGCCCAGGATCTGCAGATGTTTAAAAATATGTGCTGAACAAAAACAAGAAAGAGAAGCTCCCTTAGCTCTACACATTCCCCTCTCCCTATCTGCAGAAGCTGCTGCCTGCAGAGCCACTCAAAGACCAATACACAAACTGACCCAAGATTTAGATGCTACAAGAAGAGATGCAAAGAAAGAATACTTTTGTAACACCTGCAGGGCAGGAGTGTATACACTAAATAGGCTGCAAATACACCTGAATAGTTAGGGGTATTGAATGTGTCAGTGTAAAAGCAACATTAAACTACAAAGTCAGAAACATTTGAGGATAGACACAAATGAGAAACCAAAGACTCCTGCCATTACTTAAGAATGGGTTTCATCTCCTCTTCCTCAAATGGCTTTGACACTTTTGACACTGCATCACAGGCTTTTGTGTCTGGCTATTTCCCTCAGAAACAGGTTTTTGTGGTTTAAGGTAATTTGGGGGAAAGGGGAAGGTAGTTTGCATTTGTACCTGGAAGAAGCTTTCCACATACTGCAGCAAATAGACCCCGCAATCACTGCTGTTATCTTGTTTAGGCACTCTGGGACACAGGTCAATCATTGTTGATTTACTGAATTCCCGATGTGTTTTTCGTTTAGCTTCCCATTCCACTTCAAGGTACCTACAAAAGAAAGTAAACAGCTGAAATGCTTGAGAAATAGCTCCCAAGCTCAATGCCTTTTGGGACACTACTCCAAAGCTGGCCAAAAAGCTAAAATAGCTTTAGCCAGTTTATTTCATAGAATCTGCCAAAGAAATTCCTATACTATTTCCACTATCCAATATTGCATTGCACTCAGGGGCACCTCTACCACATAAGAGGCAAAATACAAACCAGAAATATACATGATGTAATTTAAAAACAGCTACTTGTGCAGAGTTTCTACAAGCTATTAGGATACCAGGACATTTTCATACCTTAACTAGAGGAATAACTCAAGTAATCTTTCCCGGCTATCACACAGATTTTTCCTGGGTTCATTCCAAGAGGCCAGCAGTATTTTTTTAACCTAAGCAAACTGTTAAACATCCCCCTTAGAACTCTCCAAAACCTTCAGTTACAATTGCACCAATATAACCCTTGCAACCTAAGGTATTTAAAGACTTGTTGAAAACCTTAAGAGATCTTTAATGATTAGGATTTGTTTATTACAGGCTTTTCTCTTGTCCTCGTGCTTCAGTAGCAACTCACTGACCTCACATTCTGGGCTGGCTGCTGATTTTAGAGATAGGACTGAAAACCTAAGGGTCTGGTTTTCAAAGGCAATAGTTACCTACATTTTTCTCCTAGCTTTAGTCAGACTTACAAAGGCTCAGGGCTTCTGAAAAATCAAACAAAGCCTGACTTCAGAGAATAAAAAATAAATGCATTAAGTCAGACCTTGTGTTTGATTTTCAGAAGCCCCAAGTCCTATATTTATTTTTGTTCTCATGATTGCAAGAACACTTAGAACAGCTTTTGGGGAAAATGGCAACTGTGAAAAGGCATCAAACACAAAACAAGTCAAAGATAAAGACAGTCCAGTGAAGCATACTCCTAGAAACTGCAAGAACCTATGACTGTAGACTTTGTAATTAATTTGTTTGAACCTGACCACTGCCAAAAACACAACAAAAATCAACTCAAGGAAAAAAAGATCTCTCAGAATCCCTGCATCAGTTTCCTTAAATTTCTGCTTTCAGGGTGTAACCGCAAATTGAAGAAATAAAAGGTTTGCTTCCCAAACTCTCCTTATCTCACAATTCCATAAACCTCCACTCATTTTTTGACTTTTTGTGACAACCCTCTAAACTTCAGGAAACCACACTCTGGAATTTCAACCTCAAGAAGAGCTGAAAGCATAGAGCACTAAACCAATACATCCCCCAGAGATTTTATCAATCAATAAATAAAGAAATTGCTATTCCATTCTTCCTCCCAAGACATATGTTAGGGAGGCCTCTCTATTTAGGGAAAAGATGGTTTCACAAAAATTTCTCAATCTCATCTAGCCCTCACACAGCATTTTGAATAATTTACTTTTACAAGAAGAAGGTGCTATTTGGTTTACAGATTTTTTGTTCCTTTCAGTGAAATGAATACAGAGAACAAAAAGAACAATTCTGTTTAACGTCAGATATTTAACAACTTTTTAAAAAGTTGTTGATAGATGTTAAAGTCATTAGGAGTGTGTAGAAGCATTGGAAGTTTTTAGGACATTCTTCCAATACTCACATACTTGTCACATAAAAGACTAAATATACTTCTATTCTCACTTTTGAAAACAAATACCATTCCACTATAACTCTACTGACACACTAAGCTTTTAGACAGCTTCAGTCTAGTTTCCACATTTTTGTACATAGGAGTGGATTTAACACTAATTCTGTAATCATCAAAATAATGAACACCAGCCCCCTAGAAAATTATCATTCAAATTTCAAAGTATTCATTTTAAATGCTTTTCTACCCTTAAAAACACCTTCCATTACTGAACCGGATGGAAAAAATCCTCTCCCCACAACAACAACAAAAACCTCACTACTTTTCTTTTTTCTCCACTGTCCACTTGACAGTTTTTGCATTATATCTGGGTTGCAGAACAAAGACAGGCTTTTCATAGAAGCCTCTATATTGTAATTACAGTTTTCACAGTTGTGATTCTAAATGGATTTTCCTTTAGCATTAGAAATATACACCTTTATAGAGAAATGTATTTTGAATATAGAAATATGACCAGCAGCATCTATTGCTGAAAGACAGAAACTGTAGTTACTTACTCTCTCAAAACCTGAGCTGTTTTCTGCACAGAACCAGCTTTCAAAGAATCTAAGATGAGTATACAAGGCCTGTATACAAAAAAAACAAACAAATCATTGCAGTCTTTCATTACCAACACTAGTGAAGCAAAGATTTTGTTTGCATACAGCTTACCAAGAGGACCAATGTCTGAACCAATGTGGTAAAAATGGATAAGTACCTACAGCTGTGGTTTTATGACTAACTGAATTAGTACAGAATTTCATAATTTAATGCTATAATACTAGAATAAAAACCCAGAAACATACCTTTTATAAATTTGCTTTTTGGAATTACTTAGGGAGATCTGAGAAAGAAGAAAAAAAAAAGTCTTAAAAAACCAGCAACAATTATGAACTCTAATATCTTCATAGATTTAAAGGTAGTTTAAAAAGCTCTCATTTTAGAAAGGTAGAAACTGATAAATCAATTTTAAAAACATGTGAAAGCATAGCATAGCAAACAGCTAGACAAAGGAGGACTTAATGCTAATTCAAAATGCCTTGCACATGCTGGAGGCCACGCAAACATTGACAACTACTGCAAAAGAGATGATGCAAAATCACTTGGTCAAGTCTCACAGCCTTCAGAAACTGAGTAATATGTTTTCTCTGTCAGTATAAAAAAGCACTTACTTTAGAAATAGCTGAATGTAGAACAGAAGCAGAAGCAGCAATTTCACTGCCACCTAGTACAAAAGAACAAATTTAAAAGTGTTAGTATTTCCTAACCAAAATATTTTTATTTTCAAGTTCATGATTATTAGTATTTGAAACATGATAGTAAAGATCTAATTTATAAACTAATTTTGAATGTTCCCTTCTGAAAGTTGAACTAGCAGAGTTACTGAAGTTCTTCCCTCCTGATAAAATTCTTACTGAAACCAAATAACTTGCCAATCATTGTTGATTTTACATGTCCCTTCCAGTATTTTCCAGAGCTGCAGACAACTTGCAGTCCTTGCTATGTATGGTAATATAAAAACATACTACATCAGTCTTGAAGTCTTAGAAATTATCTTTCACAGAATTTCCCTCCTTCAAGGATTAAGGCACTTTTAGAAGTGTATATGGCTTGATGTAATTTTCTCCTAGATGATCTACCTTCTGAGAATAAACCTCTGTTACCATCCATGTCTTCTTCATCCCTGAAGAACACTGAACCAGTTCTAGTGTTCTCACTCTCTGACCCAAGCGGAGACTGCTGACGCTGCTGAGATAATGAGTTCTGGTGGAGACACTCCTCATAGACAGCTTCTTCTAACCAAGGAAAACAGATAACTGCAATGTACCAATGAGACCTGCCCAACAGTAGGGAGAAATGGGGAAAAATGTCAAAACTCTTCACATTTGGTTCTGAAAAGGCTATGAAAAGATTTTATAATATTGAGAGCTCATGGACAACTGTTCTGTGACACATAACCATGTTCCTTCATGGCATCTCATACTAATCCTCTCACTCATTTTTTAACTTTGCATTGGGGCTTAACAGCAAAAATAAGCATCAATTCCTTTAAAAATCCCAATAAATCCATCACAGCAATTTACTAGTGTTTAAACACCCATCCCACACTGTAACAAAAAACCCAAAATAAAAAAATACTAATAATCTGTAATGGTGATCCCAGTTTTGAATACAGCTGAAGGTGTGGCACACCTTTAGCCCCATCCCTTTCTGCAGCTGTTTTACATATGTACCTTTCAATGATTATTCAGTTTTACAGGAGTTTCCATGTACAGCTCAGTTATTCAAACAGGCCAAGGCACAGATTGATGGAAATTCTACTTTTATCTATTAACACTGAGTTGCTGTGATTTCTTTATAGAAATATTACTTAAGTGCACAGGAATCACCATAAGCACACACAAATTATTCTGAAAAATACCTAAAAGCAATTTTCAGTAAAACAAAAACCAAAGGTACAAAGTTGACTGATGACAACTGAATAAACATTTTATCTTCAGAACAGACTTCAAAATTACTCATTCCACATGTTACTTCTTTAAAATCCAATGTATCGTGTCCAATGATCCAACCTTACAGCCATAAATTTTTACCACCACAACACTCAAATATTTAAATCTTTAACTATCAGAAAACAGACTTACTCCTCATTCACAGGCACAAAGATATAATCTTTATTGAAGATATTTATGTGGCGAGTCCATGTTCTTACTCTTCTGTGTCTTCTCTGTGCTGCTCTGAAAAAAAAAAAAAAGACAATTGTTGTTTGGTTTTGTTCCTTTTAGTTAAACAAGGCATAGGGATTAGTACTCTTACATCTCCCTAATCTCTCAATAGGTTTTTCACTTACTCTTGAAATTTCCTAGACAGATTAAAAAGAAGTCGGCACACCATTGAGCCCAAGTGACTAACGAGGCATTTCAGAACCATCTTACACTCTTCTGGAAAAAAAAAATCATTCGTAGATTTGAATGGATTTCTTGCAGTTATTATCTATTACACTAAATGCAAAAATCTCATCTAAACACCAGTCAGTGTAAAAACAGATCTATAATAATTCAAAAACATCCATGAATTAGACATCACAATACCACTTTTGAAGGCTATCTAAACAGCGTTATCTTTTGAGGGGAAAAAGCTAAATGCCTTGCACAGGGTCATGCAACACAGCTGCAGCAAACACAGAAGTGAAACACATGCCCTCCAGTCCTGAGATTTAAATGCTGAAACAGGTTTCATTTCCAGTTCTACAGAAAAAGCATGAGGACATGATACTAGGAGAACAAGAAAAATCTGAGAAGAAACCTAAATTTAGATTTTCAGCTTAGTGTGCACCAGTCAAAATAGAAAGCAATATTTCACAGAACTTTGCTCCAATATGATCTGAAAGAAAATTCACTCTATTCAGCAGACATCCCTATTATCATTCTGATTCCATCCTCATCTTCGATTAAGAAATACAACTTCATAATAGTAAGGAACAGGAAAAAAGGAGAGAGGAATGGAAAACCAAGGTGGTGTAGGACTCTACATGGGCCAGCATTAAGTGAAGACTTGATGCAAACTTCCTCTGCTACATGACTTTAGAAGCACTGGGAACTTCGAAGGGGAAGGCCTGTTTACAACCTGGGAAAGCACCTATAAAAGGAACTTGCTCAGTTCAGTGCCTGAGCTGTGTGAACTAAGTGAAGCAAAGGGTCTTTAAACAGCTACATCTGCTGAGATTTATTTCATTTGCAACAGTACAGAGCCTAGTTTTTCACTATCCATTTACCAGAAAAACCACACAGAAACAAAAAAACCAACCCAAACCATCTGTAGTCACGAGTGTCTAAGCCCAACACAAAACTAGAATTTCCATAGTTGTTTCCTAATCTAAAGAAATTACAGTCCCTGAAATATGGTAAATGAAGAGTGCCATTCCTGTTCCTCAAGAAAATTATGAACAGTCCAGCCTTGTGAAAGGAATCAGATCAAGGCACAACAGCATTCAAAGGCACGTCAGAAATTCAAAGTCAGAAGACAGTAAAATCACAGAAAATGCTCTCAAAACACAGTAGTTACACGAATTTTCAAGACATCTTTGAGAATATTACAGAAGTTGCATTTTTTTTCCCCTTCAACACACTTTCACCCAGCAGTCACTGTCACACAAACAGGATAGCACACACCCCTCTTTCTGCATGTGGCCTCGTTTGCAAGTAGAATGAAAAATCTGGAGACTTCATGGATAACAAAAGAAAAAAAAATCACTTCAGAGAGAAACAAAAAACCCCTTCAATAAGCTGAATGATGATGCTTATTGAGCCATAAGCAATACTGATATATCAGATATCAAGATTGATAAGCTTACTGCACTCTGTAACAACCTGAAAGGTTTTAATGAGGTGGGTGTCAGTCTCTTCTCCCAGGAAACAAGCAACAGGACAAGAGGCAACAGCCTCACATCATGTCAGGGGAGTTTAGATTGGCTATTATAAAAATTTCTTCACCAAAAGGTTTGTAAAGCACAGGAACAGGCTGCCCAGGGAAGTGGCTGAGTCACCAGGCCCAGGAGTATTTAAAAGGTGTGCGGATGTGGCACTTGGGGTTGTGGTTTAGTGATGGACTTGGCAGTACTGGCTTAATGGTTGGTCTTCATGATCTTAGAGGTCTTTTCCAACCTAAATGATTCTGTGATTCTATGAAAACAGAATGAATGTTGCTGGCTCTGTGCTCAAACATCAGCGTTGAGAAGGAACTGAAAGTAGCTAGGAATGCTTCTATCTTTTAGACAGCCTTAGCAGGAAACACAGGGTTCTTGAGCTACTAATGATATCTTTGTGACACTCTCCAATTCAGTGTGCTCATGTGTTAAAAAAAAAAGTGTAAACTTGGGGCACAATAAAATTTTCTTACTGAAAATTTGGTCAATAATTTATTACCAATAGTAAAATGAAATATGCGGTAAATCTAAAGATATGAAAATGTTGCATGTCTTGCAAAACTCTGAATTTATGATGAAAATATCAGATAGATAAATAATTGTCTGAAGTAAAGATTCAGATAATGTTGGAAAAAGGTGATAATTTTCTCATTCATAGTCAGTATGAATGACATATAGATTTTGAGGAAAAACACCAGTATGCTTAAATTGTGAGCTATGACATTTAACCACTAACCCTTCAGAGAACACCAAAAACTATTTTATGTGCTGATGAGTAGATGATCTGTGGAACTTCCAAGTGGCATCAATAGATAGCTTGTTCCTGGTCATAATGGCATCTAAAATGAACTTACGAAACTTTGGCATCCCCTTCAGAGTTTTTTTCTGTCCTGGTCAGGCACTTATAGAAGAAACTGCTAAAAATGTGTGTACGGTCAGCAACATGTTTTGGTGCCTTCTCCAATAACAGGTATCTACCAAAGAAAAAAGAAGGAAATTATTAAATTCCTTTTCTAGATAGTACCATTACTGATAAAAAAAGGGTGGCTCTTTCAATTACTTATTATACTCATGTTATGCTTAGTATCAGTTGCTTTCACAGCCACTAATTATGCCAAACTTTTCTCTCTATTCTATTTTAACTGTTAACATGGGTGCACATCATCAGAGTATGTAACAGCCAAGTAGCTACTAAGAATGCAGTCATTTTTTGTCCCAGAATTGTACTCCAGTATTCAAGCTTCAGAATTTCTTTTGCAAGTTAGGTATCTAGCCCTTACACTTATGAGAGGTTTGAAAACCTAACCAAGTATAAACCTATGGAATGCTATACTATGAAAAAGCATAGAACAGGTAAGTTAAATTGTCCGTTTCACTTCTACAGGTTATGCATGTGAGAGTTAAGTACTTAATATTTCACTGCTGATAATTTTACCCCAAACATCAGCTTCAGTGTTTATTCCGTCATTCTAGAAGGCCTAAGCTCTCATAATTGCAGTTATCCTACACAAGCTGCCTCCAGCTTCACCTGATGACTTGGGCAACGTGATACAGCTTGCAACACAATGAAAACTGAGAATGTGGGAAGTCTAACAAATTTTAAAAGCAGAGGGATTTCTGCAACAATTGCATTAAATTCTTTCATTTGAATCTTCCTTTTCTGTTGAGATGAAATTTCAGAGGACCATGCTGCATTATCTATTTCTAGTTTAGAGCAAAATGCAAGGGGCTTTGCTGTAAAACCCCACTGAAACACTCTGTTACTCATTTCCTTTTCCAATCCTCTAGACAAGTTTTCCTATTGCTCACAGTTCCCGCAGCCATCTGGATGCCAAATAAAATGGAATTCCTGCTGACAACCTTCAAAAGAACCAGAATTCTTCCTAGGTCTAAGTCAGCAGAGTGAAAATAAACCACAGCTTTAGGGAATGGTGGACACAAGGCCAGTTTTGGAAAAATTGCTTTCACAAGCAATTTGAGCAGGATGGCTTGGAGAAGCTAAACCAAGCACAACTTCCTCAAGATGTATCAACTATGTTCCTTTCTGCAGATCTGCAAGAGTATCTGAAATTGCAGAATAGGAGAAGATGCTTCGCGTCATGCAAATTTAGTGAATAAAATACTACTACAGAACCTCTACTTTGTTCAACTGCCTGCTTAACACCGCTCAGCACTTTCTGTTCTGTAAGGTCACCAAGAAGCTTTTTTCCTCCAGTTATTCTGTCTGGATTTTATCACAGCCCTTTAGAGGGACAAACCCAATGAAATTAAAACAAATGAAACTGCTAAGAATACAAAAAATCTTGTTCAAAATGTCCAACGTACAAATTCATCACGTTGTTACTTCTGAAATTGTTGTATTGTATATAGTGACCAATATTTACAGTAACATTCAAGTCCAGATCACACTCCAGAGAGTGTGAAGTGTACAAGAAGGTCTGAGATTACTTACTTAAGATAGAAATCAATGATGACATCATTGAGAAACTCTCCATATTCTAAGCACTCCAAGTCTTCTCTTGTGACTCCTAGTCCCCCTTTTGCAGGTGGGGGTGGATAAACAATTAAACTAGAAAACATAAATCATGCCATATCAGTGACAAACTGTTCTACATTACATTGTTCTAAATATGGCTGTTTCATATGTAGAAGATTTTCTAGAAAACCTGTTAAAAGCAGTAGCTCTCAAAACTGTTAACCAACAAGTCCTTTACCATTTCTTTCTCCAATAGCTAGGTGTTACAAAAGAAATATCACCCCAATGCACACTAAAACTTTGATAAAAACTTTTGAAAAGGAGACTATTTTTTTACCTTCATCTTGTATCTCCTATTTTTGACCAAAGTAGTTGACAAATGGCTATACAAAATGTGAAGAAATACTAGAGGACAAATGGTTATAAATAGATTGAGTGTGACAGAACAGTGAAAGAAAATGTTGTTCAGATTTTATCAAAGGCTCAGCTTAAGTTAGCAAGTTTTGCTAAGATAGACTTATATGGACACTCACAGAACCCATGAGATCCCTACCCTCCCCAATGATGCAGCCATGATATGACTTTGTAGTCATAGATCTCATTTTCTCTAATTTTTGTGAGACTGTCATCCTGTAACACATCCATTTTGTCTGTTAAGAGGTAACTACACTCAAACTCGCTGATATTTTAGAATTGAAGAGCAACTTTCATATAACACTTTCAAATCAACTAGACAATGGTAGTTAAGTGAGGGCTTTTATTCCATTAATTTATTTATTCAATTTCTTATATTTTCCCTTTCTCATTTATATGAAATACACTTACTTCTTAACTGCTGCCATTTCTCTTACTTCTTTCCATTCTTCATTCAGTGCCGAGGACAAAGAGATACAATAGCAGCCACTATTCTGCTTATTTGCAAGGGCATAACTGGGCCTGATCACTTTAAGCTTTGATTCCTACCAGAAAAAACCCACAAAAAGTAGTAAAAAGCATTATACAGCTTGATATGTAAAACAGAACATACAAAACCCAAGCCTAAAGCTCACAGGAGTACCCTGCACCACTGAGGAGGATTCTTGCTGGAGATCCAAAGTATAAACTTCAGTATTTGGGGGCAAACATGTCATTGTTCAGACAACAAAAGAGTTATGAATCTTTTAGAAAACAATGACAGATCTTAGTTCAAGCATTATTTAGCCAAGTGACCCAGAAACTGTTTTGGAGAACAAACATGACCTGAAAGGGTGGAGACAGGTATCAGACTGTCTTACCAAGAGCTGTGTATGCTTGGAAGGTTTGAAAATCTAGTCCTTCAATTTGCCTAAAAATTATACAGACTTGAGCTGGCTAGTTTTCTTGTTAAGTCCCCAGTTTCATGGACCAGATTGATCTGCTGTTTCTTTACTTTTTACTGATTGAAACAAAGATGTGTAGTTTTTGAAGTGACAACAACATGGGGCTGGGTTTAGACATTTACTCCTCAGAGAACTTAAACCATGACAACACATTAACTTGCACAGACTCATCTCCCCAGCAGTCCGAGGAATCATTCAGCATTTCAAACTGTGGAGACCCCACAAGTACATCTACAGGTGTCTGGAAAGCAATCTGCGCAGCTCCTCCTCTGCTGCACTTCCAGCTCAACCAAGAAAACGGTTCCATTACTCATTATTTGATTAACTTCCTGCTGGCTGCCTTAGAGATACCACAAGGGCAGAACATCCCTACAGTTCTAAGTTTACACAACCATGAATCAATTTAAAGCATTGGTACTTGCCACTTACTGATGAGATCTACAAATTATAGCTCTGTGGACACAATCTAGTTGACTGCAAATTTTGGACTAATCATGACTAATCGTTTTTGAGATACGAATTAAGAAAGAAGGCTGACCTAAAATTTACTAGAATGTGTGAATACCAACTAGTGGCAATGAATGAAGCAACAGCTACACACCAACCTGAACTACAGGCTCACAAGCATCTGAGGTATTCTCTTTTGGCATGTATTGCTTTAGTAGATCCTTATTGTAACTCATGAAAGAGCTTTCTTCAGGACAAAGATCCTTAAGCAAGGGTAATGCTTGCTTCAGAGACAAAAACTCTGCAAGATCTGGTGCTCTGTTCTTCTTGCTCACACATGTAATCAGTTCAGTCAGTCTGTCTTCTTCCCATTCTGTGAGTGGTTGAGACAGTTCAAAAAATACAAATTCACTAGATTTGGCTGGAAAAAGGAGAGATTGGATAAAATTAATCATTAGATTATGTGATAAAAACTTGTCATAACTGATGCCTAAAATAGGGGTACCTGAAACAGAGACTGAGCAAAGTCAGTGAATAGAAGGTAGGAATTTATTGAAGGCCTTTGACTGGTACGCCGTTGGGTAGTACAGAGCCTGGCCGAGGCTAGGCTGGACCCAGGATGGACCCTGATCACGAGTTTTCCCCTCCAGATATAGGTTTGGTACATTTGCATATCAGAAGTTAATTGTCCAATTACAGTTCCAGGTAATGAAGTAATATTTCCTCATTCATCCCCCTCCCAATTCACTTTTGTTTGTACTTCGACTTAGGATGGTGACCTTGGTTCCCACGCCTAGAAGGAATTGTTTTGTCTAACTAGAATGTGGAGAGAGCTTGCTTAGCACATAATATGGAGTTCAGAATTACACACTAGTACAGTGCAGGATTAGAAAAATCCAAAAGCTTAAGGCATCAGAACACCCACAAAGGAACTCAGAGAGACAATGGCAGGAAGGGAAGCCTAAACAATATCCTGCCAGTTCATTGCAGGGGCCATCAGCCCACTAAAGTCCCATCTTCAGAAGCCCAAAGGAGCACAGGGGCAACATTAAGGACTGTGAGGAAGACACGCAAACTGGGCACTTCCCAGGGTTGTCCCAGGAGAGTCTCAGCCCAAGGGTCCAGACCTGAAATCCATCAAAATGAGTCAATGCCAGAGCACTTTTTGGACTGAAACAGGCTACTAAGGTGTAAACCACATATGATGGGATGTAACAGAAGAGCATTTTCGGATTGCACAGGATTTAATATGGGTTTTTTAACGAAAGATCTAAAGGCAAAGGGAAGCATTCAGGTAATTTGTGGAAGAAGTAGTGTGGAAAAGAAGAGGGCTAAGGGCATAAAAAGGTCCAGTCCCATGTAAATACTTAGCTGGTCAATGCACTTGTCCGGTCATGCCATGTGCAGGGACCAGCACAGCCTATCCTGTCCCTATTGAAGTCCTTTCTAACTCTCCTGGCTGAGGAACTCCTCTGACCCCTCTCAGGCTGTCAGATCCACCATGATATAATTGCCTCTAATATTAACACACTAAGGTGGCAGAACAGAACCAGAGTAACCATTTCCACAGTCTGTAAAACCATCACTGAGTTTTTTCAACAAGTCGCTAAAAACATGTCAAAACATTACTATATAAAATTAAAATGCATACACCAGTCAAACATAGAAATTTAATAAAAACTCCTGAAGGTTTCTCCAACAAAAATGTAACCAAGGTCAATAAAACCAAGACTAAAAGATGCCCCACAGCTTCATACTCAGATTCCACTCAATTCACTGGGAACTGTGTCTACAGAAGGTACCAGTAACTTCGATAAACTTAGCTCAACTAAAGGCGGCTCTCTGCTAAAATTTCATTCAGTATTTTGGTTCAAACTACTTATATTCCTCATATAAAGTTAACATTACTCATAATTTTTCTCCATACAGGTGATGACTATATAAGGAATACATACTATTAAATTTCACACAGACAACTCTGATATCATTTGTTTCGTAGATGCTTTTTTGCAACAATTTTGCTTATGTAAAAATCTTGTATGATTGTGCCACTGTGAATATATGAGCCAAAGTCATACTCTGTTTTACAGAGCTTCGTGCTAGAAAACCAAATAGAGTCAGTCCATAATACCCTAAAGACTAAATAGTCCATTTGGCCTTTTATGGAAATTTTCTTCAATAATAATGCAGTGCCCCAATTCAGTCTTGTCAAAGGTCAACTCAATCTTTACTTGCCAAACCTTTTGTATAGCATATACAATACTCAAGAATAAGGACATTTAAAACATCCATGTATTTTAAAGGGAGAGATGCTTTGTACAAAAGCCTAGTTTCAGAGGGCCTTCTCACAGAGATTACAATTAAACAGTGTTTTGAGGTCTTTTTATTAAATAGCAGTGGTTTTGAATCACATTATGTAAGATTTTTTCTTCCAAATGTAAGTACAGTGAAGCATTTTAGAAATGCAAATCTAACCAACTTATCTACACTGGTGCAGCCTCACCTTGAATACTGCGTGCAGTTTTGGGCACCACAATACAAAAAAGACATTAAGCGATCAGAAAGCATCCAGAACAGGGCCACGGGAATGGTGAAGGGCCTTGAGGGGAAGCCGTATAAGGAGTGGCTGAGGGTGCTTGGTCTGTTCAGCCTAGAGAGGAGGAGACTGAGAGGAGAGCTCACTGCAGTTACAGCTTCATCATGACAGGAAGAGGAGGGGCAGACACTGATCCCTGCTCTCTGGTGACAGCAATAGCACCCGAGGGAATGGCCTGAAGTTGCATCAGGGGAGGTTTAGGTTGGATATTAGGAAAAGGTTCTCCACCCAGAGGGTGTTTGGGCACTGCAACAGGCTCCCCAGGGAAGCGGTCACAGCACTGGCCTGACAGAGCTCAAGAAGCATTTGGACAATGCTCTCAGGCACAGGATGCAACTCTTGGGAATGGTGCTGTGCAGGGACAAGAGTCCAACTCAGTGAGCCTGATGGGTCCCTTCCAACTCAGCATATTCTGCGATTCTGTGATCTTTAAAGTGCTATAAATTTCCCTCTGCATTCAAAAAATATAGCTGTAAAATAACCACTTTACTGACATACCATATATTAGACCTTCTCATTGCATTTAAGGAAAGCAATTACTCACATGGCTTGCTGATAACTAACTTTCCCAGTTGGGTTTCAATCTTTTCTACATAGTCCACAGACAACCAAAGAAGAATAATAGTTGAAGAGCAGCCACCATCACTTTTCCACAAGCCAAACCTTCTCAGATCCAGAGTATCTACTGTCAGCTGAATGTTCTTAAGAGAGACTGTAGAAAACAAAATTTAAAAGAACCATACTTTTAACAGCCAGAGATAAAATCACGCACATTACAGTAGTTACATGCTGAGAGGTATGATCAGAGTGTATTAACACAGTACTTACAGATTTTATTCCTTGCATTGCATAAAATACTGAGAATTCAATATTTAAGTCAGCTACATCAAACTGTGTAAAAAAAAAGTTACCATACTGTAAACCCAAAATCTAAACACCTAAATGCAGGATTCTTCCACAAAAAAAAAGTTTTTTTCTCAAACTAGCCACAGTTAATATCCACAAATACGGAAAAAAAAATACTGCAAATCATGAATTCCTATTTGCTTTTAGTCAACTCAGAACTGCTCACAAACCATTTCCTACCACACATCATCTTTGGTAAATCAACTGAATGCAAATCTAAAGTTATATTCCTCTTAGCTTTAGTCAACCCATACATTTTTGAAAACATAAGGGTCTAAAACCCTATACTGAAAAGTTTAATGTTTCACCTCAAAAACATGCACAGTCATATTTACTATAGTTCAACACCTAAGATATGCAGGAATATGGGAGACAGGCCAGTAAAACTACAAGTTCACCTCACAAGTACAAAAAGCTGCTAAGTTATTAATGCATAAACTATAGACACCAAAACTTCTATTTATTGAAATACATAAATAATTAAAAACTATCTAGTGTCTTTGTGAAAACCAACAGGATGATAAATTATTCACAACAGAAACACATACCTAGTATCTTAATGCAATACTTTAAAGATAAAGTCAATAGAAGGCCAAAGAAAATTCTCTTACCCTGAAATGGGATCACAATATTTTTCATTGTAAACTGAAATAAGATTAAAACAAGATAAATTAGTTTGCTTTTTACAAATTGATTAAAACAATATATGGATTTTTAATTATCTGCACATCTTTCCTTATAGCCAAATAAACAAAATATAATTGAATCATTTAGGTTGGAAAACATAATTTAGCTCAAGTCAAACATGCTTAGTCTGAGACTTCATATTGCCTATTTCACCTAAAAACACACTCCTAAAGACATTGCAGAACCTAAACAACAGCAAGTAACTTTCAGAGATGCTAAGCTCTGAAAAATAAGTGTGAAGTTGCAGAACTGCCTATAGGTTTCTTAAAAAGAAAAAAAGATGGACACTTGTGACAAAAGGAGCTAAAGCAAGCTGTGAGAAGCTGTCAGATGCACTACTTGAATTAAGGACACAATAGAAACAGTTCAACATGGGGTGTTACTTTCCTATTCACATTAATCTTTGAATAAAAAGCCTTAAAGATTCCACTTGCACTGCTGCTATGCTAAAGAGACTTAGCTAAAGAGTACTTTATTGTCACTTTGACAAAAGAGGTTTCTCCTATGTTACCACAGTAGGCACAAAGTTGTGTTTTCCATGGAAAATTTCTACTTTACTGCTGCTAAGAGCGTTGATTCTAAAATTATTTCAACTCATCCTTCAAATTATTTTTGCCTGTTGATTTAGAAAATTTCATAACTACTGCTTCGTGAAAAGCTGAAATTGTTATTACAATTCAAGATTTCAAAATGTCTTACTGAAGGCAAAAGAAGATATGCAGGTTCAAACATTTCTTATTCAGTTGCAATATACAGAATGAACCTGGTCAAAGACCTACTGAAACTCCTGGAGCTGGTGCTCCATTTAAAGCACATCTTCACTTATGTTTCTACACCCTGTGAGTAGCATTGTCTACACACTAATGCTTTTACTATTGTTTTTATGCTCTCTGAAGCCACAAAGCAAGCCATTTTCTGTTTAAAAGGCAAGAGCATAGTATATATATCTGCACTCTGATCATTATGGATTGCTTCATTAGAACATGGTTGCTACTTCTGAGAAAAGTAATTAGTCTTTATTTTAAGTGACATTAACTGGCCATTAACAGGGTTGTTGTTTTCTGTTAGAACTCATTAAAAGCTTCCTCAGTATGACTTCTGTTCCAGTACTGCATTTATACAGAACCGTTGAATCCGAAAACTGTGGCCACAGCAAATCACAGTTAGCTCTTCTACTGACAGCAATCCAAATGTACAAGGTAATGGATCACACACTCCTTTGTTTAGCCAGAGGAATTCAATGAAACAATGATCAACACTCAGTGTTTCCACACTAAGTACCACCGACTTTGTTTAAAGAATTTTAATTTTTAAACATTCACAAAGTATCATCATAATAGAACAACTTACCCTAGCAGGACCTGTTGATAAACATTTAAATTTTCCAATGTGTAGTCTATCAAATTCAACATCTAGTGCCAAGTTCATCTGTTTTCTAGGTGTGCTTCCAGAAGGTAAGCTGAGAGGACATTCATCTTCAATTGACTCTGTTAAAAACTAGAAAAAAAGTGTATTTACTACAGGGTTTAAAGTTAGATACTTTCCTTCTGTAATCTTAGGGATATTTTTATTCATGCTTGTAAGAACCGACTGCCAAAGCCAGCTTCCATATAAAAATTTCATATTAAAAAGCTCTAAAGTGTTATTACATCCATTACTGACAATGTCTTTCAGGATCTAACAATATCATGCTACACATCCATTACCAAGACATGATCTGTGCTCTTTACTTGGTTCTAAATCAGTAAAAACTCAATCAACAGAGCAACAAAATAATAGCCTTCTTTTTGTATCAAAGCTTCAAGATCCAATTCAATGCTTATGATCAAATTGATGCACCTGTGAGAAGAGGTAGCAATGGCTCTTCTGACTTGTTTCAGGATTACAGAGATAATCCAGATCCAGGTCAAAGCAAGCAGCCAAGGGCTAATTAAGTCCAAAATGGGGCAACAACCTTTATGGCTAGTTTTAGATTCAAGTTCTACAGCTAGCCAGACAGGAAAGGGAACTTTACCCCATCATCTGCTGTCAAAGATCCTTGAACTTCTACATACACTGAATTACAACAGAGGATTGGATGACAAAAAGAAATTATGATCAACATAAAATATTGCATGAAAATAAATTTTTCCAGAGATGTATCTTCATCATGTCTCCTTCTAGCTCAGGTTACCATTTCATCTTTCCTGTTTTCTGATACTAAACATTTCCAAATGTTTATTTTCAAAATAGGAAATACATCGTGTGTTGCAAAAACACTCAAGCTTCAGAGCCATAGATATTCTCTGAGGACTGTCCAGAATTCTATCTGCGAAAAAAATTACTGCAGCTTCTGCTTGGGGCTGGGACCATAATAAACCATAATTAAAAAAAATAGACCATTATAGAAATAAATAATTAAAGGCTTCAAATAACAATACACAGGCCAAGAACTGGACTACCTGTTCTGTGAGACTTTTTATCTTATCTTCTAATTGTTTGGGTGAGAAACAGTAGTCAGACTGTTGGTCTGTTTCTTTATTTTCAGTGATATTATCCTGCATCAGCTCTGTGCATAGTGGTTCAGAAGGTACATCTTCATCATCACTGGAAAGGACAACTATAAAGGAAAGAAGAAGTATACATACACTGCAAATTACAACTTGAGAATATTTCACTCCTTGTGGATTTCAGACAAGTAAAGAATTCTCTTTTGCAGTACATGATACCAAAGTACACTGCCCAAACCAGTCAAGGTCTGCATGCATGGAATTGTATGCAACAAGCACTGCTTTGTATCTTTATGAACAGCTTTTATATCCAAGATGCTCAAAATTATTGGGCTACTAAATGAGACTGGCCACCACAGGGCTGCTTCAAAGAAGAGAACAATTTTTCTCAGTTTAAGCGCCACTAAAAACCAAAAGCTCAATTTTTCCATAGCCACAAAGTCAGCTGCAAAACGAGGATTGGAATTTGGAAATCTTGCTGTCTATCCTGTTTCTCAGGTACAAGTCCCTCTGACACTAGGCATTCTTCTCTAACCTGCACAACACATTACAAACAGTCTCTGTCTTCAATCTTTTTGTTCCATATGTCTCAACTAGTCAGTCACGTTCAAGTTCTCCTATGACCTAAGTGTACCAATAGTAATTGTCATCAGCACAGATACAGTACATACTTGGGTCAATGGAAACAAGTTGCTGATTACCCCTGCGGATTCTGTTCCCCAGCTTGCTCAGGTACCGTGATTTGTCCATCTTTAATTTCCTGATCGTACTAACTTGTGGTGAAATCACATCCTCACTGGTTGCAGAAAGCTGTTTCTCTGACAAATTTCTGGAAGGAGACTCTGAGCCAGACTCCTCTGTGCGGCTGTGAGCAGGCCTTAAGTGGTTGTGGGTGGAAGTGTCTTTAGAGTCTCTCTCTGCTGGACAATCTGGCACTAGAGTAGTATTAGATCTGTGATCTTGTCCATCCTCACAGGGTGTTCTGCAGCCAGGAGACTGAGTTGAACTCAACCTTTTCTTTTCCTAGAAACAGGAAATAAGTATATTTCTTGACATTTCTATATGGTTAAGATCCGTGATCGTCGAGACTATGCACTAGAAAAAATAATTATAGCTTAACACGGTGACATTTAATGCTCAATTTAGGATAATTTCTCTCTCCTTATATTTCAAAGATTATTACTACATAAAGGCATGAGGGACAATCTTTTAGAAGTCTACTATGACCCCCATTCAAATTGAACAAGGAACTATTTCTGATTTTTAGCTGCTCTCTCACTGTCTGATGCTGAAAGACTATAATCAGTGCTGTTCTTTACTTTCCAAAAGTGTGGCTTCGTCAATTGGATTCAACAGGTCTGGTGACTGCCTGTCTCTGTAGGGCTTTAATCAGAAGATCATAGAGATGAATTTATTGCATTCAAATGCCTGAATATAAATCAGACTTCGTACTTGACTGATTCCCTCCATCTTTTACTTGTTGGACGCTTTTTCAAATCTTAATGATGGATAAGAAGAAAACTTTAGGCAAGAGTACAACAGACTAAGGAGGAGGGAGAAAAATGACATCACCAAGATTTCAATAACCGCAGGCAATATACTTTGTAATTTTCATATCAGAGCCCCTAATTAGTCCCTAATTTTAGATCATCTGTTAAAGAAGCTTCACTTAAGTAGCTAGATGCCTTATTTTTGAAATTGTTTTAATCCATGCTCCTGTCTGAAGGAAACACTGTCATTCACCTCTCACAACCTTTCTGCTACAATAAGCATACTGTGATGATGTGGACAGAAATACCTTTACTTGCTCCTCATGATGCATCACTGAACTACTTTCCCTCAACAGGTAATACCTGCTAATATAGCTGTATAATAAACCCTATTTATTGGTATAATTCTTTTATTTGGGATGTTGCTACTGCTGCTACTGAAGTGTGTGTACACAAACACTTTAAAATTAAGTGCAACTTACAGAGAGTACAAGTGATTTTTCTGGAATGTGTGCATTACAATCATCAGAAATATGTCCACTATATCTTCTTTTCCTTTTCTCAGAATCAAAAGAGACCAGCTCCTTCTGACTAAGAGTAGTGCTGTTCATGTGTCTGCTCTTCTTCTCCAGTTCATCACAGTGCTTGTTCTCTGTATAAAAAAAAGTAACTTAATGGATTATCCTTAAAAACATTTTCATTTCCTCATATCTGTTATGTCTTAAATAAAATGCACTCAAGTAGCTATCTTCCACAATAGTTCTTTCCTTTTTTAATTGTGTGTGGCTGCCAAAACATATTCCCTAAAATAAACAGGAATATTATTTTGGCATAATTAGTTAAGATAAAAGTATAACCAAATTCATAGCTCCCTTCCAAGCAAGAATTAGCACTTCATACTCCACCGTATTTAATCTTTTGTCAGATGAAATATTCTCAATTTCCTGTTCAAATCTGCAAGTATTACTAATCACTATAAAAAGACAGGACATTATCCCTGGAGACTGAGCATAGAGGTCATAGTTCTTTAGCAGTGAATGCAAATATTGTCAAATAGCATAAATATCTTACCAAGGTTCACAAACCTTCACAAACTATTTGAGCATACTTCACTATAAAAGACTTTTTAAAAAAAACAAGATTATAACAGTGCAGTGAGGCCTCCCTCAGTTTCATTTTTCTGCCACAGATTTGACTCACCATAGCTTTATTCCTATTTAAAACCATGCAATTGATATACTTTTACTGTATTTGTAAAAAAATGCATTTTGAAGAAACACATACACTGTGTGTAACACCTATTTCTGTGCTCTTCTCATAATACTAGACTAAAAAAGGAAAATATCCCAACACTCTCCAAAATTCATACTTAAATGCCAGGTGACTGCTCACTACAAACCTTTCTTCTGCAGCTCTCGTCTTCTAAAAGTGACAACATTAGATTTTTCTGGTTCCTTAGAAGCCTTCGTCAATTTATGCAGCTCATCATCTGTCTTTCTCAAGCAATGTTCAGACCTGTAAATAATATTAACTATGACTTATCTTTAATTTTGAAAGAATACTGAATAAAAATCCCAACAGAAACAAGTGTTGGTTAGACCACAAATGTTTGCCGCTCTCATAAGCACACAGACCTTGGCAAATGAAACACGAAGTAATTCAGCCTGATTGTGGAAATACATAGATACTCTAACATTATTAATGAAACAGATGCTTCTAAAAAGGGCCAAGTATGAAAATCTGACATGCCTGACTTCAGACACTGAAATACTATTTTGCTTTAAGGAATAACTACAATAAGAACACATAAGAAAAAAAGAGAGAATAGTCAGTTGACTATCCTTGCCTTCGTAATGGATATGGTGGGAATGAGGCAAGGTAGTACATTTTTAACTTAGGTTCAGAACTGTTAATAGAATCCATTGACTAAGATCCTGCAATGAGAACTTATTTGAAATAGAAATTTCTGCTCAAAAGGGCCTGAAACAGTAACTTTAAAGGACGTGGAGGGGGACAAAAAAGATAAAAACAGAAAAATATTACAATACTTAATCCGAACGGATTTTGTGTTCATTGTTTTATAATGTGTCTAACTCAGAATGTTGCGGCCTCAAATTTGCAAAGAACCAAGTGATCCTCACAATGCCTGAAATCACTGACGGCTGAGCCTGGACTCATAAAAGTCATCACCTGCCACGGGAAAGAACATTCTTGACATCTCTGACTAGACAGCCGAAACTGTTCGGACACTTTCTGAACAGATGCCTACTCTTCAGTGATGGTTCTGTAGACAAGAGTATTTCTGCTTCTTGTGAATTCTGTGAAGACAGATTTCCAGAGTGATCCAATACTACAGTGATGAACAGTATATGAGCATGGTGAAGAAATTACTGATTATCTTTCCATTCACAAAGAATCATGAATCAGACCATATACAGAAAGTGTTCCATAAGTAATACAGTTCATTCTGTATATGCAACAAGACAGTCTTCCATAGATCAGGAAGCTCAATATAGAAAACTTTATTTTGGTTTTCTAAAAATAAACCCACACCTCTCTCTCAACTAAAATATTTGAATGCATAACAGCTGTATAGATTTGACTGCCTTAAAAGACCATACAAACCCATTAAGTGTTTTTCAGCATTTGTTTTACACCAACATCACAATTCAGGCATTTCAACAATAGAAGGCAACTGAATCGGGCTATTTCAGCTAACAGACTTTCTTAAACGAATTTACTTTATACATAAATTCTGCACATTTTATTTTCAATTTCAGCTTTGCTGATAGTTCAGTTTAAAATGCACCCTTTAGCAGATACATGCATCACGTATGAAGCTATGGCAATATATACTGTAAAGTGTTCTGAACAGCCATGAGAATCAAGTACTTTAAACACTTTAAAACCCTAAGTTTCTTTACATTTAAAACCTACCTCAACTTCATTAGTTATACTGATAGGTCAGTGCTGACTAAAACCAATGCATTTCACACCGGGTTGCAGTGAATAAGCAACACAAAATCCACCAATTCTGTAATACTGAAAGCAAGAAGAAACAGGGAGCTGGCAGCAAGTGCTAGCTGGTAGAGGTACATTAACTTGTTACCACCCTATTCCGACCACACACAATTCTTTGCCTTGATCTGAAATTTCCATAGTACAAAACCGGTACAATTTCCAGCAACACAAAGCATGCATTCTAGCTACTCTGATGATACAAAGGACTCTCTGTATGACCATGTGCATATATATGCCTAAGCATTATAAGGGGGGGAACTTCTTTTCTCCTCTGAAAGAAGAGACCCCAAAAGAATCACTTCTAAGTGCATGTAATGCACAGACTTTACTTACAGAGAGGTGACCAGGATCAAGCTACGACTTTGTTGAAATAATTCTTAAATTCTCCATTTCCCATATGGTATCTATTACAAATTGCACTAATGTGCTGGTCACTGGGGAGGGCTGAAAAAATCATCCTAATATTGGTCCCTGATAACAAGCCTTTTACACAATACTTTAGAAAACCAAGTAATAGGAACAGAATATTAATCAAACAATGAACCTCTCCAAATCTAAAGCAGGTTGAGTACACAACTACTAAAAAAATTACTAGATCAAACCATTATTGTGCTTAATATAAAACTCCACAGCCACCCTCCAGATATGGGCCTGAAAAAACACGCAAGATGTTTCCTCAAATTTAGAGTTAAATACAGGAGTTCATGTTTTCCTCTCTATAAACCCACTAACTCCCACCACTCAAAACACCACCGAGTAAAAAAAATTTGACACTAAAAAAACCCCAACAGTCTTAAAGACATTGTAATGAAACAAAAAAACCCCCAGACCCAAAAAAACAACCAAAACCCCAATAATCCAAACAAACTCCCCACACTTCAGTCAAAGTTACAGAAGACTATTAGCAACAAATATAATACTTTAAAATGAGGCAGCCTAATAAACTTTTCTACCCAAATATCTCATTTAAATTGCAGCTTTGTCAGGTTAATATAAGCAGCAATGGGCAACCCAATAGAAAAAAAAAAGAAATTGCTATTAATTTCAGTTCTCTAAGATGCTGATGTATCAGAATGAGGAGTATGACTTACTTTTCTAAACTTTAACCTGGGAACTGTTAATTATTCCTGCCATCAAAAAAAAGAAGTAATTTTTCTCTTTTTCCTGCTTCTACTGTCTTCCCCAAAATTTTTTGCTATTTTTTCCTGTGGAAAATTTGCTGCTGAGCAAAGATGTAGCCATAACAGACAAGAGGAAACAGCTGATGCAACTGCCATTGTAGACCAAAACAGATGTTAAATAATTCTAATATCTGATTTCTGCTAGTTCGATATGTCAAACATTACTGTGATGCTCAGTCAACTGAAACATAGGAAGAAAAGATGGAAAGTAGGTATTTAGTAGTAAGAGGACACACACAGCCCTTAAACAACATCACCCTGTTAGGAATACTGAGACCACCAGTAGGTTAATGTAAAAAGAAATGAATTATCACAGAGAAGAGTTTGGAGATATTTTGAAAAAGAAGCTACGTGAAATCATGCTAGAACATATTAACAGCAACAGGAAAGCAAGATTCTGGTTCTGGACACAAAACCAACTTAGATGTGTTTGAATTACTTGTGCATCTTCCCAAATCAAAACACCGATTCTATTGCAAGCAGAAATTTCTTCCAAGAAAGAAAAGCAGCTGTTTAACATCAGGTCCAGCAGATTGGAACAAATGCAATGTTAAAACGTCTCACTGGAGAAGCATGTTAGCTTGCACTCAGGAAACTGATCTCTGATTGAAGACAAGAGTAGAACAAAAGTTGTTTCAGGGAAATTCTTTTCCATTGTGAAGTTATGTCATTTCAGGAAGACTGGCAAAATCAGGAGTGAATAACATACCTTTCAGAAAGAAAAGAACTCTCATGAGGAGAACTTAATATTTGACATGTCTGTAGGCTGGCAACAGATGATGAGGGTAGTTGACCTGATTGCAATTTGTCAGCAGCAGGTAAATTTGCATCAAATATTACGTGGCTGTCTATATACTTTCTTCCAATTTTCGTACTCAGGACGTTCGTCAAGATAACTTTGGGTTGCCTGCTGTATATATAAGAGCAAATCATAAATACTGCACTGAAATCTAGAGAAAGAAGCTTCTTGTTAAATTCATGTATCTTAGAGACTTGATAATCAAACATCAATATTTTTAGATCCTTAGAGGCAAAAAAAAAATCCCATTCAGAAACTTAAAATACAAGGTAAGCACATAAACACAAAAAAGAGATCAGGGTAAAAAAAACTAGCCATATCATTTTACCTTAGCCAGATACAATTCACACTGCATTGCCTCTAACATATCAAGCAGTATTATTTTAAAAATGGTAAAAGTTTATCTCTAAATAGCTTTCATGAAGTATCTGCACACATTTCTCAGAACTCTGGAGCAAACAAACTTGATTTTCCTGTAAACAAGAAGCCTCCAGTAAAACAGAATGAACTTTCTCAAATACTTAGTGAACAGTTAGAAAAGTAGCACATACACAAAAAGGCAGCATTAGACTTTACTCCATTCCTCAACTATGAGGGAGCACTCTACACTACTGCAAGGCTCAGAAAAACACCCCTAGGTGTTAGAACAGATAAACATCACAAATAAGCTAAGTAAAAATATGAAGATGCAACTCCCACTTGAACACGTAACAGCAACTCAACTTACTTCGTACAATGCCACTGCAGCCAGCTTGTTGTATAGCCCATGATTTATTCACTTAAGTTTCTCAGATTGGAATTTAAATTCAACCACTTCCATTGCAACTTATTTTGGATTAGGATGTAGGACTTATTTTGGATTAGGCCTTTTTGAATCTGTTTTGAACAACACTGTCTTTTGGGTATTGACTGCATAATTCTCCTGTTGTCTGTATTCATCCACAGAGCACACTCCAGTACAGACTGTGATGTCTGGGGAGCACTCTTGCACCAAGATGTAAATTTGCTTTTAATCAGGAGACTGCCTTGCAGACAAGATGTCACAGCCGCATGCAACAATTAAGATACAACTGAGAGGAAACGTCTAATACTGAAAAACATGTAGACTGGATGTAACCGCCAATAAAGGAAGCCCCTAAACTGTCTGCCATCAGAAGCTCAGAGAGAAAAGAAGCATTCACTCTAGCCATACTTTTCCCTGAATATCTGGAATTGACCACTGCTTGGAAGGGGACAAAGATACTGGACTTGATATGCTTTTCTTCTGATACTTTATGCCAGTTCTCCTATCTTCATGAGGAGTCTGAAGTAGTAACAGTGAAAATACACCTTGATATCTTCTCTGAGAAAACAGCTGCAGTTAAATCCAAGTGTATTCTTTACATGAGAATAAAAAAACCCAAACATTTTGAGAATCCAACAGCTAAATCAGAATTAATTGGTCTTGACAGTACAGGACCATCTAGAAGCCATTTGATCAGAAAAAACACTACAACATGCCTGGCACCATCCCTCTCAATGATTATCAAAAGGAACCAGGTACAAGTGAATTCAGTGAAGTCAGATGAAATATAGTTTAAGAACAAGAAAGCTGTGGTACAACAAAAAACACTTTCTCATTAAGAAATAACTGCAAGGAAAAATATTTTGTTTAGTGACACAAGGTGAAGACAACATACCTTTTAGACAGAAAAAGACTTTGGAGAGTAGGGTTTAAAATCTGCCATATCTTTAGGCTGGCAGCAGATGATGAGGATGCTTGATCTGACTGCAGCGTGCCAGCATCAGAAAAATTAACACCAGTTTTAGGTTGCGCCTGTGTGTATTTTCTTCCTATTTTCGTCCTCAGGACATTCGTCAAAATAACTTTGGGTTGCCTGCCATACATATAACAATACATTAATAATAGGGTGCCAAGAACTTTTTAAGTCACATGAATTCAACAAGGCTTTTCTATGAGTTCACTGTCTCTGCATCATACCTTACACCTTCACTAGAATTAAGGTCACTGCCCTGACAATTTACAAAAGTGGAGAAGAGCAATCACAAACTCATCTCTTGATCAGGACAGCCTTTCAAGGTTTCTTCTTCTGGCATGAATGACTAACATATCCATCTGTGATTCTGAAGAGGTAAACTTTCAGTGCAGAAGCATGGAAATTTTGGTGTATCTTGTTATCACAGAATGTTGGAAGCTATGGCCTTATAAACTACTCTGGAAAAAATACACTTGAGCGTTTGCAGGATATGAAAACAAGCGCTCGTATTGTGGCATCTTATTTGAGAACTACCAATACTATTGCTTCCCACATAAATAGATTAATTATGATCTTGCTGGGGGAAAAAAAGTGAAGAAATTAGTACAATCTCCTGGTTTTGAGGCTCCCACTGTATCTATTCAATTTCACTAAACAAGTTACTTATAATTATGAATTACAAAGTAAGTAAAAATGCCCTCCTGAAGTTCTTTAAAGGAAGTACTTTTTTATAGAAGTAACTATACTTTGGTAATTTTGATAGGTTGCTACTGAAGTCATCACATAAACAACTCAGCAGAATGGCCAGTAATTTGGACAGTTTTCTTACAGAATCATAAGAGTTGGAAAAGGTCTCCAAGAGCAACAAGTCCACTAAATCATATTGCCATCACCATGCCCACTAAATCATATTGCACAGTGCCATGTCTACTTGTTTTTTGAACATTTTCAGGGATGGTGACTTCACCACCTCCATGGGCAGTCCAGTGCTTAAACACTCTTTCAGTGAAGAAATTTTTCCTAACATCCAAGCTGAACCTCCCCTGGTGCAACTTGGAGGACATTTCCCCATGTCCTCTCACTGGCTGCCTGGGAGAAGAGACCAACACCTACTTTACCACAACCTCTTTTCAGGTAGTTTTAGAGAGCAATAAAATCTTCCTTCAGCCTTCTTTTCTCCAGACTGAAAAAGCCCAGTTCCCTCAGCTATTTCTTGTAGGAATTATGTTCCAGACCCTTCATCAGCTCCATTGTCCTTCTCCGGACATGCTTCAGCACTTCAATGTCCTTCTTGTAGTGAGGGGCCCAGACCTGAACATAGGACTCGAGGTGTGACCTCACTAGTGCCAAGTACCTGGGGACAATCACTACCCTGATCCTGCTGGCCACTATTCCTGACCCAGGCCAGGATGGCCTTGGCCTTCTTGGCCACCTGGGCACACACAGGCTCATGTTCAGCCGCTGTCAACCTGCGCCACCAAGGCCTTTTCCACCAGGCATCTTTCCAGCCACTCTGCCTCCAGCCTGTAGTGCTGCATAAGGTGGTTGTGACCCAAGAGCAGGACCCAACTTCAGCTTATTGAATTTATAAGCTAATAAGATGATCACAGATGATTTGTCAGGATTTACTTTATTTTCAAACCTCTAAGAACTGGACTTGTTTTCCAAGGGCTGGTCCTATGAGGACACTGAAGTTCAGGCTAATTTGTTGATTTTAAAAGATTACTAAGGCGGGAACAGGTTTTTTTCCTACTGCATGTCTTGCATAACAAAATTGTTCTCACTGTAGAGTGAGTCTCCTTTTTATATCTAAAAAAACCCCAACTCTTACTATTCACATAGCTGTTACACACATGCTACAGTAAAATTTTTTAAGCAAATGGCTGCTATTCCTCAGTTGGTTGACAACTCTGCAAGCAAATATAATTCTCCCATTGACATGCTGCATTCAGCTCAGCAGCCTGGTTGCATGGTACCTAGTGGCATACACAGGTATTGCATGAGAACTGCTGAAGAACAGGCATGCCTGAACCTAAAAAAAGATCTGGAACTGCCATGCTAGTGAAACAATTAACTTGGGGAAGATGTTTCACATAAGCCTTTTATTTGGCCCTTTCAATAGTTCCTTCATGTGGACATTTCTTTTCCCTAGTTACTTACCATATTAACAAGACACATAACCCCTCACTGAACCTGAAAAGACAAATGTTCCTATGCACAGCTTGGACAACCTGCCTATAAGCTATGAACAGCAGTCAACCGGACAAGATCCCTGCACCACTGAATGCCATAATGTGTATGCAATGAGCTGCTTTCTCCAGAGCTCTGCTATGCCTTTCCCAGACCAGTGGTCTCCCAGCACTTTTAATCACACACTCCCCACCAGCAGTAAGTAGTTTAAGCATGTACCTTCAACAAAGTTTATTTAATTAAAATTTACAGAGATGTACTAGTGACAGGTTGATCTTAAAGGTCTTTTCCAACCTTAATTCTATGATTATAAAACATACAAATAGAAATTTAAAAAGGAACGCAATAAAGATGATATAAACATTTAATAATTATACAAAAATATTTCCTTCCTGTACCCCAGCGAATTGTCTTGTACACACCACACTTTGGAGATCACTGTCTAGAGAATGCACAATAAACCTTTATGGTTCCCTTTCAAAACTAAGTAACTTGAGATCAATCAAAAGCAGTTTCCTCCACTCTGGGAAACTTCTAAGAGAAGTTCAGAAAGAAAAACTGGAGGTAAAGATCTAAGGCTTCGTCTCAAAAGAAAAAAATCCCAACAATAACAACAAAAAAACCAAATACAAAAAACCACTTAAGGCACTCTGATGCCAAGGATGTGGACACAGGAGAAAGTGTTCTGTAACAGATTGGTCCCAATTAACTGTTGGAAAAACAATCCAGGGTTTCTTAAGTAAGGCATTGCCTCTGTGAAGGCAGTAAAAGTCACATGTACAAAGACAGTTTCATTTGAAGACCAATCTAGAACACAGTAGTGCTCCAGAATGTTTTATGCAGTATGTAAAAGGCTGGTGTACATTTATTCTTTCACCTGGTCCTATAGTCTATGAGTACTCATGCAAAAAACTGTCCTGAGCATGTGTCTCTAACGCTGTGGATGTAAGAGAGGCTTGTTCAACACTACGAGGATCCAGAGACCGGAGTTCCATTTCAAGATATGCTTTAATTACTGAAAAGCTTACAAAGTAAATACAGGTCCTGAGGGTCAGTTTAGTAACATCAACGTCTTAAATGGTGGAGCCCAACTCTGTAGCAGCTTAGTGAGCACATCCTAAGTTTGCCAAGTATTCTTGAATCAGCACAGGAAGCAAGAGTTATTTTCCTACAGAAGTCCCCACTAAATCAGAAGTTCTGGCCTTCTTTTGGACTTCACAAACATTGAGTTCACACATTAAACACAGTTTAATACACCAGAGGAGCTTATAGTGACCAGAACTTTTACATCATTTGTTGTTTGCCCACTGTAACGTATATAAGAAATAAGCAGTACCTAAGGAAATAAAGAATATATATATCTAAGAAATGTGATTAAAGTAAGTAAAAATTCAGCTCCACAAGAGCCTATTAAGCTGTTAAGAAAATTTACAGCCATTGAAGCAGTTAAAGACAATTTCAAGGTAAAAGTCATCAAGTAAATTTGTACAAGTTATCTTATGAAACTGGACATTTACTCTTGTGCTTGAAATTTCCTCCTTAACGACAAGAAATACCCAAACTAGTTTACTAAAGAACTGTAGTGGGAAGACACTTCAGCTCTTGTGGAGCCAGAAGAGATGATGCAATGAAAGACTAAGCCAGACACTTTCCATCTTCCTCTAACAGGACTTGAAATTAAAAATCAAACCTTGAAGTAACTAAATGGTGTTTTTTCCTCCAAATATGAAACAGGTGCAGAAGTAGACCCTAGCAATACAAAGAACCAGAAAATTGCTTCTCCTTAAAAAAAAAAAGTTTTAAAATCTCTATTGCAGAGCACCATGAGACAACATAAATGTTCTATTCTCTATGGAACACTTCAGCTGTCCTGACTAAAATCAAGCCAAGCCTACCAGTCTATTTCACAGATCTCAATTCTTTGTTTTCATTGTTCCACCTCAAGAATGCCAGATAATTTTTTTCTTTTTATTTATCAAACAAAAGGTATCATAATGAAATTTTACTAAATTTAGGCTCAAACAGCAAAGTAATTAGTCCCATGGGAACATACAATTAAAATAATGACTCTGTAACCATATACGATCAGGACTTGTAAAGAACACAGAAAATATGCCAATGCTGAGTATTTAAATAACATAATGATAGAAAAAGTCCACAGCAGGAGGTAAAGGAGTCAGAAGCAGAATTTCACTACCTATAGTTTGTTGGCCACCTTGGAAATTCAAGTCTGACATCCTTTGCTTACATTCACACGAGGCTAGACCTTAACAGGCTTCAGTCTCCTCTGTAATTTGATTTACTGATTATTATTTAGGACTGAAATTGTAATGTTTCCCATTCCCTTGATTTAAATGAGATTTACACATTTTAAGCAAGTACTTTTGCAAAAATGATCTTACAGTTTCAAGCATACACACATACCCATGAAGGAAGCTTTACTCCAGAAATCTGTGCAAAGGAGAGGAATCTTCAACAAACAAGGAAGCCAACAGTATACCCTTGGCTATTCTTAAAGATGTCAGTGCTAGGCCAAAGCATCACTTCTTATGTGGCACCAGTTTTTGAACTAGTTATGACCTGATCTTTAGAGCAGAAGAATGGCATAAGAGCTTTCAATGGCTTCCCTTTCTACATGAGGAATGGCATCTGGCAGTGTTTCTTGAAAATCATGTTATTAAGACTCTGAGTAAAATAGATTCAGAGAAACATCTAAACTTAAGCCAGCCTGTATATCTATAAATGATGGTTGGGACATCCAACCATCATTTAAATTACCTGTTAAATTGTATACTGAATAAAGCGAGCAACTCAAGCAAAACACATTTCAAAAAATTAAAATTAGCATCAAGGAGAAAAAAGCAAAGTATACATCAAAAGCAAGTCCCACCAGCAGACGCAGCAAGTAACTTACCCAACAGTAAACTGGAGGCATCTTGGTAAACGAAAACCAATTATTTCTGTTTCTAAAGCAAGCACCTATCATATTCTCTCTTACCTACCTCCCCAAAACAGAAAAAACACAAAAGCAAAGGTAATGAAAACATACTTATGCATGTAATGATGGAATAAACAAGAAACATATTATGAAAAATGCTGTTAGCTGCTCCTGGCAAGTCTCCAATCACTTTTCACAGGCAAAAAACCCAATTATCCTACCTTACAAAGCACAGGACTAAAAGCTATTGTTTATACCACTTTGGGAAAAATGTTTGACCTCTATTTCACACAATAATCACAGCTGCTAGATACAGCTCCTTTCTCAATGATCATCTTTGTGTACACACACCAGTGCTGTAACTGCTGGCTCCAGATAATTTAAATTTGTATTAGAAAGTGATCAAAATGAGAGCAGTAGGCTACTGACTCATTTGGGACTAAATTAATATTCATTGTCTACACCACCATCTTCATGCCCATATTCTTTTACTAGTAAACCCAAGGTCTAGTAAATAAATATTTTGACAGTGGGATGTCACATACCATTTGAGGATTGTCCCCTCTGGTCCCATAAAAAGTGAACATCTGTCCTGGGTTTACAGAATAAAGCCCCTGAGACTTAATGTGTATTCAGCTACCCGAGCTTCTGCAGCACATGCATGGCCCAGGAGCTCCTTGACCTTTCAGGGCCTGATACACTACCATTAATGGGAAATGTATCTGATTGATACATTCATTGCCTACACCCTGTTGTGAAGGAAGCCTCTGTTTGTCCTCTTCCGGTTCAAGGTCCTGACCTTTCACCAACTGTTTGTCAACCAACAAACATCAACACCCCTATGAACCGCCACGCTTTGCTGGCCCAGGAAGTCATTGCTGACCAAATGCACTTGTCAGGGCAAGGGGAACAAATATGTAAATGACTGCCACAGAAACCTGACTGCTACAGGGTCAGTACCTGACTCATGTGACATGTATTTCAAGGAACATTTAAAATACTGAGCTGAAAGAACCACACACATATTATTTAAGTACTCCTTCCACCCTCCCCCCCTAACTAGGGAACTAACCTGCCCCAAGACCCCTCTCTGGGATCACAGAAAAACCACCTGACAGTCACCTTTCACAAGCCCAGGAGCAGAGCTACACAAGTGAAAGCAGCTGCAGTTGCTGCTACAAACCCCCATGGTCTCACATCATAACTGACAGAAGCAATCAACTACAAAATTTTGTAACCCAGAACTTAAGTTAAAAAAAAAACCAACCAACCAAACATGTGAAGGTGGGTTTGTGCTAATATACCTACTTTGTCCTTTCTGATTAAAATTAAATGGCAGTAACAATGCTGAAGCAACACTTTAGATGAAACATGTCTCCCTAAACATCTGAGATTGGCTCCTGTTAATAAAGTAGACTGTTTTTAAAACACCAGGAGCTAATAGGAGCTTGTCATTGAGATTTATTTCCTGCTTTGCAATGCAAATGAAAAATTCCTCACTGGGAGTTAAAACTATTGCATCAGAAAGACTCTCAGCATGCAACTTCACTCTTTCCTCTTCTGAGTTTTGTCAGTTCTCAGACTTTTGCTCAACAAACACCACCTCTTTAGAACCTGTGTGCTCTTTCCACATATTATGCAATGAGGTCACTGTGTTGATTTTGATTACTGAGAAATACAGAGTACCCAAAAGGAATACTTAGTACAAGCTTCATTGAAGACAGTAAATTTATTTTGCAGAGAACCTCCAGCTAGTCTCTATACACACATCTTTTCTCACAAAGTGAAAAATGTACAGGTTTAACATCTAAATATTTACTGCCTCTTTGTAGTCTAAATCATTTCTCACTAATGTGCTGGTAAGAATTTGGGTAAAAATTATGGAACACCTATAAATGCTACTTGAAAGTCTCTCACATATCAAATTAAACATACTTAACAGAAAATTAATATTTAACAGATCCAAAGGTTTCTTAAAAAAACCCCAAACTTCTCACTGTTGAAAGATCAGTTCAAAGTTTACTGAAAGACCTTTAGAGATTGATAACTTAATATCAGATATCAACCATGTCACAACATAAATATATGTAAATATAATTCACAAAACTGCAATTAACACAGCTTTTAAATTCTGTTAGATTGACCCTGTGAGCCAGTCCCTCAGTTAAGTTACTAGCGGAAGCTTTTTGAGGTCAGTACATGCAAACTGAGTTATGCCTCTGAGGAGGCATGAAAAATAAATAAATTCAGCATTTTCTATAATTTCAGCTCTTCTCTGCAATGCTTTGAAGCATTCTGAATATACAGACCAGGCTAAACAATGACTATTCATAGGTCACAAAACCACAGAATTCAGCAGTGTCAAAATCACCTGCATTTTCATTACCTCTGCACTTTGTTTTTAACAGCCTCTCCTGACAAGAAACCACTTATGGTCAAGTTTAGTTGCAGTCAGAAAAACAGGGCAGAGAATGCTTACTCATTTATTTAGAATTAAATGATTTATGGAATAACAACAGTTTCATTAATACAAACAATTCATTTCATCACGAAGTCATGATGTTTCCTAGGTGCTGCTAATAAATCTAGTTCCACATTTTCATTTCCATTTGTCAACTACAAAAATTACAGCTTCAAAATTTTCTTGGATAAAACAACCACCTAGCTGACAACTCTACAGAAGATGATTTTAAATAATTTGCCATAATCTCAAGGAAAGCAAGACATTTGCCCTTGGCAACACAGAATAAAGAAGTGGCACATCAGCAGTCTTAATTGCTTCCTTAGGTGCCTTGACAGTAACATAGAGGTGAAAAACCTTTCATTTTTTTACTGTCGTCCCCTACTAATCACCATACTGCTTAAGGGGTTTTTTAATTGTTTTTAAGAGTTGATAAAGCTAGGTTAATGAGTGTGGACTACAGAACAAAAAGGGATAAGTAAAAGAATCTTGAAAGCTTCTTAAATATCTAAAATATCTAGGGCTAGAATGACAATTTACACTTAGATAGTAATGAACACCTTTCAGGATTCCAAGCAGGTGAACATGCAGTAATTCCTCTAGTAAGTGCTTCACTGTCAGCCTTGTGTTGAGATAACACAAATGGAAAGGTTACAGTTGCCATTAGATCACCAAAGCATGATTCTCTGAAGGTGAGCTACCTAACAGCTTGAAAAGCATCTCTGCATGACACAAATAATTAGCTAGAGACCAAAGATGCCCATCTTCAAGAAAGACTGTGAAACTCTGAATACACAAACAGAGAAACTAATTTTGAGACTGTTTCTTACCCAATTGATTCTTCATCATAAGAGCTGTGTCTGTTGCAGTCCTTTTGCCTTTTTCCTTTTGTGGAAAGCTTTCTGTTGTTGGCACTTGATCTCCACTGAAACAAAACAAAATTCGTGGGTTTCAATAGACATGAATATGTCATAATGGATAAAGCACCAGAAAAATGGCACAATGCCAGACACTAAAACAATGCAACTCACCAAATACATCAAAACCACAAAGAGCATATACAGCAAGATTGCAAAGAATTAATTTGCTTGGTTTAAAGCATCCACATACCACCTGATCTTGACTAGAACTTTTTTCACCTGAAGAAATACGACAATACAGGACAATTCCATTGTTTCCCTATTTCAAAGGGGACCATCCTAAACACAAACTTAAATATTAGGCCTGTTCTACTTAATCACAAATACGTAAGATGAAGAAAGCTAACTCTGTGCTTTTAAGCAAATTATATAGGCTATAATACAGATACAAGAGATATTCTGAGAAGGAAAAGCAATTTGAATGTTTGGTACTTAGGTGGCAAACCCCCGTAACAACAAGACTTCATTTTTTCCAAATTCTCTTACCTCACCAGAAAGTAGTCTTACTTTCAAACTAAATTAATGAAGCCCCACCAAAACATATAGTTATTGCTGCAATTCCAGAAACCTCCTGCCCTCTGCCACTACCTCCTCCTAATCTTCCTCATTTCTTTAAATGCAAAATATAATAAACAAAGAGATGCTTGAAAATTATGCCACTCAGGCTGAAAGCAGACAAACTTATCTTCATTTCTAAGTGTGGGTTGAAAGGGCAACCCACAACTCCCCTCTTCCTGCCTTCAAACATCATCTAGTTCACCTCATATCACTGGTGTTCAAGCACAATAGAGACCTATACATCCAAATCACTGAAAACTGCATGAAGTTTCTCAAACAACATAGTGCAAAATCTGACAACTCATGAGCAAGCTTTTCTTTTAAAGTAGAACATTAAAACTAGTCAGTGTTTAAGCATATGAAGCCCCCAACCATTTGGAAAAGTTCAAAATATATAGACACAGGTAGGAAAAATAAGAAATGGAAAATTAGTCAACATCCAGTAAATAACAAGGAAAAAGTATTTTTCAATTTACCCAGTCTAATCATTATTTTTATAGAGGCAGAGAGAAATACAGAAAGAACTCCATGCAAGTGCTGTCTGGATCTGCGCAAGAGGCTGCTGCTTTCAACCACAGGAGACATTACCTCCTGTTTCAAAACCTGACTGCAATTTGATGCTCTGCTCACTTAAAGCATTACCAGTATAGAACACAATCCCACAGTGAGTCTACTGCAGCATGCTCAAGTGACCTGGCCTACCAAGAGACCTGCATCCCATTATCACCACTACTGTAAGTCAAAAAAAATTCCTACTACTTACACCACACCTTTAAACCTCCTCTGAGGGGGAGCCTGTTTGTCCAGGCCCATGATTCTGAAAGCACTAAAGCCAGCAACAAACTCTGGATGCTGAGCTGAAGGAAACAAGAGTAGCAAAATATCTTTCCAACACCTGACATTTTAAATGCTTACTAAATTTGGAACCAATTTATAGAGGGAAATATTTGCTTCTATATATGACTGAGATGATCCAGACAGTCATTTAGGATAAATGCCATAAGAACTCTTACAGTCCTTTGGTCTTAATACAGTTATTCCTGTATTCCAGCACCTAAAATTCTGTCAAGAGTCAGTTAGTACTTCATATATTCTCCTAAAAGTTTAAGCTCTTGGACAACTGAAAACTCAATGTAAAAGTTATTTCCATATCATAAAAAAAAGGTTTGGTAAGTGATCTGAATATAACCTGAAAGTTCAGAAGTCAGAAGACAATCAACCAAAAAAAAAAAAATCATATTTACCTTTAAACTAATGATTTTCAAGATAGTTTCAAACTACACCTGAAGACCAACTCTGCTTTTCAATGATTTAGGCTGGAAACACAGCACTAAGACTCCCATTTCTGTAAATGTAGGCTTGCAAGCAGATTTCAGACCTGCACACCCGTCTCTCTCAAGACAGTATGGGTCAGTTATTGGTCACAAGGCAGCATGTGGAATTGAGAAAACCAGCCTCCAAAACTGAACCAAAACCTCACATAACATTCTCCCACACTTTACGCTCTGAAGAACTTCTCTTTACCTCTTTTAAAGGGTAGTCCCAATGGTGGGAGCCTGGGAGCCTTGCCAAAGGGGACTGAACTTGGACATCCTCTGACTTGGTGTTTGTTTTCTTCTTTGGTATACGAAACTGAAAACAGATGATGTTACACACATGGTAAAACTAAATTATCCACTGGTGCTATGAGCTGACACACAGCCATGTACGAAGTTTTCTTAACTGGTGGGCAAAATAAAGTTGTAAGGGAAGCACTAACCTGTGACTTGACTTTAAATGCATTCCTCATTAATGCTTGATCCCAAATCACGAGCCATACCACATGATGAGCTAGTTTTAACACATGGACCATCTGAAAAAGCTCTTCCTATTTCATTAGCATTACAACTTCAAACATGTGCCCAAAGGTGACACCCAATCTACTGGCACAGTTTTCTTAGTTTGCTCTGATTTGTTTACACTCTAGTTTAATTGTCTCAGCTTAGAGAATGATAAATAGAAAACAAAATAGCTGCATGTCTTGATGACTGTAACACCAGGTTTCCCTTCTCAAAAGAAAAAATTCAGGATGAAGAACAATTAAATCTTATAATAGTACGAGTATTTTGGTATGATAATTTAGCATCACATGTACTCAAAATGATATCAGCTATTGTCACTGACAATCTTCACAGAAATGGAGCCAGCAATTACTGAGAGAAAGCAGTTAGTAATCCCTAGAAATTCAGCAGTTCAGGAAAAAAAATGTAGGAAAAAAGGTTCATCCCTTGAAATTCAAACAAAAAAATGATCAAACTTAATTCCTAGTAGTTCATCAAGACAAGGAAATAGGATGATATTTCATATCAGTTAATTAAACCAGTTAAAATAATATCAACTGAAAGAATAAAAGTGCAAGCATTGCTATTTCTCCAGGTATCCTGAGAAGCAAAACCTGACATTGCAAATACAACCAGATGAGAATGTACCAGAGAAGGAATGCAACTTTTACATCTTTCAGACAACTGAGTTTAGCTCAGCCAGGAAAAAGCTGAAGCTACTCCGTATGATGGACGCTGTAAAGTGTTTTATGAACTTGATTTGCAAGCCACCAGATGCCCTACGTTGTAGCATGAAATTACAAGCAGCGATTCTAGAACAGCGACGCTAACAACTTAATTATTAACACCTCAACTACATTCATTAGCTCAGTAGGTAGTCCTTCAGACAGACCATAATGAAGCATGCTGCACCATAATGAGATAATACTTCAATCCTTCAGTCTGAATCATAAATACTCTTATTCCTCCCCTACACTTCTTTGAAACAAAGACTAAACTTTCTTGTAATTAGACCTGAATTTCTATAAAGTAGCTCAAACTGCTTATGCCATAACATCAAACATGCCTTTAGTAACAGATTCCTCAAACTATAAAGGATACAAATGTTACACACAGGCAACAACATCTCACACAAGTACCTCCCTTTCTTTGCAATCAACACCTAAGGATTGAAACAAGACATTTTCTGATTCAGGAACTTCTACAAGTAGATTGCTTCAAATTTACTGTTTGGTTTTGTTTCAGAAGTGGCCTATAAACATGTTTATCAGTCAGAATGCATTTTTCTGATCTGCACTTAAACGGCTAGGCAAAAATTTCTTACTTCAGACCTCCACCTGTCACCTGACTGGCAGCTTCTGTTATGGGATTCTTAAGAACACATAGTTATCTAAAATTTTAAATACACATTTAATGGTTCTCATAACCTCTGTAATAACATAACAGTTAACATCAAGTACAGATAAAGCGAGACTCAGAAAACAAGAAGAGACAACTGACAGAAGGGGATAAAAAGCACAAAATACATTAATCAGCAACATTTCCAGCTCACCGTACAGTATCTTCCCAATGCTTGCACTCATTAAGAAAATGTTGGTTTGCAGTGTGCACAATTAACTTCCAGAACAAGCACAAAGTCAAGAGGTAAACAGAGGTCCAAATCTATGCTAAACATAAGGTATGTGGTTGCCTCAGCTTTTCCCAAATAAAAAGGGACTAACTCTACACATACATGTGCATACACACTTGGCAGACTCCTCATCTAAACCAGCAGTACTTTTCTGAAGGTTCCCACCTGTAGGAGCAAGGGTCAGAGAAAGTGCATAAACAAGGTGCTGGAAACAGTTGATTTCTAAAGCACTAGATAGTCCAGATCTTACCCGATCAAACCAATTGCTGTGTCTACCATTTGTTCTCAGTGGTTCAAACTACTAATAATAGGGATATTTTAGAAAAAAATATAGAACAGCACAAGCAGCCTCCAAGCACATCTCTGCAGATAACCAAATTTTACAGTTATGCAGCTGTTCTACTTACTTCAACTTACTCTAATTAGAGGTCTTAAAATAACTTCGAAAACACCCTGTTTATGTGTAATCAAATGCTAAGCCTATCGTGTTTTAATACATGTTCAACAGTAGACATTATGCTACCATAATAAACTGTTGCCCAGGAAAGCATGTTCCAACAAAGCAAAAGCTGGATCAGTGAAGAATGAATTTGGTTTGTGTAATGTCTAAACACATTAGAACACCCTAGGATACCCACAGCCTCAAAATAAATTGTTGAAAATCTTAGGAACACTTACACCGACGTGACTTGAAGATGATGTTCTTCCTGACATGATTTTCTCTACTGGAAAAAAAAAAAGAAACAAAATAAACTCCACAATTTCTGTTTTATTGATCAAGAGGGAAGCAGGACCACAGTAGTAGGTACTAAGAAAGAACAAGAAAATTTTTGAGCAAACCAGCACAAAGAAAATGCATTCATAAAATGTCTTGGGTTGGATGGGACTTTTAAAAGATCTTTTAGTCCAGCCTTCCTGCCATGGGCAGGGACATCTTTCACTTGATTAGGCTGCTCAAAGCACACTCAACCCGATCTTAAACATTTCCAGGGATGGGGCATCCACTGCTTGTCTGGGCTACCTGTTCCCTCACCACCATCACTGTAATAAATATTTCTTCCTCACGTCCAACCTAAACCTACCTTCTTTCAATTTATGATTGTTTCCTCTTGTCCTGTCACTACAGGCCTTGGTAAAAAGTAATTTTTACAAGACAGACACACTCGGGCAAGGCTCTGGATTGTCAGCACAGACAGAACTGTTAACAAAACTGTTGTAACTGTTAACAAAATTATTCTCAGCTAAGACACTTACTGATTACCTCCCCCCCACAAGCACTCAACTCATAAGAAATTCACACTTGGACTATAGAGTGAAAAGGAGTTACAGAAGACACTTTACCACTGCAAGGCCTCCAAAAATAAATAATATTTAAGGATTCCTGTTAACCTATAAACTTCATCACTGGAAGAACACAGCCTTAGAGCTTCGAACACTTATAGGTGTTTGTTCTCTCTATAAATACTCTATATAACTCTGGCATAAGACCTTCAAACCTTACAGCTAGTTTGGAGTCTCTCAAGAAGCCAAGTTCAGGGATTTTCGCTTATCTCGGCGGTTTCTCAACTTAGAGTCGTAGTCGCCCGGTGTGGGGAACAGCTACAGATCGATAAAGAAAAGCCAAACTCCTGATTGTTCCGACGCCTGCGATGAGGAAAAGCCGACAAAGGGGGCCGCATGACAGTTCGGGGCAACAGGCACCACCCAGGGGCGGCGGCACCGGGCTGTCACCGCATGAGCCCAGCCCCGGCACAGCGCTGTCCGCCGGCGGGGCACTGCGGGCCCCCCGAGCCCCACACCCCCGGCTCCTCCGGTCGCTGACTCCTCCCGCTAGGAGGGGAACGGGTTTCCCTCTGACAAAGGCACAAGTGCCGAGGGCCTGGGCCAGCAATTCCACCCTTCCACACTCTCTCCTCAGCCTCCTTCNACCGCCACAGCCGAAGCTGTTTACCCGAGCCCCACCGCCGCCTGCGCAGCTTCTCCGGGCACTTCCGGGCCGGGCCGGGCTCCGCCCCGCCGGCAGCACCGCGCACCCGCGCCTCGGGGTGCTGCCCTTCAGGCCCTCGAAGCTTTAACTTACTCGGGTTTAGCTCGGTACTCAGCCGCTTGAGGAAAGAATTGGGGAACCCGCATTATTTTCAAAGAAGCAATAGAGACCCCGACCCAGGTTTAAGTTGTACCTTGCTAATCACGTTTCCCTCAGCTGGCAGCCAGACCCCAGCAGTGGCTTGATCCCTTGACGGGGGGATGCGCAGCCGGCAGCGCCCTCTTAACCCCGGCTAGCCGCGTTTTGCGGCTGATACCCTTGAAAATCCTCCTACACGCAAAGGGAGACGAAGATTTGTTCGTTGGGTTTTTTTTGCTTTGTGGTTTTTTTCAGGGCAGCTTCAGAATTGTAAGTTTTGTGTGTAGCTTTCTGTTTTGTCCTCTTAGTAGCAGGAATTAAATCTGGTGCGGACAAGTGTTTAGTTTCACACTCGAGATTTAGCTTTAACTTACTGTGAGATGTTAAGTTACAAACATGAGGTGTTAGTTCGTAACTTGGAACTATCTGGAGCACTCCAGATAGCTGCAACTATCAGCTACTGATAGGTTGTATAGATATACACCCCAGTACATAAAGTAAAAAAAACCTGAAACTATGATGGGTTTTATTTTTTTCATGCAGAGGACTTGTCTACACTCCCAGAGTGAAAAAGATTTCCATCTATGATGATGACAGATTTTACAGGAGAGCATACGGTAATGTTGGACTTTACTAGAAAAAGGTGGTTTTAAATGGAAAACAAAATAATCTTTATGGCTCTCATAAAGAGTAGTACTTATACTGCAGTAGCATTTAGAATATGCCAAGTGCTGTAACAAGCACCAGCTGAGTTTACATCTGAAGCATTTTAAAATCTGAACAGAAAAGTGGGAGGAAGGGTAAGAGGGATTATTTTTTTCCCCAACAGCAATTTTTAAAAATCAAGGTAGCAATTCTAAATGCTGTCAGCATATACAACCTTGAATATCGCATTTATATATAGACAATGAAGTACAAGCAGCAATCAACACTGATTTAGAATGCAGACTTATTACAAAGAAGTACATGCATTATGCAGCTCTATCTAGAGCAATCTATAATTGCTACTTTTTAATTCTATAATTAGTTGTGTTACTACAATAAAATCAGTCCTCTGGATTAATAAGTATATAACTCTAAGCTGCTATTTAAGTGAACTCTTAAGTGATAACCTATTATAAATTGCTTCAAAAGTTTTCATTTCACACCTTGAAGGCAATTTTAGGAAGGAAAGTCGTGAGTGCACCTCATGTAAAACCGTTTTTTTATTTTTTTGTTTGTTTGGTTTTGCCTCCTGAAATCTTCTGAAACCTTTCACAGTGCCTTGTAAAGTGGATGTTCAGGGTTTAATTTGGAAGCACATGTCCTTGTTTTGGAACTGAAAAAGCAATGCTGTTGTTAGTAGCTGAAGTGAGAAAGTAGTAACTTCTTGTTCATAGAATGTTGGGAAATTAGTCTCTCCAGCCTTTTAGGGGTGAAGAGAGAAGTGGACTGAGAGAAGTGCTCCACAGCATGCCACTCTTTGCAGAAACTGCATTTAGCTATTCCTAATTATTACAGAAAGCTTCACCTTTCTTCATAGACATCTTTCCTTAAAATATGTCCCTTTTCCCCCCACTTAATCTCATGGGGGCAACAACATGAATATGAGTAGCTTCTTTTCTACTAAATATTATCTCTTTTGTATTAATTGCCCATATTTCATTAGTATAACAAACAGACTGTTTTCCCATCTTCTTTGTGTCTTTTGTGCCTTCCTGCAGAATGAAAAAATTGTAGATGAATGTGTGCACTTGCAATTTCTTTGTGCTGTTTCTATTGCAAGAAACTGGCAAGACTGTACATGGATTATGTATCATAGAATCTGATGTTTTCTCCTTTTCTATGTGTACTGATTATATGAGATTAAAAAAAAGGGAGAGGATACCATTTTCCAGCCTGCTCTCTATTAATCAGAAGACAGGAATGACCCTGAAGAGAGGGCTTAACAACACTAGCCCAGTGGAGCTTGCTCAAAAGGAAAATGTTGCTATGTTGAAAAGCAACAAATGTGTGGGTTTTGTTGGTTGGTTGGTTTTTTTAATTCGGAAGTGTAAGAAATAATTTTCAATCTGCTAAGCAGCTTACCTCAAGAAAACTTGCATTCCTTGAAAGAGTTGGATTCCAATTCAAGTTGCTTACATGAAAATATTCAGATCGCTTTTTGTCCTAGTAATTGGCTTTATCAGGTAGTATAGTGAGTTTTAACGTAGAATGTGATTTACTGTGTTCTAAAAAACTTTTAGTTCAGCAAGAAAAACTTAGAGGTATATAGTAACTTGTACCAAGTAACTTGCCAAATATAACTTCATACAGACCATTTACAAAAAAAAAAAAAGACTGTGTTAGGACAAAACTTCTGTAAAGGTAGGATTCCAACCACACCAAAGGTTATACCATTTGCCATTTTTCAGGCAGTGACTGAAATCAGTAGTAGGTTGAAGAGTTACTAGGAAAATAGAAGGTTATGCTAACCTTGATTTTTCAGTTGCATGAAAACATTTCCTGGTATAATTCATATCAGTCATTAGAGATAATCTGAAACGAGAGACCTCAATCCAACCCCAAGATAGTTTGCTGCATGGACTTTTTTTCTCCTGCTCCTGGATCACAGTGGCTAGTTTATTCTGCCATCCATTCCTATATTTCTATGTGGCAAGTGCTTGCAAGGATGAATGAGTAACTGGAGTGATCAGCAGAAAGCAAACACGTATTACCTGTTCTAATGCAGTTTGAAGGTAGAACATGGAGAATATGCTGGTACACAAGCAATGTGAAGGTTGAAGTCCTTAGTAAGTGCAGCTTGATTTTCTTTGAAAACTCAGGATCCAGTAAGACATTTGGACTAGTTCCAACTGACAAGGCCTGTATTTCAAAGGCAGCTTTGAAACTCAGTGGAGTTTCAAGATAATGGCTAGGAGACAGCACAATAAAAGAGTTGTTCAAGTGAACAGTGAACCATGTGCCTCCTTCTTTAAAGCCTTTAATTCAAACTAGCTTAAAAAGACCTTTAAATAAACTTGTTAGCTTACAAACTTTAACTACCAAACTGAAATAAGGCATAATAAAGGCAGATAGGTTACTGCTGTAGGAACTTAGGTTACTGCTGTAGGAACTTAGCATTTGAAATCTCTAAGAGACTTTACCAGCAGCTGTTTTACTACATATCACCAAGAAATAGTCTGGATCAACAAGTATTTTGTTTGTAACAGCTTTTAAATCTGAATTCTAATGAAATGGGTGGGGGGGAGGCAGGAGTTGTTGGAGGTCTATCATTACTTTGACATAGTCTTCTTAATTTGTAGTGGTTACAAATACAGCACGAACTCAGTTTGAGGAAACTAATAGAGGGTTCAGAGTATCAAGAGGAACTGAAATATGACTTCAATATAAAAGGGGAACTGAGGCATCTGGATACAAATGAGTCCTTTGTTTTCAATTATTACAAGAATGGACATGAGCAGAATCATAAACGCTATGAAGTTCTGGGACATTTTATTACCCAGTATGTTTATGAGCTCCTGGAAAGAGTCTGCATGCTGCAGAAGGTTTATATTCCTACTGATGCTACAGAGGATGAGCCAAGAAGTTTCTTTTTCATGAGCAAGAATGCACTAACAAGTTCCTCTAGCCTAATTATCCTTCTTCAAGACCGTGGAGTTTTCTGTGCTGGACAGTGGGGGCGAAGGACAATTGTCAGTGAGGGCCTGAGACATGGAACACAAATACCATTCATCGAAATGGTCCTTCAAAGCCACTGGGAAGTGATTGTACTGAACCCCAATGACAACTTCGCTGATCTGAAGACTGAAAAGGAGAGATTTTCTGCCAGGGAAGAAGCACTTGCTTTTACACAGTCTGTCTGGTGGATCCCCAAGAGGGGCAGCAGCAGCCCTGAGGAGCATACCATGTATGTGTGGGATCATTTCATTTCAAAGAGCGCAGCCAGGAACGTGGCCTTCGTTGCCGTGGGCTATGGTGGGTTGGTGTTTGTTGATCTGCTAGTGCAGAGGAAACGTGAGGTGATGAATAAAGTGTACTCTGTGGCGTTCATCAACTCCACGCACAACATGCAGCACCAGACTAGACACGATCCAGAAATACAGGAATGGATATGCAAATACTGCCGGGAATGGGTGTCAAGCAGTAAACCTCTAAATAAAACTGTGAGCTTTCTCATGAGAATGAATTGTCCTACTGTCTCTGCTGGAACAGAAAAGTACAGTTTAGCACCCTCCTGCTGCTTACAAGCCATCTTTAAGTACCTGAAGAGCATGCTGAAAGCCAAGATCACAACAGCCTTTAGGAATTCACCTGTTGCAACCAGAAGCAGCAAACGTAAGAAGAGAGGCTATAAATAAAGGTACATTGGTTTGTTCTTGATAGTAGTCTCTTCCTTTCATAACTGCCTCTACTCCCTTCTGTCAGATGAACCTTCAGCTCTCTGTGGAGCAAATTACTTCTAAGTTTGAAGCTAGTTTGTTTGGTTTTGAGAAAAAAAGTTAACTATTAGGAAAGAAATGCATTATTGAAAGCCTTATGCCACAACCCTTTGGCTAGCTGTGAAATTTTAAGTTGAATTAAAGATGTTAAGGTACACCAACTCTCAGCTGTGTAATTTTTTATAATAAACGTTCTACAGTTAGGGCTCTATAATCAGACTAAGCTATCAGGAAAACATTTGCTTAAGTGCTTAGCTTCATTAAAAGGCCAGATCTGGAATAGAAAAAACATGTAAACAACCTGTTTCCTCCTTACTATGTCCCATATATTATTTAAAATCTTTCAAGAGCCAGAACATCCACCTTCTTCCTTGAAACATTTGCTGTTAAGTTGAACAATGCTTCAGGAAAGTACATACTACTACCTTCCCTCTAGTCAGAGTTGGTGTGCCCCAAACATGACAGAGTGAACTAAAGTAATTTCCATTTTACAGCTAACTAAGCCAGTGAGAATACTGGACATGAGCTGCTATAGGAGCTACAATAGTCTAGCAACCTGCAATTACCAAACTGATGCAAAAGAATGACATTGCTGTTTCCTCTCAGCTGTTTAATTTTAGACAGAGGTGGGAAACATAAACAGTTTTTAAATGTACATACTCAAGGTTTGTAGTGTATACAAGCAGAAGTTCAAATAATTTTAAAGTAAATGTAAATAAGTTATTCTTAATTTCCAGTTTAAGCCCCTGGGAATTAAAAGTGTTTGGTGGCCACAAAAGAGCTTTGCAAGATGACAAAACCTTCTTCTGCAAGTGTAGAACGTTCCCTTCTCAGTCAAAAAAGCTGTTGAACACTAATAATGGCTATCAGAGAGAAGAGAGCATCAACTTGCCTTTTGTGTTTATATCCATTTCAGACTTCAGTCATCTCTAATACTGTTTGAAGAAACTTCTGTCCTGTTACCCAGTAATGGGTAAAAGTGTAATATTCCATTGGAAAGGCACATTCAGTTGAATGCTATTAAGAGCAAGTATACCTTTTTCTTTTAAGTTAGGTTTACTGTTATTTTATCTGAATGAAAATGGTACTTAATAGACAACTAATAGACTATCCTGTGCCTTGGTTTGCTCAAGAATGTTGCACTGGAGATGCTGGAGCTGAGGATGCACACAGCCTGCCTGTTTTGTAAGAACTGGTCAGCACACAACTAGAAGAACAGTCACTTGGATGAATTCTGTGCATGAACATGTAGCTTTATTTATGAGAGAAGCATGAGGTGACAGAATGTCTGTCTTCAGAAGGAGACCAATATGATCCTTCAGGATAAAAGCTCAACCTGTCCCTTGTTGTCAGAGGTGGCTAAAAGTGCTCAAAGAAAAAAGGGATGTAGAACATTGTCCATTTCTCAGTAATTTTTTATCTCAGGTCAACTCATTAAATTCCTTGGTAGAGAAGATCATATTTAGGAATGTTCTTGGGATCAATAGGACTTCTCACAATGAGCTTTCCCCGCATTGCTCCACGGTAGATCACTTCAATCAAGTCTATAAAGTCTTGCTTTGTTTTGAAGCTTCCTACAAATTTGGTGTGATCTGGAGACCTAAATATAAGCATAAGATAAAGGTAGAATTGTAATATTAAAATATTAAGAGCAAAAATACCTAAAGAAATGAAAAGATGTACAGTGACATTAGGGGTTCTGATCTGGTCATTCTGGAAGAATGAACTAACCTTGTGATGGCATAACCAAGTCAGGAATATACTGTGACCTCCAAAGGTCAAACAGATGCAGTGTCATGTCTAAGACTTTAACCATTTCTTACTATTTTTTGCAGAGTCAGACATATTTCACCTAGTTATTGCATCAGAGCATATTTCAAAATACTTCTCTATTTTACATCCTTCTGGCTTCCTATAGAATTCTCAATGCAGATGCTACTAACAACATTATAGTTTTCAAACATTACCTTTCCCAGACATGGTAATATAGAGAAAGACTGATAATTCTTACAGTCATAATAGAAAATGGTAGGATGACTTACCCATAATCAACCTTCATGTGTTGTCCATTGAAGAAAAATACAGTAGATGGAATATAACTGATGTCAAAATACTGGGTGTACACTGGGACGTTGTTCACATCCACCAGGTAAATGACTGCCATTTTACTTAGGTCATGAGCTGTTTTCGCAAGCTGGAAAGAGTGAGAAAGGTGGATGACAAATGGACTGAGACACAAGTGGAAAAGAGGGTGGCAAGATTTATAAAGCCCATTTCTCTTATGTGTTACCAGTTTAAGCAGGGCTACAATATCACATCTTGTGTACCTCAAGCACTTTGTACAGCCACTGCAATAACACAAACGCTTACTTTTCATGAATATAATAGCATTTCATCCTACATCTGTCACCAAATTTTTCATGAGACACCATATTAGTCAAAAGCAACATATGACATTCTTTTCTATGCAACAAGTATATTTGTAGAGTTCATTAAAAAAGAAAAAGAAAAAATTGGTCTTACAATATCATCGAGCTGCAGACAAACAGCATCATTATCTCTTCCAAAACGGAGAACCAACACCTTCTCAGCCACGCTTTTTATTGCCTGATCCACTTCCCTCTTACACGTCAGTTTGGGCAGCAGAAAACTCATTGCGACAGATAATCCCTAGCTGACAGTCAGGGAGAAAACCCAACAAAATAATGCACCATCAAACAACAACAACCTGAATCAAAAATAAGCAAACCTTCTCCGTGCTATTAAATAAAAAAAAAAAATAAAAGAGGGAGAGAAGGGAGAGAGGGAAGCGAGTAGAGAAACATAACAGACCAGCACGGCGGGCTGACAAACCCCTCGGCCCCCAGCGTTTGCCTCATGCCCCAGCCCAGCGCGGCGGCAGGGCCAGACTCTGCCTCGCACCAGGGGCGGCGGCAGGACCCACCAGCAGCCCCCTCCGTGCCCGAGCGCTCCCCCGGAAAGGAATACGGAAAAGCTGGGATCACCGCACGCCGCAGGTCTCACCGTAGGGGCTAGGAGAGCCCGGAACGCCGGCGGTGCAGCCGCGGAGCGCGGGGACACCCGAGGGGACGGCGCCGCGCCCGGCCGGGCCCGCCCCGCGCAGGCGCA
>VZRJ01007099.1:462131-485025 GCA_013397565.1 Ptilonorhynchus violaceus
AGGGCGGGCCCGGGCGGCCGCGCGTGCGCGGCGCGTGAGGCGGCGGAGGCGGGGGAAAATGGCGGACGGCAGAGCTGAGGGGGAGAAGGCGAAGCGGCCGCAGCCCGCAGGAGGTGAACATGTAGCGCCTCTCGCCGCGAAGCTGTGGGGTGGGAACGGGCTTCGGGCTGGTCCAGAAGGGGTGGGGGGGTCCAGGTGTGCCTCCCCTGGCCAGGCGGACCCGGGCCTGCGGGGAGAGGGGGCGGCCCGGGCCTGAGGGGGCTCCGCTGGAGGAGAGGCCGAGTCGGGCCTGCTGTCCTCAGCTTTACAGGCGCTTTTGTAAAAATATAGTAACTTCTCCTTGTCCACGCAAATGCGCTATTTCTCTCTCGTAAAAAGACATGGAATACTTACGCCGTGTTTTGAGAGAAATTCGACTGTTGCTGTCTGCAAGGATGAAGACAGAGCCTTAAAGATTAACTTTTAACAGTTATGGTACCGTTTTTACAAATGGGTACAGGGAATATTCTTTAACTGCTGTTTTAAGCATTTTAGTTTTTTTTTTTGCTTGGTAGCAATCTGTAAGTTTGCTGTTTGGTTTTATAGTATTTATGTTGTGACTGTTTCTTCCCTTATCTTAAAGTCTAGAGGACAGTGTCTTTGCAAAGATAAAGCTTTTCTTTCCTGGTGTTTTTTTTTTAATTTTGTTTAAATATATCTGTAGGCAGAGGGCACTTCTTTGATCTGTTCAAAAATTAAGTCAGGCTTGTAAACCAATCAGATTACTCTCAACAGTGAGTGTTATTTCTGATAATCACTGAAATTTGAACAGTAATACTTGCTTTTAGGTAGTTCCTTGACTCCTGGTTCTGTGTTGGGTTTTTGGTGGTGGTGTTGGTTTTTTTCTTTCTGTGTTAGTAATACAGAAACTGGACAGCATCAGTACATCAGTAATTCATACTGTCTTGTGTACTGTTTGGTGTGCTGAGACATCATCTTGGTGAGTTATCGTATGTTGACCCTAAGAAAGAACAGTTGCTCCCTGATGATTTTTGAAAGCAATTTGGAATCTTTAGTTTTTGCAAAGATCAGTGGGGTTTATCTCAAAATTAACTTAGTTGTGACTCGTTTGTTCCCACTCCCGGGGACAACAGATCCTGAAATGCTGTGCAGCTGGCACTGTCAGTCTTGTCACTTCAACCACTTGGATAGTGGAAGTTGTCCCCTCATATGGTTTGTTGATACACATGAGTAATACTTACCTGTGAAGTAGGACAACTTTTTTATTTCTGCAATCCATGAAAAGGGCACTAGTCAGTCTAGTTTTGAAATAGTGCTGGTGCTTTCTGTAGGTGAAGTATGACCTCCAGGAAATAATAAAGAAGCCTTAATGTCTTGCAATATATATATATATATATATGCACTGGCATGGGAGATGGAAGAGACCTGGTTGATGGTTAATATGTCTGCATTTCTGTTTTCTGCAGAAATCAAACAGCACAGCGGCTCCCTCCCCACCTTCCCCAATTGTCCTGTGCCCCTTACAGCTCTTTCAGCAAGTAAGAGTGTTTCTTTCAGCAGTCTGCAGTTCATCCTACGTCGAGCCTAGTAGAAATAACACTCAGAATGCAGTGCTGATAGGAGATGATTTTGAGAGAGATGCTCTTTAAAATTTGGTGAGAAAACAGATGTGGGTAGATTTTGTTAGGCTTCACCTTGTGCATAGCTCTTTGAGAATTTGCACTTAAAAGAAGTAAGCTGTAATGTAATAAACTTCAAGCTAACACTGGTTTAGGAACCTGGACTGGTTCTGTGTGCCCTGAGATTTCAGCTGCTGTGGATTTTGTATGTTATGAAAAAGAAAACTTTTAGGCCTATGGTTCCAGCACCTTTAAGGCCAGTGAATCTTCTACCTACCCTTGAATCACAGTCTCTAGTGTATGTAGGCTGGACTTGGAATATTCTGTTCATTGTGATTTCGTGGACTAGCTGTAAAGATGTTCTCATAGTCTGCAAACTGCTGTTTGGTAAACTGTGCTACAACAGCTACCAGAACCCAAGGTCATTTGTGTAAATTTTGATTGTTTCTCTTTCCTCCTTTGTTTTTCAGTTTTATATCTGTGTTTTCTGGATCAAATTTCTAGTGGTGCAGATTAGTACCATTTTTTAATACAGTGAAACTGATTAAAGTTACAATTTTTTTTGGTGATCTGCCATATTTCTAAAGGTGAATGATAAATCCGTTTTTGTTTCAATCCCTTATTATCTTGATAGCTGGAAGAGTGGGGTAGAAATGGTATGTTCTGCTGCTTATGATTTGGGAAATAGCAGATGAATATATATATAGATTGAGTCCCTAGTTTTTCTCTCTCCTGATGTTGTTTGCTTCTTTTTTTTTTCTCAGAGCTACAGTCTTGTTGACCCCCAGTTCAGACTTTCTTCTCTCCCATTGCTTCATCTTTTTAAGTAGCTTTTTGCCATTAGCAGTGCAAAGAGCTTTAGTCCCTGATGGTCTGAATTTGCTGTGCATGGGAGGTCCTTGTTCTCCACTTGATATTATGAGGAACTTGTGCTAGCTCCAGTTTTTTTAAACTGCTACTGTGAGCACTTGCCTTTCCATTCCCTAATGTGTGGTGATTTTTTCCCCCCCTTCTGCTACTGCAGTGGTTTGCTTATTGCAGTAGCAGGGAAGTGTCTTTTTGCTGAAGCATTTACTATGTTCAGTATGAGTTTTTCCAAGGACACCTTTGTCTCTTGGAGTAGCTGAAGAAGCTGGTTATATAGGAATGAAAATGTTACTTGAATGCTTTTTCTCTGTGGATCACTGTTCAGCTGCTATGTTTTCCATGACTATACAAAACCAGAAAAGATGAAATCTACATATATATGTTTTTTTAGTGCTGATTCCTTCCTCAAGCAGAGCTTGGCAGATTTATTACAGATGAGATGCGGACAAGCAGTGACTTGAAACATGATTGAGACAGCCGACCTCACTGTAGTCACTCCCATGATTTTAGAGTTGTGCCAGACAACCCTAGAGACTGGCATGGACATGATTTTGTAGAAATTTAGTAGAATTAACTGTAACTTAGATTATCTACTCTAGATTTGGAATTGGGATTCCAATTATGAGAGCTTATCTGTGGCAACTTAAAAACCTAAAAAGATTTAGTCATCTACGTTTAATTTACTACATGAACTTTGACTTCCATACTAAATAAAGAGATGGTGCTTCAAGATGGTTTTCCTGACTCATACACAAGAAGTTCTTTACAAGTAGTGGAGTGCTTGCAGTTTCTTCTTCTCTTTGTGTTTTGCTGTCCACTAAATGTACATTGGTGGAAACTGCTGTCACTAAAAACATCTTACCTATTGCACCCAAAGTATAATGCTTTTTGAGGTTGCTGCTCCCATCAATCTGCTCAGTAAAAGTAGCTCATCTTGGTAAGTTGTTTCGACTTCACCAGGACCTGAAGAAGAGGCAGAAAAACCTGTGAAAACTAAGACTGTTTCTTCCAGTAATGGAGGAGAAAGTTCGAGTCGCAGCGCAGAAAAACGGGCAGCTAATGAAGAAGCTGAAGACTTCACCACAAAGCCTGCTCCTGCCAAAATGTCCAAGTTTGGATTTTCCATAGGCAGTCAGACAACAAAGAAGGCATCTGCGATATCCATCAAACTAGGAGCAAATGTAAGTTCACTGAGGACTTTTAATTCTAGGGAAACTGGAGCAAAAAGGGAAGTACTTTGGGGAGGCTTCCTTGCAGAAGGAAACCTTGAATCCCATGAGGGTAACTTGGGCAAAGTTTAAGTAGGCACTGCAGGGCCAGCTAGTTGTGCATGTGTAAGTACTTCAAGGTGATTAATAACACGACTGCGGTCTCAAGAAGCATAAGACTTGATTGAAATGAACTGTAGATCTTTGAACATACAGAATAATTTTGTAATGAGGTTTGATAAATCTGGAATAATTTCCTGAGGGAAATGAGCAGACTTGTTAAGCTGTTCAGGCTACTTTGAAATGAGTGCTTGGAGCTTCATTGTATAGAATGCTTAAAGCGACAAGAAAGCATCTCCCAGATGGCTTAATAGGTTGTCTTCCACTCCAAAGATCTTATTTTCGCATGGGGAAGTGTAGCGTATTTCCTTGACTTTGCCTGTTCTTCGCAAGGTCAGTATGATTCATTTGTATTATATGCAAGAGATTCATTACACAGGTTCTGAGAATTCTGATCCCCTTTAATGTCCAATACAAGGTATCCTTGTGCTTGTTTAGATGTGAATCTGGTGACTCTCTGTACTTCCAAAGTAGTCCTCTACTCGCTTGGGCAAGGACAAGCCGGGGGCTACCTCTCTATTTAATACAGTTCATTTTACATTTCCCGGGTATCACTGTGATGGATATGTTATAAATAGTTGTCTGCACTAAATTCAAACCGTAATCATGAAATGCTTGCACTTGCAATGCCAGCATTTTATAGATCTACAAAAGATTAAAAGAGTGCTCTGTTATTTTGAGATTGGAAGGGAGATGTGGGATGGTAGCATTCTAGGGTATAAAGGCAATCAGGTCAGCTCAGACTTGGGAAAAACAGAAAAGGCTCCCTTCTCTGAGCCACTAGCGTGCTTCAATTTCTCATGTCCTAAGTGGCAATAAATTTGGCTCAGGATTTCTGGTTCACTGAATTTAGTGGGTGACTGACAGTGCACCATATGAGACATTGCTGAAACTTACCCTTTCTTTTCAGTCACTTTTACTCCCTTAGTACATTACCCATTCCTTTGTTGCAGCTGCTTTAAAACGGGTATGGTCTTTATGTGTTGTACGCTGACAGTAAAGCACAGCTGTAGACAGTTGCATAAGGACTCTGCTGCAGTACCAGCTTCTAGGAGTGTATATTAAACACTCGCCAATAAAGGCAAAATGGAGAAAATGCTGTATATGATTGATTTAGACAATTGGTAGTACTCGAGTAACAAACTGTTATTGATAACTTTGTTCTTTCTTTGTGGTATTGAAGTAACTTTTGGTACCAGTGTTGTATTACATGTAACAGTTGTGAGTTTGACAGCTTCCTGCACTTTAAATAGAGGAATAAACAATTGGAAATTAAAAAAATACTTTTCAAAGGAACTTTATATTAACTGGACTGTGGGATGCACACTGATGGTAGTTTAAAAATATTGCCTTAAGACAGAAGGCTGTTGCATTGTTAAAATACAAGAAAGTAAATATATTTGTTTTTCTGACATTGATGGATAAAACTATCCCAAAAGAATAATGGAAATAGTGACACAGTAAAATTTTGAATACCACAGCTTATGCACGTTCTGTTTTAATTGTTCATGTCATGCACCAGTGGCTGAGTACCCCTGCAGTGTCCTAGAAAGTTAAGACCTGCTTGTTGGGAGTTGTAATATGAGATGTCTCAGCTTGCTTCTCAAAGTGTATCACACAGAAACGACCAGTCATTTCCTTTTTTCATTAGAGAAACCTTTACGTGCTTTGCCTATTTCCATGAAGATGTTTGACTTCATTTTACCAAAGTATTTACAATGCCAAGGGTAGCTTTTTTGAGTTAGTAGACTTACTTTACTTGTGCATTTGGTCTTTTTCAGAAGCCTAAAGAGCCTGTTCCAACCCTGGCTCCAAAAACCCTTTCTGTAGCAGCAGCTTTCAACGAAGATGAAGATGTGAGTAATAAGCCAGTGATCAACACAAAATGCCGTTGGTGTGGTAGGCAGAGAGAGGGGGTTATTTAAGCATCTTTACATGAATGTCAGGAATTTTCAACCTAGAAGCATCTCTTGTGATTCTGATTAGGAATGTACAACTTTGTAGCTCTCTTTGTTGGTTCAAGAAATCATTAAAGTGCTAATAACTTCTCCCTGAAAATAAGATGCACAACATAGTTTGAATTAATGGTTGCTTTCTCTAAGCTTGATAGAGGGGAGGTGAAGGAAAGTTGTGCTTCTGGTTTGCTAAATGTTTTGTTGTCATTTTACTGCCCCTTCTTACAGAGAGGTGAACAAAAGAATTTGTATTTTGTTCTATAACCTCCTAGGACCTCCATTGTGCCCTAGGTCACTTTGCTCTCCTGTAGGGCTTTAGTCCATCCTTTATCTTGCCGGGCATTTGAAGCGTTCAAAAGCAAGCGCCCAGCCACGCTCTAACCTCCTTTCTCCCTGCAGAGCGAACCAGAGGAAATGCCTCCAGAAGCCAAGATGCGCATGAAGAACATCGGAAGGTAGGTCAGCTTTTAACTGGGCTTTGGAGAAGGGTGAGTGTGTGAGAATACCTCCTACAGCTCAGGTCAGATCTTGCAGATGGTTTAGGAATAAAAGGAGATAGAATAGGTTAAAAAATATTTCTCCAGAAACAAGAAGATTTGCAAATGTTGCATCTACAGGTTAAAAGTTGTACATTTGCATTTGAACTTTGAATCTTACTTGTCTTTTTTCTGAGGAAGAAATTGATTCTGCTTTAAATAGAAGCTCATTTTCTTCTTGTAATAGGTAGGAATTCCTGCTTGTCTCTAAACTTTGTATCTTTCTGGTTTTCCATTTTATAAATTGCCTTGAAGTAGGGTAGTCTGCTCAGGTTTTTAAACTCCTGTGCAAGGGGAGATGAGAACCATCTCTCAAAAAGACAAAGAATTGCTTCTTTACTTTGAAAATAAATTATGTAGTTCTGCTTGCTACAGATTTGAGACAGTAGAGAGCCAGTCCTAAAATAAGTAGGGACCTTTTCAGAGGAGGCTTCGCTTAAATTAGGGATGAATGTTGGGAATTTATATTTTAGAGATGTTTATTATTGTGATAGACTGCTTTTAAAGTTCATCTCTCTGGAGGTTCTCTAGTTTGGTTTTTCTTTTTTCTCCAGTAGCAAATTTGGATCCTCAATTTCTTAATCCTTGCAACAAATTCTTCACAGCTGGCAGCAGTTACTGCACCTCCCACCTCCTCTCCTGCCCCATCTCATCGCTCTGTTTTGACATGCTGGGGCGAGATCAGTTCTGTGGCCAAATTACAGTTGCTAATAGTGAGGACTCCTGATGTAACAAAAAATGTGGGGTAGTTTCTGGTGGCAGATTGGAGTTGAAATTGGCATTTTCAGTGTCACATTGCACAGACTACTGTAGTTGAGCCGACTTTCTCAACTGCTCTTGTTTTACTTTTCACAGGGATACACCAACCTCAGCAGGACCAAATTCCTTCAATAAAGGAAAGCATGGATTTTCTGACAACCAGAAGCTATGGGAACGAAATATAAAATCTCATCTTGGAAATGTCCATGACCAAGAAAATAACTAAATGATGTGGATTACAAGTTGGGTGTTTGGGGGGAGGGGAGGGTGTAACATTAAAGGAACAGTTTCCTTTTTTAAGAATGGTATGAGACTATCTTTGGAGCCACTTTTTTAAGATTTTGAGTGGTACACTAATAAATGAGTTTGAAATTAGAGGTAATTTATGTTTTGTATACAGATTTCAAGGCATTTGCTAATTTTGTAGTTCATGTGATTAGTTTCAAAAGGTTTCAGATAATAAAGAAATTGGAGTGGTACCTTTTTAAGATAATTTTTTTTTTGGTCAGTGATTAAATAAGGTGGATGAAAAAGGTTACTGTCTCTTTAATCAGGTTAAAATTGAATGCTCTTGCATTCTCACTTCTGGCTCCCTCTTCATAACAGGAGAAACAGTTGACTCCTAGGAATTCTGCTAAAGAGAGTGAGCATTGTCTTGTGCTAGAAGTGTTACTGGACTATTATGAATTTGAATATAATCTTGCACAGGAAATAATAAGAACCTGGATTTTTTTTCTCCCTGCAGTCACCTTTTGTTAAGTCTCTGCAAACTAGGAATTATGTTGCTCTGAGTGGCTCTGGTAACTTAGCTCTAATTTTGTTTAAAACTTTATGTAGTATGTGTAACCTTCTGTGGCCTGTTTTGTCCTAAGGAAATGGGCCTTGTCTGTATATTAGATACAGTCTGTAAAGAATATTCACTACAAAGGTAAATTAGTATTTTCAGTGTGCTCCTCTTAAATCATTAGCCTTGAGTAGTGCTTGTTAGCATTTCCTAGTGGTACACAAAAGCCACCACCAAAAATACAAGCTAATGTACATCAAGCTTCACCTTTGGTTGAAATATTTTTCTTTACTATGCCTAGAAGGAATAAAAGCCACACCAAAAATCAGTAACTCACTGCTTACGTATGAAAAATCTAAGATGCACTTTCCCTGTCTTGCCATTCAAAAAAAATGCCTTGATGCCCGTGACCTCAGTGGACACTATCAGGTCAAAGAAGACCGTATCTGCAGTCCTAATGTTTCTAACAAGTGTCAACTTCAGAAGTAAAACTTGACCTTTTCCTGCCTGTCTTACTTCTGCAGTGATTTTCAGCAGTGACATTAATCTGGTCAGTTTATTTCTTTAGCTTTCATACTGCAGAACGGTGCTGTAGGATTTCAATGCTAGTAGTGACTGTGTAAATCTCAGCCTAACTTAGATTGCATATTTGTAAAACATTTTACTAGCAGAACTGGTTAAATAGAACATTAACAACAGCAACACCTCTCCTCCCCCAAACAAACCTAAGGTTCTTTTTAAACTCAAATACCTGATAGTGTCAACCACTAAATTAATTTCAGCTGGGAACTGATTGTAGAATTCAATACATTAATTGCTTTCATCCTGCCTCTAAAACCTTCTTCATGCTAAAGTTGAGCTTGCAAGTGCAGAAAGGAAAGTGCATCTTGAAATGTATTTTTTTTATTATTATTATTATTATTATTTTAGGAAAGCTCTGACCACTTAGACTTTTGAGTTTGTAAGTTCTAAAAAATATTTTTTTGTATTTTTGTATTGTATGTGTAATCTTTTTTCTTTTGAAGTCCGATGCAGTTGAATACCTGTAACTTTTCTTTAAAAGCCTTGTTATAAACTTAACATAAAAATGTATACATTTTTTTTTTTCCATAGCAGAAATATTTGGTTTATTTAAAACAAAACACACTTTCAAAACTGACTTTTAGGACTTCCAAAACCAGTTTGGGCATTACTGGAACTAAGCAAAACAAACTTTTCACTTATTTTCATCACATGTGGTTATGTTTGTCTAAATAAATCCCTTTAAGATAGTGGTAATTCATAGTGAATAGCTATTTTCTCGTGCTCCATAGTAGTTGCTTCATATTATGTTAATCACTTGTATAGGAACAAAGCAAAACTGAACTTCAAATAAGAGAATGACTCTGAGATCTGTTCTTTTTTTGTTAACCTACCACCACTGTCCTCCACATCTTTGGCTCGAGTAGACATTAATATTCAGAATTTCTTTGTACTTCAAAATTATTTAGGAAATTGCTAGGCAGAAGAGCAGACAAGCTATGAAATACTTTCCATGCAAGTGAGAGAGCAAAGTTATATTTATCTTACTTGCTTCTGTGCTCAGTAAATAATCCTAGACCTTGTGAGAGACTGCAGAAGCTTCTGAATCTCAGCTGAAGGTGAGCAGTGATCCTGCCTCACCCAATGCAAGCATTCTCTTCCTTCTCAGTGCTTCATGGAAGAAAATCAATCAGGGTGGCCTCAGTCCCCTCAGGAATGAGTGCCAAATTAGCTGGATCTTGTAGCTATGAAGTGTCTGCTGGTGTTTAGTGTCTGACACTTGCAAGAATGAACTGACTGACCTGAAAGGTATCAGTCAAGGCAAATATTAGGTAGGACTAACTTGAAGCTGTAGGCTCTTGTAAGAATAGTCACAGTCTTAGCATACAGAGAGCTTTATTTTTTTTGGTTCGTGGTGTGGGTTTTTTTTGCTTGTTTGTTTGGTGTTTTTGGTTTTTTTTTCCTAAGGACGTTCAAGAGTCCTGAAACTCATGGTAAATTATCTGATTTAGCTATCTTTAAGTGCTACCAGGAGTTATGCTGAGACCTTTAACTATTTAGTCTAGAAAGCTGTGTATGGCTGTCCATGGTTGAAATGCCCATCCATGTAACTTGTGTAGTTTTATCACAGGCAGCTTAGCAGGAATTGGCACCTCAGCAGCCTGCAGAACATTGAAGACATTAGGTGAAGATGTGAGTAGTTACCCGGTGACCCCCTCTATGCTACCCTGTGGCTGGGATGCTGGCTTGTAAATGGATCCGAATTCACGTAATCGAACTATATTAAAATAAAAAAAAACCCCAATGACACAAAAAAAGAAAAAAGGCAAGAAAAATCCCCCCCAAAAACCCAGAACCCCCTCCCGAAACAGTGCAGTAAACTGCTGGTGGCAGTGTTTCAGGCAGTCCTGGGTGTAGCCTCTTAACTAATTTCATTCCTTTAAAGCATGGGAGGTGCATTGTCCAGATCCTCAAAATCAAGATTTTATCAGCAGGAAGGAGCTTGTCTCTGTGGTAACTGATGGATGCCATTTCACAGCTTATGCCATGTCAGAGGTGACCCAGTCATGGTATTCATTGAACTTGGCAAACCCAACTGTGGTCATTCCAGGAGCACCATGGCAGCAGCCACAGCTTCTGTGGGGCCTGTTGAGCTTCATCTCTACATGAGCGTAGAGCACGCTTTTGTCTGAACTCACAGGGCTCTGCTGAGTTCTGTGCGCTGGTGGTGGCTTTACCAAAGTTGGCATTCTGAAGAGACTTAGAGGTAAAGTCAGTTTTTGAGAAGATCGTGGCTTCTGCTTTCTGCAGAGGCAAATGGGTTTTAAATTATTGGAAATCACTGGTATAACAAGAACTTTTTCTAGGCTGCTGTAAGATAAGTCTGTTTGGGAAAGGAATGGAGTTTGAAGGTGGCTTTTTATCAGTGTAGTTAGAAGTCTTAAAGGTTTCTGCAAAGATGTTGGGGTTTTTTGGGTTCATTATAAAACTACGAATGGAGGAATGCTGCATAGATCTGCTACTAAACTACAAAAGGGAAGGTTATGTTCTAAACTCACCAGAATTTGTTGTCTAGTTTCTCTGGCAAGAGACACTAGAAACACCATAAATATTGGACAATTAACAATTTGCTTTTTACTTTATCCTATTAACACATCCCTTATTTCTTCTGGTTTCATTAATGAAAAGATCTCCTAGTGTTCTCTAATTTTGAAATACTGGCATCTTATATAGTGCTTACTTAAGAAAGCTGCTCATGTCTAATAAGGTGGAGCCATTGCCTGGGGGTAGGTGCATGGTTACCCATTGCATTAAAAGCATGAAACATGAACTGTTACACTTAAATTCTGGTTACAGCATGTTCAGTTTGTGTTTGCAAACTTGCATTTAGCAGTCTGCAGTGCTGGGAGTCCAAGCAAGATTTACTTCCAAACCTTTGAACTCTGCAGGGCAGCTTTTTGAGGCCTGGACACTCCCATGCCAGCTGCCCTTCAGGCTGGGTAACCAGGAGGGAGGAGTGGCAGCCACCTCATGGCTAGTAATCAGAGTATGAACTTCTGGATGCAATGGCATGCAGTGAGGTCTTAAAAACCCCTGCTCATCAAGTGGCTTAGTTCCTAAATTTGTTTCTTGGGATTGGATTTCCTGATAAGATGGATACACAAAATGCTCATAGTTCTGCAGCGAGAGCTCCACTGAAACTTGAAGTCATGAGCCCATATTGACATTTCCGTGGCCGTAGAAGTTTATTAATCTAAAGTTAATGCAAGTTACAATAAAAACATAATTATCTCTCCTTTCTCCCCCAGCTTCCCCTAATTTGTAAACATGGTAGTCACATACAAGGTGGTGGCTGATGCTCAGGAGCTTGTTAAGAGAACCACAGTAGTGCATTGGTGAAAGAAGTGTAACTGTGGTAGCCCTGCCCATTCACACCGACAGCAGCTGCCGGCTCTACAACCGCAGGCACTGAACAGAGCAGTGTAGGGCAACAGATAACTATGAAGGGGGGGGGCCTCAGGAGGCCTTGCAAACAGGCTTGCTTTGTGTTACTCAGGTGCTTGTTTCACAGTCTTGTTCACTGTAAAGTTTAAAGCCATGAGAAGAAGAGCTTGGACCACTCCACATCTAAAAGCACCAAGTAATTCAGCAATGCTGTTACCGTTTGTAAGGCAGGGCACTTGACCCGTGAGGAGAAATACTGCCCCCAGGACACAACTCTTCCTAGAGGAGCAAGACAAACTTATTTTCTGCGAAGTCCTTTAACGGTTACAGTAGACTTGTAAGGATGTTCCCCAAAAACCCTGCTTCTGAGGGTGACCACAGCGTGGCCAGGAGCCTCTCAGCTGCAGCTGCTGGCATTTTTCTGCAGTACGCCTTGGTGCAGAGCTGCTTGAGACACGCTGGGTTCCACCAGTTGGCAGCAGAAGCTGTAAGACTGGCTCCTGAATGTTACCATATTCTACACTGGTCCAGTGCTGTAGAAACTCACGGCGCTTCCTTTACCAGCAAGGAATGACATGGTCCTACCTCCAGCAGAAACAAAGTGGGGCTAAGATTATCCCCAGAGCACCTGGATGTTCTGCATCTATAGTTGCATCCCTGTGGAAGAGTAGTTGTTCAATGGAAGCCCACCTTACTGCTTCAGCACTCAGCCTTTTGAAACCCCCATTTTTCTTTAATTATATACTTAGCTTGATTACTTACATGGGCTCACAGAAAAGTTAATATGCTAAAAGGTTCCTAGCATTTCCCTTAGGAATCACAATGACCCACAACAGATAATCAGGCTTTCTGCAACATTGGTGTTGCCTTGAAGTTCCTGTAACAGCAAAGGGAAGGGCACAGGACACTGCTCATTCCCAGACCTAGAGGCAGCTGAACAGCTCATCCTTCAGCCAGGAGAGTGACACTGAAGGATAACTTCTCCCTCACCACCCCTTCTCAAATATTTATTCCAGAGCAGAGGCCAAGATGGAAGTGCTGTCTGGTGCTTGCTCTGGGGTGGCAGTGTTGTACAGACACCCAAGTCAAGAGAATTACCATCTGAAACAAACCAAAATGGTTACAGTTGGGTACCAGGGGGTTGAGCAGATGCCTCACCCACCACAAGGACTTGCAGCCAAAGCAATTTCAGTATCAACACACACAGTGTTTTGTTAGCCCTGTGCTCTTGTATAGCCACGTTCTGACACGATTCAGGAGGGCAGTGCCTTTCCTTTCCTCATACAAGATAATTCTTTGAGCCTTAAGCAAAAATTAAAAAGCAGGCATTACTACAACTATTTAGACATCTGTCTATATATGGAAAGTGAAATACTGAGGAGGAATAAATTATTCTGCAACATCTCCCCCCAGCCCCCCCAAAAAAAAGTTTCTTGAGAGTAAGTCATGGCAGAGCTCAGTTTATTTGATGACAGAAATAACCATAAATTTATACATCTAACACTAAATAAAACCAGCAGAATGTACAAATCAAATTAATTATGTACAGGAATTCACTAAGAATACTTAATAAACGGACACTTCTTATGAACTTTATTTTTAAAAAAATCAAATATCAACTGTGTATCTGCAGTCTGACTTTTGCCAGAAGGGTATAGCGAACATCTTAAGTGCTGAAGTCTAAAGAAAAACATAAGGCAACTCCATACATTTGGGAACAGCAAAGCCAAGAGTGACACTCCCTACTTACCTCACGCTGTCTGAAAAGGTAAGGCACAGCATGTTAGGAAAGGGATGCCACAACATTCAGCTTTGACATTCCTGGCTGAATCTTGTGTAGTAAACAACCCTTTGTGATTTGTTTGCGTGGTGGTTGTTTTTAAACAGCAGACCACTGAGCCAGTAAAAGCATTTCGACAGCGGATAAGAAGGCTCTGAAATTCAGATTCACTTTTGCTTCTTCCATAGGTTGGGCAAATAAATAAATGCACCAAAGATTAAACTAAGGTGCTCGTAATATTCTTTTTTGTAAGGTAACACACTAAATATACAAATGTTCTAGCACTATTTACAGCTATTTTTCCTTGAACATTTCTTCACTTAAGTAATACATAATTATTTGTAGGGTACAAACATTGAAGTAAATTTTCAAGTTTATCTAGTGCTCTTTTACATCTTTTTCCATCATAATGGCAGTATTTTAAGTTTAAGCAGGATGGCTATCTCCAGATTCTTTACTATACAAAAATTCAAGTTACATCTAGCAGTAAATTTTTTTAATATTCATTTTAGTTTTACTCCATTTGGTAATTAGAAAATAATACAATTGTAAAGGGTTGCAGGATATATAAATAACTACATTATTTCTCTGAAGTAAGACCCTGACTTTTGAAATAGGCATCTACAAATTAATTGGGATCCAAGACAGGAACTCAAGCTACATATTGCTTAAAAAATTTTCAGCAACTGCTTATCTACAGAATTGCAAAGGATAAAAAGAACAGTCCATTCTGTAGCTTAGCAGACAGATATTCACATAGTTAAATAAGATGAAAGGTAGAAATACTAATTGAAATGAGGTGGTTACTTTGCCACAGGGCTTGTTTAAATTTTGTTCAGTGGTTCTGTTTCACAGGTAGCACAGAGTTATATGCACACTGTTTTATTTATGAAATTTACTCTGCATTATTACAGGTTTCTGGCTGCTTGGCTATCTCGCCACTATCAAAGTTAGGAAATACGTGATACCACTATAAACTGAGAAAAATTTAAACACTACAGTTCTGATTGTTCACATGCAAAGCACTTTCAGTTACCTTGGTAGAGATGCTGCTTGCTTAAAAACCATGCAGCAATAAAAGAACCCACACCTTGTACAGATTAAGATGTGCCCTCTTCGTGTTATTAAACAGGGACATGTAAACCTGGGTCAAGCACGGCTGTGATTCACACTTACTTGCAGAAACATCTAGCAAGGACTTTTCCATCTCTGTGGTGTAACACCAGGTATCTGCTGGCCCTAGAAGTATTTTCTTACAGCAGCAGTAATAAGGTCTTCTAGAGAATCTGGTAATTTTGAGACAAATCTAATTTTTATCCCATACTAAGTTTTTCATATTTCTCTACCCTGATATGTGTCCTGTTGGGAATTAGCAGGGCTCCTCCTTTCAACACAATACAAGAGAAGATCAGTCCATAACTAGCTGGACTTCTTCAGTATCTTTACATTCCCAAAGAAGCGTGCCATGAGACCTTCTTCATTTGACAGTTTCTACATCAAATGTAAAGCAAAATTAGAAGCAACCATCATTAGGCTGTTTTGGGTACATGTATCAATGCTGGCAATAGCTTCCTTTATGCAATTGAACAGTATGGAGCTAAACATGGCTGTGCACAGAGGCTGCAGTGTAAGCTCCTCCCTTACAAATAAAACGGAGTCTACCTCTCTAAGTAGCCTCCCTGTGGTGGGCTGTCCTCTGGTCAACTTAAATTCACAACTTGGAGAACCAATTCCTCAGGCTTCAGTGGATCCCTGCTCATTATCTGTAAAACATTTTACAGTGTTTTGCTGAACCCTGGAGCAGCCACCTACAGACCTGGAATTTAAATACGTTCTTCGGAAATGGGATTCACTAACCGCCATTGGTGCGTTTGCCCAAAGAAAAAAGTCTTCAGTTTTTCCGTATGTTGCATGAAGCACAGGCTACACAAAACATTCTACCACCCCCCTTGTCTTGGGAGCAAACAGACAGAATCCAATACAGGTAATTTGCTCACAAACTTGACGAAATGCACATTAAAGCAACAACAAAAAAGCTACTGATAGCTGTGCATTTCTGGTTTTAGTGCAGCCTTTTTCTGTGGTTTTTTCCTTTTAATTTTTCAAAGTTACAGCATGACACTTACTCCATAACACAGAAAACATTATTTCAACCTTTTTTTTTTCTTCAGATATAGCCAGTACAGAAATCTTAGCTTTCAAAGCCTTGGCCCACACTGGAGCATCATAATTTTTTCCCTCTAATGTGTGGTGCAGTATTCTGTTATCACAACATTCAGTACTGAGGATTAACTGTTTGAGAATGTGCATCAGATGATGCCTGGAAGCCTCAGATAACCCGTTAAAGACTTGGCTCTCACAGATTATAACACCTGACCCTTCTTGCTCTCTCATATACTAAATTGACTCTGTCGTTGTTACATGGGCCACTTCTACTTCCACAGTTTCAATGGCCTGTGTCACTTCAGCCATTTTCTGTCCTTGCTGTTGCGCCAAGACGTAATTTACCACCTGCATGATGCTTTGGTCAGAAAGAGTGGAGACTGATGTGCATTCCTCAGTAGCTGCGACTGCTTCGATGGCTTCCAGCGTCTCTCCTGTGACTACCACAGTCTCGCCCTCAGCAGCACCAAAGCTGATCTCGGTTTCTTGTTCCTGCATGTCTGACGCTAAGATGCTGATAGCGTGTTCCACCTGTGTCCCCTGGTTATGAAACTGAAGGGAATCTTTTTCCAGCATAATTTTGCAGGGAATGTAGTCCCTATGGAACTTGGTCATGTGCTTGCGCAGGGTGCGGGCGTCTATGTAAGCCTCGTTGCACACGGGGCACACGTATGGCCGCTCCCCGGTGTGTGTCCGCACGTGGCGCTTCAGGGAGCGCGCGTCCGCCCAGGCCACGCCGCACGTCAGGCATTCAAACGGCTTCACACCTGCGCTCGGGGCAAAGCAAGGACAGGTGACCCCCAGAGTTCACAAACATCCACGAGCCATGATGAGAAGTGACAGGGAGAACAGCAATATGAAAGAACAGAAGAAATAGTGGGACTTCTGCCATGTAAGAAAGAGATCCTGTTCACCATTTCTGTACTTCAACATAATGCAAGCATAACGCATTCAACGGTAAGATTTTCCACAAGTGGCCAGCCTAATCTGATACTTTGCTTTTAAGAACTTTTCAAGATTCCTTTTAATGCAGTTTCTTCCTTATTTTAAGTGCACAATGCTTAATAGAATTCTAATAATTTTTTTTGGCTGCTGATGCTTTTCTGGAGCCATGTTTTACTTCACAAAATTTGCCTCTTACACTTCTAGCCACACTTTGCTTCTGTAAATCCTTCTGTACACCTACAGCTTTACCCCCCCCTCTTCCACACTGCAGATGCTCAAATACAGCACTTGATGTTCATATGATCTTATTTTCCCTCATAACATCTGAGTTCTGTGGTCTGTAATACTGGGATGCATGGGTGGTGACAAACACTATCTCAATACTAGCTCTTCCTCTGTAACAGTTACTGTAGATTTAGGCTAAGTGTACCTATTACAGGACACTTTGTCTGTTTAGAAACAAACACAAAATTTCTATTTCAATAGTTAAGACAGCTGTTAGATTTACTCATAAGAGCTCTTTAAAAGGAGACATGCTTCAAAAAAGTGGGTTTTGCCCGGAGACAGGAGAATATTTACACTCCCCACATAGCTGGAAGAACCAAATACTCAAAAATCAATTTCATACTTCACATCTAAAGTAAAAATGCATGCACTTCTTTAAAAAGAAATTATAAAATGTTTTCATATTTTCCCCTAACATCATATAGTTTATCGCTTGCTATAAATTAAGAAGTTGATCAATTTCCAACATTGGTCCTCTTTTTAATAAAATTCAGGTCAATCATTCATCTCTCTGAAAAATATTTTGTTAACTGTGTGCACTTTTCAAAATGGCGAATGTTTCAGCACATTCAATTCTTTGCCAGATTTACACCTCTTAATCACTTGTAAAAAAGTTCCTCTTCAATTCAAGTTCTGAGAAGAACAAATTGGCACTCTCCCTGTGTGTGACTGGAGTTTTAGAAAGATCCCAACAGCCACTTTTGGGAATCACTGGAATAAAGTTACCAAGCTGGGACTTGCATAAAACTAACTGGAGAATCTGTTAGAAGTCCTACATGTCTTGCCAGACAGGACATACACAGACTCAAAGAAACAATTACTTCTTCCTCCATCGTGTTTTTAGGGGTTGAGGGATGTCGTGACTACTTATGTTCTACATACCTTCATGATTGTTCATGTGTCTCCTATATTCCCGGAGTTGTGTGAATTTTCTTCCACAGTGCTCACAAACTCGTTCCAGATTTTGTTTCGCTCTTCCTTTTTTACCATGTGTGGCTTTCTTTACATGTCTTCTGTACAAAGCCTTCTCATAAAATTCTTTTCCACATACATTACACCTAAAATGTGTTAAGTGAGAAATCTATTAGAACTATTATTGTACACTTACATTTTTAAAACCAAAATGCACTTTAACTATGGCAGGCAAAGTTTAATGGGAATATCGTCTTATATGGCAAGTAGTTCCATAATCAGAAGTAATATTGTGGACTGAAAAACATTTTCTCTTGTCCATAGCCACAAAAGTTACACTCACCCTTCTAGAGAAGCGAGATCACACACAAAGCACTTCTAATTTCATCCATTATATTTATACTCTTACGACTTATATGTCTTAGTCCCAGGACTGTGTCCCAGGTTAACAGCTAACCCACACTATTTAAAGTCACCCACCCATTCTCAAGTACTCAAGTCCTCAGTCATTGTCAATCCATTGGTACTCTTAAAGTGGACCAAGCAGTTCCTTGTTGACTGGCTATGGATCTGTATAACCTCATTTTAATTAGTACATTTCAACTGTTAAATTAATTTCCTCTTACCTATAAGGGTCTGTGACAGAATGAGATTTTACATGAGAATACCAATCTTTCTTCCAACTGTAACATTTTCCACAGAACTGACACTGAAATGGCTTCACACCTAAATGTTTATTCATATGCTGTCGAAGATCTCGAGCTTCATAGAAACTCTTGTCACACCTGTAACAGTAAATGTTTTAGCATCCCATATAAGAAAGGCACTGATTCCAAAGGCACTGGGACCCTCTTCTTTAATGGCAACTGAAGGCTTTGAGAACACCTACTGCATCATCACTATTTATTTCAAGCACAATCCTTCTCTAAACTAGGAAAAATTAAAAAGAACAGCAGCTTATTTGAAAGCCTGGAATAAAACTTGAAGACCTATGAAACACTTTTGTCGGTTATGAGTAACTATATTCTTTCTATTATTTTAATGGAGAATAATCAAAGGCAGACCAACTGGGAGACATCAGAAATTTCTACTATACCATATGAATGTATGAGGACAGCAATAGCTGCTTCCTGCCTTAACCAAAGACTAATTACTGACACAAAGATAACTGGAATTTGTTTTTAATGCTCAAATGTAGGTTTTTTTAGAAATTAAAAAAACAAATTCATAATCCTGCAAGAAAGCAGCTGAACGTAGTGATACTCATTCTTTAGCCTGCTGCTTGTACACATCTAAACCCAGGCAAACTTACGGTTTTCCTTCATTTATATGTTGCCATAGTATGACCATACAGCTCCTCTTGGTATGAAAACTATAGAGGTTGGTCTAATCAAAGACATGGCTTCTCCGTTTGAAAGAAACTGCTGATCATCTCTATCTCTTCCTCATGTAACAACATATATCTGTATGACTAAAGAAAGGACAGAGGCAGAGAAATGCAAGCAAGCAAAGATGGAGGATTCAATAGATGATCAACCACTGGAATGACAGAATCAGAATTTTCAACACCCAGTGGAATCTGAAAATAAAAACAGCTTCCATACAGGAACAGAACATTATACTACATTTCCTGAATAACAGGCATTCTGGAGAGGAAAGAAGTCTTCTTTGCTTTTAAAGAGGAAAAGGAAAAAAAAAGACAACAGTCCTTGAGCCACCCAAACAACCTCCTCCTCCCAGGCTAGAAAATCTGACAGCTCCAGTTCAAATGGGGCTCTCAGGGATCCTCGGTTTGCACACCCACATCAAAAAGTATGACTAAGACCCCTAATGGGCTTGAATGGGGTTGGCCCTTGGTGCTCTCTCCTCAAAGATTGTGTATTTGGAAAAGCCGTTGGACAAGTAAAAAACTCAAGCGACCACCACCTTCTAATACTGTCATGCATTACTGCAATTTAATCAAACATATACTTCCCTGAAAACTTCCACCAATATTTTAGGAAAATAACTCATGTTTAGCTTTGCTCAGCTGGACCAGAAGTTCAAACTGAAGCCTGACAGGAAGGCTTCCATTCCAAGCCACCGAACTAATAAAATGAAGTCTGGTTATTGCTCAGTGAAGCCTCTAAAGTATTTGTGACAACATGAATCATATCCTTAAGTAGAGATCTTTGCTTTAGAAGCAGCAAGGACTCTGTTTTGAAGAAGCTGGGGAATCAAAATATCTTCTCTGTCAAGGTGATCTTTTGCATCCATTACTCTACTGCCTTCAGTAAAAAACTTTTATTTTTTAAATATATTTTGCCTTCAAAACCAAAACTGCCTTCTCTAGTATGTTTCATGAAAGTTCTGTGAACCCTATTAGCTCTGTTCTTTATATTTCTAGGATTAATATTTTTAGCATCAAAAAGCACTAAATAAAAACATTGTTGACAGAATTAAAGTAAGTTTTCATACCTGACAGAGCTTCCCAGGGACCTCATTGTGAGTTCCAAAATTAAGCATTATTTGTCCTTCTGCAGGTCACTTGAAAGGTTCCCTATTGTCAGCTTAGTCATGGAAAAAATATCCGTGTTTTGCTAACACACTAAGAGACACGCTCTTTCCAGTTCAGTTTCTGCTTACCTGAAGACCACAATGCTATTTTAAAATAATAATAAATACTATTAATAATAAAAATCAATGCTATTTATTGCAATATTTAAATGGTCATATCTATTTTATAATCAAGTTAACTGAAATAGTCAGTGAGTCTTAAATTTTTGATGTTCCTGCACAGCTGTTTGCTAAACACAGCATGCACTGCAATGCACACAAGTGCAGGACATTGTGGACGATATAGGACATTTCCAAATTAAAATGAAATCAACTATCACATTAAAAGAGGGCAAACCCAGGCTGAAGGCCTTTGGCCTCTGACAACCTTACACTCTTTTATCTGTCCTACAAAGGAGTGTAGTGGTGGCCCAGCCCACTCCTGGGCTGTGGCAGGCAGGTGCCCATCAGGCACTGGCCCTCCAATGGATTTATGAGGGCGGATCCGAGGGCGGCGCCCCTGCCTAAACCACATCCCCCTGGCTAGAAAGTTCCATGCTACTCGGTTCACTGTTGGCTCCCTGTTATAACTCCCGCCACCCTACTTGTTCTATTGGTTCTATGTTATAGGTTACCACCTCCCTTCCCTCATCCCATTGGTTGTGATCCCTTTCTCCTCCCCTTTCCCACCTCGGTTAAAAACCCTTGCACCCTCGGGTCTTGGTCTTTCGTCCCTGGACCCTCTTAAGGAATAAACCACCTTTGGAAGCTATACAGAAGACCCTTCTCAGTTCTTTACTTTCGGGGATGCACTCCTGTCATCAGGCGAGTGAGAGTGATTCTCCTCACTCGGGGAATCAGCCACGGAAGCTGATCTCCCAGCCCCTGCATCAGAAGCAAGGACGAGCAGGGAAAGATGCTGACTGTCCTCGATAAGAGGACCCACTCACGGATACCTGCCAGCGTCAGGTGGTGCCCGAACAGGGACCTCTGCGAAGAGGTTCCCTGAAAGACGTCCTTGCTTCTTCGGAGGCAGGAGTTCGTCCTCGGAGCCCACCTCCCTTCGTGCAGCACGCTCCGTTTTAGGAAGCAGTGCTCCGTGGGGAGACTGGCAGTGGAAAGCTGCTGAGCTCCACTCAGGAAGAGGCAGTCTAAAACCTGAAAGACTCCAGCTGCGGGATTTTATTTTGAAGACTTGGACTGTGGGGCCCTGGTGTAGCCTGCAACAGGACAGGCACGAACAGTGACGCGTGGGACACGTATTGGTGAGTTACCCTGCTCAAAGTCCCTAGTGAGGGTGGACTCGGCTTGGGCCGAGGTTGGGAGGGTGACACCCGGGTCTTCAACTCTTTTTGGTTTCGTTATTCAGTTTCTGTAGCTGGGGGTGAACTTGGGTTCCGAGAAAAGCAAGAAAAATGGGAAATAAATTATCTCGGACCCAGAGGGAAGTATATGTCCCAGCTGGGGAGTCCCTGCGGCGGGAGGGTGTTAAGTTTTCTAAGGGGTTGTTAAAGAGTTTTATAAAATGGGTTTTCCTCCACTTTCCCCAAACATCCTGAGAGGATGTGATTCAGGAATCCTTTTGGAGGGCTGTAGACGAAAAGTTGGTGTCGCAAATGTGACAGGGGGATACCAAAGTCATGAAATTCTTTCCCCTCTTGTTAAAAATTAGGGATTCGTTAATAGAAAGAGGGAAAGCTAGGAAGGTGGATTAGAGTCTAAAAATTAACCCCAGTTTTAAAGATTTTGCCCGGTCCCNAGGTGGATTAGAGTCTAAAAATTAACCCCAGTTTTAAAGATTTTGCCCAGTCCCCGTGTACCTCTCCTCGTACTCCTCAACCCTCTGTCCCATCGCAGGGGAGATCAGGAGGTGCAAACTGGCTGCAGCTGCAGGGTTGTTATCGACTCCCTGGCCCTCCTCGATCTCAGCTACCCTGCTGAGACAACCCTGGCCAGGTTGTTTCGGACCTTTTCCAGACCCATTTTCCTAATCCCTCTTCCCTTAGTTATAACCCTTTGGTTGGCAATCAAAATGGCGGTTCAAAAGGACAGGGACAAAATGGCGGTCGCCACGTGGTGTGGGACCCCATCTTGTCTCCTTCTTCCCAGAATCCCTCTCAACCTTCTGCACACCACCCCTTCCTTTCTTCCCCGGATGTTCCCGTGGCGGGCTCCTCCCTTGCGTCGGTCCCCGCCCCTATGACGTCGATGGGAGTGGTGGCGTCGGGTCCCTCCCCTTGCGTTGGGAATCCTCTCCCTCTCTGGGACTCCGCCCCATTTCCCATGATCCCTGACTCCTCCCCCTTCGGCGCAATTTCTGGTTCCCACGCCCCGAATTCCGGTTCCCACGGCCTAGGAGCCAGAGGTGCTCCCAGAATTAGTACTGCCCTGTCATCCGAAGCTATTCCCTTCGCGGCGCTGGTAATTTATAACAGAAAAGGCCAAAACCCGAGGTGGGAG
>VZRJ01007100.1:6725-42141 GCA_013397565.1 Ptilonorhynchus violaceus
GGGCTCGCGGCGTTGTCACCGCGCCGCCCGGGTGCGGCCCGCGGGGCGGCTCCGGCGCCCGGCCCCGGGAGCAGCGGTTTGAGCCCGTGAGCTCCCGGGCTTTGCCATTCGCTCCTTCGCTGGAGCGAGTCCAGGGAAGGGCAGCAGAACTGGGGAAGGGGCTGGAACACCAGGGGTGGCTGAGGGAGCTTGGGGGCTCAGCCTGGGGAAAAGGACACTCAGGGGTGACCTTATCGCTCTCTAAAACCACTGAAAGGACGTTGTAGCCAGGTGGGGGTCAGGCTCTGCTTCCAGGGAACCAGGGACAGGATGGGAGGACAGTCTTAAGCTGCACCAGAGGAGGTTTATGCTGGACATCAGGAAGAATTTCTTCATTTCAGACACTGGAATGGGCTGCCAAGGAGGTGGTGGAGTCACTGTCCCTGGAGGTGTTTTAGGAAAGACTGGACGTGGCACTTGATGCTATGATCTGGTTGACAGGATGGTGTTCAGTCATACTGAATGATCTAAGAGGTCTTTTCCAAGCTAATTGATTCCGTGATTCTGTGATTTCCTGGTAATGCGATCACAGTAATGAGCGGTAATGGATGGGGGGAAGATGCACCTGGAAGTGCGTGAGGAGGAGCCGAGCCCTGTGCTCTCAGTATTTCCCTGCAGTGGAAGAATCGTTGCCGTTGTGTTGGAAGCTCGGCTGACACATCAATTAACAGGAACGCGCAGGCAGAGCCTCTTTTCATAGATGCTTTGCCAAAATCTCCACACATGGTTTAGGGGAGTGGACGCTTGATTTCACTGCTGTCATCCTGACTTTATTGGTCATCCTCCCTTATTTTCTCTCTTATCTAAATCACCCGTTGGATTTTCAGTTTGGACTGTGTAATAGTTGGACAAAATCTTAAAGTTTCTAAGAACAGCAAAGTGTTGCCAGACCTCAGCTCCTGAAAATCCAATGACTCTCAAAGAGAGTTGTTTTACAAACCTGCTTATGAATCAAACCCGGAAAAACTGTTGATAGCAAGGCAATAGAAATCACAAGCATGTAGGTCAACCAGGTTAAAGTTTATTAATGAAGGTACTTTGTGCTCTGTGAAAGTATAAGAACTGCAGATCTGTCTTGGAGGCCGTTTTCCTGCAGTCACAGATGGATTTGACACATATCTGCCTTTGACAGGTGGAAAAATCATGGAAAGAGAGTGAACCTTGACAAAACACCTTGGCACTGAATGAGGGCGTTACTATACAGTCATTTGTTTCCACATCTTAATTTCCTTATATCTTTTCCCATGCCTTTACAGTTGGTTTTGCTTTCTGGAATTTTCGGTTTTTTTGTCAGTAAATTTAGTACTATAAATAATTTCCCTGCATTTCCCTTATCAGTATGAGCACAATGGGTTTAAGTCCTGTAGAAAGACTTCAAAAAGAAGTGTTAAATAGTCTTCTAGAGAGTATTTACCAAAACAACCACAAAAGTGACCTTTAGATGATACAACTCCTGCACTTAAGCTGTGAAAACACACTTTTAGAAAGTGCAATGATTTTAGTAAATGTCTTCTTATCACTGAAAATGTTAAAGACAGTGATAGAAGTGCTCTCTCTCAGTAATAGAGATTCTCTGTATAATCTGATATAACTAGATACCAAGTTGATAAGGACAAAAAGGGTGAAGAACCTTAAAGCAAGACATCAAGTGGTTTAACATATTTTGAAATAAATTTTTGAACATACTTTGTTTGTCTTGTATTCGTGCCAAGTGAAAGAGTTTGGTAGCACAGACTGGACACTGAGTAATTAAAAATAGCGCTTTTTCAAGAGTTAAAGTTGCACTATGGATATTGTCCTGTTAATCATGGTTACGTTCTTCAGATAGCAAATCTGGGCTTTGATATTACCTCTAAACGTAGTGGTTTGAGTCCATTTTTTGGACACTTCCTGATTCCCTCCGTGTGGATGTTCCTATTGAGCTTTGTGCAGAGCGAGTGCATTGTCTGCCTCCGCGCAGATTCTCGGGCTGGTGAAACAGTAGACCCTGAGAAACTCTGATCACAGTGCTCTCCCTTGTCGTTCCAAGGCGTGCGAGTGCTCGTGGACGCCAGGGAGAAACTCCATATCCCGTGGGGAGATCCCGCCAACCAGAGCAACGGGGACAAGGTGATGGCTTTCGACACGCGCGCCGTCACCGTGGTGCAGGGCATGGTGGAGACCAACGTTTTCTTAGACTACCTGCCGGCCATCCGGGCCCTGTGGGCGGACAGCGGCATCCAGCACGCGTACGACCGGCGCAGGGAGTTCCAGCTGGTAAGATCAGGGGTTCGCTGCCTTTAACTGGCTCTCTGTGATCCTTGCTCTGCGTTGCTTCTCTCTGAAACACCGACCGAGCCGCCTCCTTACGGCTCTGAAGCGTTTCTCCGTGCTTGACTGTCACTCTGTGGTGTTGCAGGCAGATGCGTTTAGCTGCTTCCACCCCTTCTTTTAATAATAATAAAAAGAGAGTCTGACGTAATTATGCTCATTTCATATGTGGGAAAGCTGAGGTATTGAGGGCTTTTAAGTTCTGTAACAAAGCTGGTACCTGTGCAGTGTTTTTACCATATGATTGTTGCCACCCTTTGTTAAGCAGTGCCTCAAAAAACCAAACCCACCAAAAAAAAGTGCTTTGCAATAAAGGCAGGCTCAATAGTAATGTGATTTTTTTAAGAAAAGGTATGCATGGGTTAATGAGAAGAATTTAAAAACCACTCCCTTCTCTATTCCAGTTTGAGCAATCTAGCAAACATTCCCTGTGTATACTTCCTGTTTAATTTTGAATGTCTGTGTTAATACTCGTGTAATGAGATTTTTGTTACATTGAAGTTCTCAGCTACAGATGGAATACACAATTTAATAGCAGGGTAGGGATGGAGTATACAACTCAGTAGTGGGGTTGGAAAGGAAAAAGAAACCTCTTGATTCTTAAGCTGGAGCTTTAACTCTCTGTGACAGCTGCAGTCCTTTTGCTCCGTTCCCATGCAAATGATGCAAAAAGAAATGAAAAATTCAAGTTAAATTTGTTGTTCGTTGGTTCATAGACTTGTGTATGCCAGTGGCATGGAGTTCTGTGGGGGCGGGGGTTGAGAACCTTAAAATAGATTAAATCTGTTCTCGTAGGTCTCTCGAACATAAGTGGCTTTGTGTTTTTGTGTCTTAAAAATAACCTTTGTGTTAGTGTGAATCCAAACAATAGCTCATGATGTCTCCTGTTGAGCTATTCTGAATGGTTGTGTAAATATTCTATAAATATGTATTGCCCTGATCATGGAATGTCTTGTGCAGATTGCAGAATGGGCAGGTGCTCCAGTGGCCTATCACCTACCCAGCCCAGCTGAGCTCTGTAAATAAGTTCCTAAGGAGACCTGTTGCTCCTTGTGTTTCACCTTCCAGTGATCATAAAAGAGTAATTGCTCTTCTGTAGTCAAGATTCTGGTGCAGATGTGACTTCGAGTGGAGTAATTCCTGTGCTGGAGGAATCCGCCCTAAAATCTGTAAAATCAAACAGTTTTGTCTTTGATTAAACATGTTCAGTGACTTGAGGCTGTGTAGCAAAGGAAGGGCAGCTATTACTGTTCTGTCATCTTGAGTCTCTAGGAAGTGGGTTCTTTCCATAACTGAAACATGTGCAGAGTTTCACTTTGAGTGGGATGTGAAGAATTTATTCTTCTGAATCTTACAGAAAAAAAAGCTGCTGCTTTCTTCTGTGAATCCCTAAATCTGTGTAATTCTCTGCAAAAACATATATGTATCATGTTGCGATTTAGGCAGGACTCAAGAATATTTTTATAAGTGCTCTTAATGGTTGAGTACTGTCCTAATAATTTTTGAAAGCAAGGTAACTGCTTTATTTATACTTATATTGCTTTATTTCCTAAATCCTTTCAAAATCTCAGCTGGACATATTTATGCCCAGTTATAAACATGAGGGGAAAAAAAAAGCAGCTGAATGATGTCATTGTGTTGAGTGCAGGCAGTGTGATCTGTGCTGGCCAAGCATGAAGTCTCAGTTTTACCCCAGTAAGCTTCAGCTCAAGCTCTGCCAGAGCCCCATGTGGGCAGCAGAACTGAGGGAAGCTCCTGAAGCAGTGAGGGTTTTGCTGTACCTGCCCAGAGGCTTTGCAGGAGAGGGTTCAGAGAGTTGAGGGCTGTGCTGTAACAAGGAAGGAGCACACAAATGGTTAAGGAGGGAGTGACAGGCGTGCCCCAGTCAGGAGGCAGAGCAGGGGGAAGTTGGGAGAGACACAGACAGTTCATTCGTGTCAAGCACTGACTCTTGAAGTGAAGGCTCCAGACTAAAGATTTCTAACACTGTAGAATGGAGAATAAGAGGAAAATACTGTTCTGCTTCCAGTTCAGCTGCCTGTGGCACAAAAATGTAATGAGAGATAGCAGCAATCATTGGAAGAGTAGGAGAAAGGGAAAAGTGGCACAAAAATAGTGTCAAGTGCTGGCATTGACATGGCAGAGTATTACTGAACTGTATTTGCTCTAACTTCAGACTGCTGAGTTTAACTTTTTGACTGGACCAGGTTTGACACTGCACTGAAAACCATGGCTCATACTAAGAGAGTACAGGCAGAAATGCTGGGGAAGTGGTGTTTGCCATGGCAGTAGGACACTTTGGGGCAGAGGTAGAGGTGACCAAATGAAAAATGGAGCAGTGATGGGTAAGGAGTGAAAAATTTCAAAATTTACGTATAAATTCTGAAGGAAAAGCAGCAAGAATGTGTAGTGTAGAAGCCATTTGTAACTTGGGCAGATAGGAAGTACAGAGAGAGATACTTTCTGCAAGTATGTGGTTAAAACTTCAGTATATATGCACAATATATATGTACATTTGTGAGAGGTGGTTGAGCTGTTTCTGCTTCTTCCGTTTTTCTTCAGCATCTTTCACTGACATTGCCAGAGATGATGCTGGGAGCCTAAGGAAACAATGTGATCTTTTTATAGCAGCATAGGAGGGGGAAAAAACAGAACTTGGTTGTATTTTAATGGAAGTAGAAATCAGCATTTCCATGCCTCGTTCACTGGAGCGTCCTTCCTCATTTTGTGAAGCGGTCATGGGATAGCCAATATGATTTATTTTCCTTGGTATAAAAATAGAGGCCTTCTGGCCACCAGCAACAGCATTTATGAAAATTCATTAGGTCACGCTTGTGTAGTGCTTGAAAACTGGAAAGAGCTAATTACAGCTTAGTGCAATATGTGCCACTTCAGTACTTCCCAGGTGGTTAATTTTATAATCCCTCACATTTTATTACAAACCAAACTCATTCAGGTGATTGTTCCACTAACACAGTTAACTGCAGACTGTCCTGGCTCTGGAGCTTAGGCAGTTCTGTAACCTTCACTTGAGATTCTGGTCATCCTCAGGCTTTCTCTGCTTCAGCCACCATCTCAGGTGGTGACACGGGTGAGTTACAGAGTTAGTCTGAACCAGCCCAGCGCTCTCTCACACCTCATTAACATTTCACATTTCCCTTTGCTGCTTGATTTCCGGTAAAAATCTCCTGAAATGATGTGGATAAACACACCCATTATGTTAATTCTGCAACATTCAAACTTATTTACCTGAGCATTTCCTAGCTTTTCTGTTTGTACTGGTGGCTGTTCAGTGTGTGGCTGTAGAGGTTTGCTGTTCTCATGGAGGCACTGGCAGCTGAGCAGTGTTGGTGCTGTGTATTGTAACACCGAGCAAAGCACTTGTGAGTTAAGAGTAGCCTTGTACTCCCCTCTCATCTCAGTCATTTCTTGAACTTGCTATGAGAGCTCTTAACAGGGAAGCATTTTGAAGGAGTATCCAGGAGTCTCCTCGTTCTCTGAGAATGCAGGAGTGTGTTGAGAGCTGAGTTGCTCAGATGTGTGATAAGCTTTGTGTTCAGGGTTTGTTCTTGTTAAAGGTAACTTTTGGGTGGGTTTGGATGTTTGCTGCCAGCAGTTGTTGATCTTCAGACAGATACTTTTTGCCCTACTTGCAAGTTATTCTGAATGTTGTTGGGTTTTTTAATGCCAGGAAGATGCAGGGGCAGAGATGACACTTTATTTTTGTCCATATTTGCATAGAACTGCAGACATAGATGATACAGTGAGGATTATAGGATATGCACTTACCTCTGGATCAGAACTATTTCTGTGACATGTCTGCAAGTGCTAGATCAGATTATAGAGGACAGGAAAAGGCGTGTTCTGCTTGAAGTTCTACTGATAGCTTTGCTGCAGCTTCCATGTGGCATTTTTCTGTTGCAGACGAGTATTTTTGGCAAGTATTGTTCACTTTACTGGGAGATTGTATTGTATTTTATTTTATTCTGCTTGGGCTTTTCAGGGTTCTGCCTGAATATTAGTGGGGTTGTTGTACACACAAGAACATTAAATAAGCCCCATTAATAGTGAAATGATGAGCCCTCAAATGGACACTGCAGAGTATTAGGAAAGTTAATGTTCTTTCAGGTGCACGGGCAACATGTCTTGAAATGTGCTTGATTATAGAGCAGGATCCTGCAGAGGTCAGTTGTGTGTGAAGCCAGACCAGGTTGCCAGATGTTGAGGTCTTCCCATTTCAGAGGGTGGATGCCCATCTTATGGAAGAGCTGTGAGGTCAGTGCAGTGTCCCTTTGAAAGTCACAAGTGTAGACCCTGGAAAAAACAAGTCTTACCTGTCATTCATTAAAGTGCCTACAACGTGTTTGTGACACTGACTTTCAGAAGCCTTTCAGCAGCTTGTGCCTTCTGTGATGTGTTGATTTTCCTCCCAGTGTTCATCCTCTGCAACCTCCCCACAACCCTAAGCTGGAAGTAGACGTGGCTTTCCCCTTGGATCTCCTCTTGGATCTGGGATTGAGTGTCCAGTTGTCCCACTTTATTTCTGCTTGAAGAGTGCAGGTGGGACATGCCTAAGAGCATAAACTGTTGGGAGAAGGTTTCTGAGACTGACAGGAGAATCTTCATTACAACATGAGGTCCAGTCACCCAGCGTTTCTTTAAACATTGACTATTTGGGCGCTTAATCACAGAATTCAGAGTTAGTTTATTGAAAAACAGTGTTGTAATTATACTGAATATTGCTTAAATTTCTGTGTGGAAACCCAAAAAGCTGCTGCTTTATATGTGTCGAAATATGAACTGGTTTTTTGCTCTTTCCCCAGTCAATACTCTGCCAGACATCAGATCAGAGGATGGCCTGTATTCAGTGAGCATGACTCCTTAAAGCCCTTGGAAAGGGCTACTTGCCATCTCTTGGTCTTAATGTGAAAAGGATTTACCAAAGATTGTTGCTATAACTGTGGAAAGAAAAGTGCTTTACAATTTTATACTTAAAAATGAGTCATTCAAATCCTCAAAAGAGACTTGGATTTCTTGAGGATTTGCTGTTTTTCCTGCCCCAATGACAAGATAATGCTGGCTTTGAATTGGTATTAATAAGACTCCATATAGGGATTAACTCTGGAGTCCAGCAGTAGAGGTTTCAGTGTCCTTAGCCTTGTGGCCAAAAACCCTTCAGTGTTTGCCAGTGCTTTGGTAGGGGAATTGACAGTAATATTTCAGTTGAGCTGCATGATCTTCAGGTGAACTTTTATGCTCATTTAACCCAAAGTGCCATTTTTTATCATTTTCCAAGTTGGGATTAGGATTTGTGTTTCAGCCTCTGTGTGTTGAAATGCTGTTTCTGGGACTGACTTCCCTTTCCACCACTCTTCCTTTCCTGCCTGCTGACTTTTCTTGTTAGCAGCAAAATGTTGAAGTGTTTGGAGAGCGGACTGGTCTTGTATTGCCCAACAATTGATGCTGGTCTGGTTTTACTGGAGAACAACTTTGCCATATTTTTTTCAGAATGTTGCTATTTTTCTTTTTTTCTATTTTTATTTTTTGTTACTATTCTTTTTAAGCACAATGTGGTTCTGGAATTGAGAGGTCTTTCAGTAGGAGCTGTCTTGATGTGGACGTGTTATCCCAGCTCACAAGTGCCACACAGAAACAGGATGAGTTGTCTTCCAACCAGGAATGCCAGCAACCTTTGGAGTCCCGTGTGCTACGCTTGGCTTGTACAAGCGTATCTTTTCTGTGTGGTTTCAGTGCAACCTCTGAGGATGGAATTCTTAATTCAAACTCAATCAAGATACTGAGTAACCTGGTCTAGTGGAAGGGTCCCTGCCCATGGCAGGGGATTGGAACAAGATGATCTTTAAGGTCCCTTCCGACCCAAACTGTTCTGGGATTCTGTGATCTGTTTATGGGGAACCACTGCTTTTAAAATGCAGACTTGCACAATGCAGTGTGGGAGCAGAGGGATGTGTTCTTATACATATTCTGTCTCCAGCAAGCTGTGTTGTGTTGACAGTCATGTGCCTTAGTTTCCTAAGCATTTTGTTGCAGAAGACTAAAAGGTGACCTACTTCTTGCAAAAAGTTGGATTTCTATAACTGAGCCTTGATTAAATAAAGATAAAATATATTTCTGTCATTCTGAGTATGAATACTCACATTTTGAGTGTATGAATCTCTTCTCAGCAGATTGTTTTAAATCAGTGCAAATGTGTTAGAGCAGCTTTTGCTGCTCCTGCTGTGCAGAGTGTAACGTGAGCCCTTGGTACAAACATCCCTCTGGAGCTCATTTCTGTGCTCACTGCTCACCTGCAAGGTGTTACGTGTTGGTACCTGTAGAGCTGTTTTGTTCCAGCCTTTGGAATTTAAGCAGCAATGGCTGCGCTGTTCTGTGTCCATTTAGAAAGGACTTCCTAAACACAAACCCTACACAATCCCAGGATTCGTAGCTGTCAGCAAATCTCCGTGCTGGCAAAACATGTGGTATGAATGCAGTGTCATCCTGCATGTCTCGGTTTTGCACCTGAGGCAAAGAATACAGAGTGATCTTTTTCATGTGTAAATATGGATCCTTCAGGATGAAGGTGCCATGCCAGGGGCAGTGTTGAGTTGTGCTGCTGTTCCCTAATTTGAGTTTACTGTAACAAGACGTCAGCTTTAGAGGTTGGTTAAGTCTGCTCTCACCGAGCACATACTGCACTCAGGTTGTATTGGATGACTCTTTTGGCTCTTTATGGCCCCAAACTTCAGTTAATGGTAAATGCTTTGATATGTTCTGAGTTCAGGCTGTACCTCTTACGCAGAACTAGCGCGGGGGTAGGAAACTTTAGCGTGTGGTAGCTGAGGAAGTTGCTTAAGAAAATGTGAGAAAAGCCAAGTGCAGCTGACCTGACTACGTAAGAAAAGCAATAGAATTAAGTGTAGTAGTGGGAAAGCAAGATAATCTCCATGCCAGCATTGTGTCTACTGGCACTTTTGTCTTTGGTATCTGAATTTATCACAGTTCAGGTGAGAAGTTTAGAGGGTGCAGAACCTGCCCTTTTTCAGAACAAGCTGTGTACTCACAGTGCTGATGGAGGCCACCTGGCACTGAGTGGTATCTCTGGAATATGAAGCCTTTTTTTATATCTTAAGGGTGGATAAATGGGTCATAGAACACAATATTAGTTAACTCAGCAGCCTTAAACTATAAATGTATTTAATCCAAATAAAAATCTGAATAATTCTGGAGACTAACCCTTACCTTTTATCCCAGAGTTGCCTGATGAGTTGAATTTAAATAGTGATAAAGAAAATGTTTAAGACTACATCAGCAGCTGAAGAAGGTCCTAAATTACTTCCAGTATCTTCTTCAATTGCATGTTTGCATTAACAAGAAACATCAGGTAATACAGATGGAAAAGATGCAGGAAACACCCTGAATTATCATCACAATAACTGACAGTTTCAACTATTTCAGGGAAAAAAAATTTTGGGCTGTAACAGGGAGTGAGTTGCCTTTTACAGCACTCAGTTCTCTGTTCCATGTTGCACATCTCTCTGTCGTGGTCATTTGGGCCTTAAATATTTTTCTTCAGAGTCTCCTCAGTTAAAATAAGTGGAATATCATGCTTCTCTTCAGAGACATAACCAAGGAACTGGAAAGACCCCAAATTCTTTTTATGGATGAGTGGTACAGGAATGTGTAACCCCACATGAGTTTCTGTTTCATTTTCCTTTGTTTAAAGATGCTGGGGAAATTATTTTAAACAAAATGCTGGGATCTCAGCAGCCTGTCTGGGAGCACTTCTCTCTCTGGGCACGTGATGGGATTTGGTCACCCACTGGTGACCAAATAAAGAGGATGTAGAATTTCCAGAGGTGGAAACACAGTGCACTGGTACCATCTGTATTTCAAAATATCTACACAAAATTATGGGGCAAAAAACTTAATGCAGGGTGATTAGTAAAATTTTACATGTGGGTGGTATTGGGACTTCTGTTTTCAGTAACAGTTACATAGTTGCTCTAGTAATTAATTTCTATTTTTTCTAGTTTTAATTATAGCATGAAATTCTACAAGTGACATGAAATGTTTGCAGCTTCTTGGATATTGCTGCTGTTTATGGAGTCTTGTGTACTTTACTGTTACTTCGAGCTCTTTTAGACACAGGTTTTAGTAGTTTTTAAAAACTCTCAGCTAATGGTACAGGTAGATGTTTCACAAGACTCAGTAAATTACCACAGAATCTTGTGAGATAGCTTGGAATGAGAGCTGGTTTATGAGTGCATGACTGTCTGCAAACAGAAATACCAGAACTTAATTGAAATGGATTCTTCTAATTGAGACAGAGGAAGGAACTAAAAAGCATTTGGTCATCTGGATTTCTCATGAGGCTGAAATAGCAACCAAATGTACTTTAAAACTGAATCCTAGAGAAATGCATTGGGATCCGGTTCAGGGCTCTGATTTTGAAATGTTGTGATTTAGTGTAGAGTTTATGCAATAATGGACTTTTCAAGCATCCTCAAGTTCAGTATGGCCAGTTTTAGTGCTGATACGTTTCCACATGCCAAATATTTGTCATGGTTTTGGGAGCCTTTGCTGGTCTTGTACAACTTGGAAGCAAGTAAAGCTCTAAATGATGGATGGCAGATTTGCAGACTCACCACTGCTCCAGCGGTAGATTAAATGCAGTTGGAGTTGCAAACACATGAAGTCATGGAGCCAGTGGGTCAGTGCTCTGAAAGAAGAGCAAATGTTTACAGTCTGGTTCCAGTCTGTTTTGTGTGCAAAACATCTGAGGTTTATATAGATGCTTCCCGGAGTGTAAATAGTAACTGGGAGGTGGCAGTTTCTCCTCGGTCAGTGCGTGTTTTCATAGGATTTCTAGGTCTGTGTGTTCTGGGACTCGCAAGGTTGGTTTCATCAATGAAATTTGAAAATCTTCTGCAAAGTATTGGTGTCTTTCCTAAAGTAAACTTTCTGGAAGAGGCGTTTGGATTGGAAATACTTAGGGGGAGAGTAAAAAGATCTTTGAAGAACCAAAGTGCACCTGATCCTTGCTTTCATGGATTCATTTCTGTTCAGGTTCTGGCAAACAGCAGCATTTTAGTTCGATGCTCTGGGTCTGTGGTGTGCCCCATGGGCCAGTTTAGGTGTTCTTAACCTGGCTCTGATCCCCAGAAGGGGCTGCTTGAGGTTGCTTCCTATTTGAAAGCATTGGTGATCCTAAGGAAAATCGTTGAATCATGGAATGGCCTGGGTTGGAAGGAACCTTAAAGCTCCTCCGGTTCCACTCCCTGCCGTGGGCGGGGACATCTTCCACTATCCCAGCTTGCTCCAAGCCCCATCCAACCTGGCACTGGTCACTTCCAGGGATGGGGCAGCCACAGCTTCTCTGGGCAACCTGTGCCAGGGCCTCCCCACCCTCACAGGGAATAATTCCTTCATCCTGGGATAAATGCTGTGCACTCCTAATTGTTGGAAGGAGTCTCAGCTGTTTCTGGGATATGTCACATCATGGTTTCCAAGCAGTCTCTCAGAATTAGAAATACAAAAATGGAGTGGCTGGCGTGGAAAAAATTGTAGTTTTGTAGGCTTTAGTGGAATGCTGTTTCATTCTTAAAAGCTGTAGTGAATTTGCGTATTTTTAAGCAAATCTTGTTAAGAATCTGGCAATTAAATTCCTCCAGGAGAGGGCAGGGATATCTAACTAAGAAAAATGAAATGGATTTCTTCCCTCTTAGAAAAGTAATTGAAAACTGGAACAGTTTGCTCTGTGGTATACTACTATGCAGATTAACTTATTTTTAAAGTGTAATCATGTTTTAATTAGTTTAATTGGAACGGCATGGCATATATGAAACTGTGGAAATGCTCTACGGATGGGACACAATCCGAGTGTGGGTTGGGTGTGGCAGGCACTTTGAAGGGAGAGCAGTGCTGAACTGGGTGCAAGAAGGAGCAACAGCTGATGCTGGAGCCTTGTTTGGAGTATTTAGTTCCAGGCTGACTTGGCATGGCTTGATGACATCCCTTCTGTCACTCTCAGGGTATGGCAGATGTTCCCAGGTCCCAGCAGGTGCTGCCGGGGCGTCGGAGTGTGGGACCTGAGCTTGGCGTGCTCTGTCTCCCTCCATTTGTTATCCACATTTTCAGAATTATGGATTAATTGGATTACACGGTAAATAGGGGATAATAGATTAAAGGGATATTATTGGGTTAAACCCCTTCTTAAACCCCTTCACCTTTCTTTGTTAATACCGTTATGCAAGATGAAAATGTCACTCATGAAATAAACTTGGTGTGACTCCTCCCTTGGTGCTTCTGGAGTTGAGCACCCTCCAGCCTAAGAGATCCAGCTGTTCCAAACACAAATTCTGTTCTGCCACCAAAAGGTTTTACAAAAGATGGCTTCTGTCAGTCAGGACTCGAACCTTTCCTGTTTGGGGACACATACTCAGTTTGTGTGGCCAAACAAGAGATGAGTTTCACTTCTACCCCGCGTGACGCAGTTCTGATGGCTCTGAAAAGAGACAAACACGGCTCGAGCCGCACGCAGCGAGTGCTGGAAAGGGGAAATAGGTTTGTGCTCTCAGAGCTGGCATGAGCTGTGACGCATTTGTGATGTGGATGGGGAGGAAGCAGCATTATTTGTACTCCTGTATCAGCAACTGTGTCTGAACTCTCTGATCTTGCAAAGAAACAGGAATTAATCCCAATGTACTAAATTTTATCTCTGAAAATGGGCAGATCAGGTTTAAATGACTATTCAGGTGGTTGAGCTGGAGAGAAAGAAGCTGGGAGATCTGAGATGTCTGGTCTTGACACGCACTCTCTGTGCTTCAGCCCTTTTAAGGCTAGTCCATTCACGCTTCCACAGGCAGCAGTGCCATTTTCCAGCAGTTTGCCCTTGCTTTTTGGGGAGTTTGGGATTAGTTTCACACACAGTAGTTGGCTGCTCTGCACGTGGCCACAGTAATGCTCGTGTGGGCATAAATGGGGACTGCTCTGCTCTGGTGGGAGTGCCAAGTTTGTCCTGGTTTTAACGTAGCTTTGGCCATAATTAACACATGGAGAAAGGAAACCTCTTGCAGGGAAATGTGTTTTGTGTTAGTGCACACTCAAATAGTTTGACCCAGATTTGCAGTTTTTCAGTAAATACACTGTTGCTTACCCTGAAACTTTTCCCCAAATACCTTCAGCACCCTTATTAAAAGTCAGTTATTGTACATGCTTATTGTAATTCCCCAGATGCTGCTAATATGCTGCTTGAAGAGAGAGTGTTACATCAAGTGTTACAGCATGGAGTGGCAATTCAGGAATAAATTGTTTCCCCTCACCTTAGGAGATGCCAATCAAGCTGCTGGATTGCTGCTATAAAATAGGGAAAGTATATTTTTAAAGTTTAGTTCCTTGAGTAAACAAGGTTAAACCTTGAGTTAAAGGTACTAATTTGGGGAAGTTTAGTCTGTTAACTGGGGCATGTTTGAAAGAGGAATCCTCTGCAGAAAGCACTGGGAGGAGTGACCAGTAGGAGAAATTGTAGGAACCTGAAAGCTGTGAAGGAAACAAGATGATTTTATTTACCTCCAAGTCTGAGAGCAGTAAAAGAAACCAAACCAGTTCAATGTCTCGACATGAGACTTGGTTAAACCTGCTGGTCTAACAATCAAGGCAGTTGTGGATTTGAGCTCATTAATATAATTAGGATATGCATTCACGGCATAAATATATCATCTGGATCATCTCCCTCTTTTGTGTAGTGGTACGGACATCCCCTGTTTGGGTGGAGGAGGTTGTGCTCTCTAATCTCCCTCCCACTGGAAATCTGCATTGATGGATTTGATTGAAACGTTTCTCCATTCATTATCTCTCTTTATTACTGTCATTTCAGAAGACATCTGGTGAAACTTCAGTGGCAGCAGTATTGATTTGCAGTCAGTCTTCCTTTGAATCAGCTTATGGTGGGATGGCAAGAAAATAAAGGTTATTAGGGATTCTTTTCTTTGGATTATTTGCCAAAATCCTCAAATATGGATTTTCCTGGATTAAGCCTGTAACAGAAAAACCCCTGTACATAATGAAGTGTGTGCTATAAGCATTACTAGGGTGCTGTAAAATGCAGAATTTTCAGGCTCTGGTTATTTCTCCGTCATCTTCTTCAAGCTGATTTTCCAGTGTTATGGATGGTTTGGTTGGAATATTTAGGCATGTACATACCAGCCAAAAAGCATTGTAGTTACCTGTCCTTATCCTAAACTAGGCTTGTAAAAAAGCTTTTTTCTGGTGGTGTTTTTGTTTGTTGTGTTTTTGTGGGTTTTTAATTTAATAAAATAGGAAATATTTGTTTCTCTTTTTCAAGGAATTCAAGTAAGGTCACAAGGAGAAAATGTTTGGTGGCTCTTAAGGTTCTAATATAGAGTTACTAAGTTATAGCTCCTATTTTCTTAAAATATCTGATTTATTATTTCAGATACTCCATAAGCCTTGTCAGTTCAGTATGTTCCACTGAACTTGCAGCCAAACCTAGATTACTTGATAAATTGTTTCTTTCTTTAAACCTTGTGATGACTAAATCTTTATTTGATACTTTTTCTCTATCTCTTTTTTCTTTTTTTGAGCAATTGCTAGTGGAAAAAATGCAGTGTCCCTGATCTCCTAAAACAGCTAAAAAGCCATTTGGCTGTGCTGAGGTTTCAACAAATCATATTTAGATTGCTGACATTGTTTTCATGGAAACCAAATAAATTGGTGCCACTTCCTGGGTTTAAAAGATGTGTTCATCTGGTGTGTATTTCATGTAGTCTTTTTTTTTTTTTTCCCCTCCCCAAAAAATATTTTTGTGGTTCCTTTGCTTTAGGCAGTAACTCGACAGTGATCTTTGTGCTGTGTTTTGTTTATAAAAGATACCTGCTCTGGTTTGCTGCAGATGACACCAGCAGGCGTTGGCCTACAGCTAAATGACCAATTGTGCTGTAACCATGTCTTTGTAGAAAGAATGAATTACAAAACCGGAGATATTTCGTTTAACAAGTAGTTAAAATAAAGGCAGTGTCGTAGGGGAGGCTGTTGTGGTAACATCAAGCACCTTGATAGGAGTGGGATTCCGGTGTTTTCTTGTGTGTTCCTGATGAACTGACTTGGCTCTCCCGGTGAGGATCACCAGGCTCCAGGAGACACAGGCTGGTTTGACTCAAACCTTTTTGAAAATGGAATACTTGACAGTTGTGAATAAAGTTACTTAACAGTCAACTTCCTGTGGTTTACATGCGTTTCTGAACCAGGAGGAGGCTGAAGGGCTGCAGCAGAGACATGTATATTCCATCTGAACAAAAAAGGGCATTTTTCTCAAGCATTCAAAAGGGACTGCTTAAAATCCTATATCCTGATCGGATTTAATAAAGTTTAAAACAGCCAAAGCACACAGGAAGGTGTTTGAAGCTGATGTGTAGGGTGTTCATTCTGCTGTATTGGGTGTGCCCAAGAAGTTTGCTTTATTGCAGTACACCACTATTCAAATGACACATGTGGCCAAGCCTGTGTTTGGTTTTTGTCTCTTGTGTTGCCATCTTTGGGCTGTACTTTAGGTGCAGTACAGGGAAGTGGGCAGGGGTTGGTCCCTGCAGTGTCATTCCTGACCTTCAGATATCTGCATTTCCAAACTGCTCATCTGTAAAAATTACTTTAAAGGGTTCATCTGCATTTAAAAAAGAAGGTTCACCTGTGACTAGTTCAAGATTATCACATAGAACTGTAGAACAGTTTGGAGGGACACTTTCCACTAGACCAGCTTTCTTCAAGCCCTGTCCAGCCTGGCCTTGAACACTTCAGGTGTGCAGCATCCACAACACTGGGCAACCTGTGCCAGGGCCTCACCACAACCAAAGTAAAGTATTTTTTCCTAATAACCAATCTAAACCTAGTTTTTGTCAGTGTGAAGCCATTCCCTCTTGTCCTGTCACTGCAGACCCTTGTAAATAGTATTTTTCCATCTTTCCTATATGCTCCCTTCAGGTGCTGGAAGGCCACAGTTGGGTCACCCCGAAGTCTTCTCTGCTTCAGGCTGAATAATCCCAATTCTCTCAGCCTTTCTTCATAGCAGAGGTGCTCCATCCTTCTAATCAACTTTGTGGCCTGCTCTGGACTCCCTCCAACAGGTCAAGGTCCTTCCTGTTCTGGGGTCATCACTATATATTTTTAGCTAATCTTTAAATTTCCGTCCTATGTGCTCACAGAACACGGGTGTGAAGAGAAACAGGAATGTAATGGAGACCTGTGGGGTTTTTAATGGGAGCAGATGCCTCAGTTTCTCAGTTCAATGTAGATTTTGTCCTTGGTGTGGCTCCTTTGTGGCATTACACCTACAGATTGATTACTGAGCAGCCACATGGCAGGGCTGGCCATGGTGAGCCACACTGGAGTTAGTGGGGCAGAGAGGGGAAACCCAGTTTCTTTTTTCTAGTCATCTTGGGTAAACCAGAAAGTTTACAGTTTGTCAGAAGGGAAATTTTAGATGACTGCTGTTGAATACAGCTATTTAAATGTGGTCACTGTCACGGATTTGCTGAATGGAATCTGGTGCTCTATCTACCAAGAAAAAGCAGCCTAACACAGAGGCTGTCTTTGGAGCTGTTGTTGCACAGGGATGTGAAGAGATCCTTTTCTTACTGATTTTTAAAAACAGGTGGCATTAAGGTTTTCCTTGGTTGTTGTGTGCTGAGTTTTTCAGTGTTTCTCTTCATTATTGCATAAAACACAAAGCTTCATCCGTTGGGAAGAGATTGAAGCTTGGCTGCTTTGTAACGCTGCCTCTTTGAAGCTTCTTTAAATGGGTCAAAACTCTCTGGTTCTCCAGTAGTGCATTCTGATAACAATCTGTTCAGGGAGGTAGTTTGCTGTTCAAGAGTGTCTGTAGTTAGCAGAGCTCAGCCTGCTGATAGGAACATGTCCAGAGCAGACAGAAAATTACCCCTGGTCAGGGCCCTGGCTTGCATCTGTGTGATATGGAGGTGTCACTGGAGTGGCATGGAAGAACAGATGACGAATTTGAAACTGTTCTAGGTTCTTGATGGCGTGCAAATTGGTAAAAGCCAGTGATTGAACAACTTTTCTCCTTAGATACAGAGTTCAGTCACATTGGCAGCACTTTGCTGTGCTGGATTTGTTGTCTGAACAGATTTTCACGAGGGGAGAACCCAGCGGCGGAGCCGATGGTGTGGAGGAGGGAAGCTGGAATGTCTCTGCTTTATTAGCTGTGTTGTGCTTCTAACTGATGGATTTAGTTGTTCAATCTCTTGATTTTCAGCACGGCCACCTTGATGTTTGTCTGCCATTGGCTCTGACAGGTGACAGGCAGGGAAGCAGGGTTGGCATCTCAGTGTTCCCTGGCAGTGACTTTGCAGTTGGATGTGTGGCTCTGGAGTGTTGCTGTCGCTGCAGGCCCATGTATTTCGCATTTCTGATTCCAGGAAATCCCCTCTTTTGGAAAGCTGCTTCTGGGGATGTTTTGTGACCTTTCCAGGCTATGGTTTTACTTGTGTGCTCCAACTGCTCAATTCATTGCAGTAGCAGCAAGCCCTGGGACTTAAAGAAGAGATAGTAACTTATACATTAATGCTTCTTTAGGGAGTAGGTATTGCTCTAAGTAGTATTAAAAGCTGCCTAAGATGAAAATAATGTTTGCATGTGCACACACACACAAATACTTACAGCCTCTGAGGCCCAGGTATTCTAGAATAAATACCTCCACTTACTGAGTCTGAAATCTGGTTGATTGGTATGTAGCCAGCCCTGTGGGGAAGGGAAGGTTGCCAGCTCCTATTGGCACCTAAAAAAGAAATTAAATCTGAACTTAAATTTTAATTTGCCTTAATATTCAGCTACAGACAGTGGTTTCAGCACTTGGAAGGCCTGAATTCTGATCCTATTACTCCTGCTTGGGAAGCTGGATGGATTTGTGCATCAGAGTCGTTTATTTTCTGTGAAATAGAGACTCTCTTTCCTGTACACCTTCCTGAGAGGATTGAGGCTAGAATGGATGCTGGAAAAGATTTAAGTGTACAGTACTGCTGTCGTTGCAAGCAGTTGTTGCTGTGTGCCACTAAAATGGTGTTACTGCTGCAGTTTGTCACCCCAGAGAAAATCAGGACAGCTGAGCCAAAGAGAAGGTAAAATAAGGTAGTAGAGGTGTGTTGGGCTCTTTCCCTGCAGGTGTGTCGAGCACAAGGCATGTTTCAACCAGAGTCCCGGTCTTGCCTCATTAAAAGTTGATGTTCAAATTGCACACTTAAAGGTGTGGCATCTACTTGTATTATGTAACTTATTTTAGTAGCTGGAAAACTTGCAAAAGTACCTTGCTGGTGTGTCTGCCAGCACCCTTTTTGGGCTGTTATTTACTCTACTCTACTCAGGATGGATGCATACATGACACAGTTGAATAGTGAGGTTTGATATTCTTCTAGATAAGTTTGCAGAGTTCAGATTGAAGTGAGGGGAAGTCATTATCAGGGTGTAACTCCTGTCCTAGTTCACTTGTTTGCATTAGGTGTAGTCACCCCGGCCTCAGATGCTGCTTGATTTTCTCATCACGAAAATTCAGTCAGAATTCTTGCTCTTCCACCTGCAGAGTGAAAGCACAGGTGGTTTCTTTTCTGCACTTACTGTAAAGTAAATAAGTTAGAGCTGGTAATCAAGAGCTTTCAAAAGGAAGCAGATTTGTGCTTCTGTGAGGATGCTGAGATCCCTAAAAAGGTGCTTTCCCCTGCAGTGAATTCTATCGGTACATTCCTATTGCAAGTGAGTTCAGGTGCAACGGTATCCATTAAGAATTCCTGCTTAATCCCAGCATCCTGATGGAGTTCTGCAGGGTTGACTGTGCTTCAGGCTTACCATGAAAAAAATCCTTAGTTCTGCATTACTGGAGGGATTAAAAACTGCAGTTGCTGTTTGCCAGGACAGGGATGACTTGATTGCAGGAGATAACCTGGATAACCCGTACAGTAGATGTGATACCAGCCAGTACAGCAGCCTGGAGCTGTGCTCATCACTCCCAGAGTAAAAGGTTCTGGTCCAACTTGGTGTCTGATGGGAAACTTGAGTAAAATGCTTTGTGTGTTGTGGTTTCTCACCCTCTATGTGCTCATCATTCCCTGTGCTCCGGGGAAGTACCTGTGGGAATGGGTCGTGTGGCACTGCAGTTACAAAGGAACTTTCTCCAGTGATTAATCCCTGTACCTGAATGCCTCTGTGTGCACATTGCACAGCCTCAGAGGAATTGAATGTTTCTTTTCATAACGAAGGTGTGGCTGCTTCATTGATGCTCCCTGTGGATAACACTTGGATTTATTTATCAAGTCTAAACTTGGAAAGAATGTAACTGTTATAAATGTGCCTTCTTATGCTTTTAAGCTTAAATATTAACTGGCCTAAGAATAAATCATCACGTGCGTTCTTAGGATGGCTGCTTTTAAAAATGACAGTGATTAACGCTTACAATGCTTAAATGTAGGTTTCAATAAATTATCTGGACTTCAGAATGTAAACTCTTGGGATCAAGTACATCGCTTATTTAAATAACTGTTTGATTTGTTTTTAGGGGGAATCTGTAAAGTATTTCTTGGACAACTTGGATAAACTTGGAGAACAAGTAAGTCCTTTTTTATTTTTCTTTCCAGTCATGAGTTTTAAGTAGTCTTTGTGATCTCTGGGTTTTAAACAGATGAAATGTAATTAGTGTCTACTCCTATAACTTTATCTTTGGTTAACTTTGACTGTCGCATTATCTCAGCAGTTCATCACTGACATGTCAAAAACATGGGGCAGTGCAAGGGCCAGGAGACTTTCTGGAAATAAACCACCCATCAAAATTGAATAGAAAACAAGTTACAAATGCTTGTCCAGTCAGGAGACTTAAAGTAGCACTTAAACACTAAATGACATCCAAAACCAACTGGGTTTGGGTTTACGTGTCCAGTTAGGAACTCTGAGTTAAATCAGTCACAGGTCAGTGGTACCTTCCAGTAGTATCTACTGTAACATAAACTCAGTAAAGGATAAAATCTGTTTTCTCTGGGGAAAAAAATTGAAGTTTCTGCAGAACACTTTTTTATGGAACCATTAGTTAGCACTTGAATAATGAAGGTGTGTGCTGGTGCTCATCAGTTGTGGATTGCAGGAATGGCATGTGGGAAAACTGCCTTTAAAACAGGAGGTAACGGGGTCTTGAACTCCATGGGGAGGCAGTTTCCCTGTGGTCATTTCCAGCTGCTGGCTAACAAATGAAGGAATCCAAACCACTTCAGTTGAGTCCTGTTACATCATGCTTAATTTCATTTTTCAACAGATTAAATTTAAGCCAGACTATTTTTCCTCTTTGAACTGCTGTTGTTCTAAACTAGAGCACTGGTGATCATTGTGCTTCCCAAATCTCTGGCTTGAGAACTCCAGCACTGGCTTTCTGAGTTTGGATTTGGTCTCAAGTTATGAGAACTGCACTTACATTAATGAACTGCTAAACCAATGTCGTGGTCTTTGAATCCAGTGCCACTTTTGGGTGGAGTTTTGCAGCTTCATTTGAAGTTCTTCATATAGAAACTTTGGTCCATCCTTTGATTAAAGTGTGAAACTTAGTCACTAGTTGGGTTTTTTTAACATCTTTATACACACACACGGGTATTGCAAGTCTGATATTACTGTGGGAATGCTCTGAATTACAGCTTTTCTGGTTTCAAGTTGGACCAAATGGTGCTGAGAATCAGAGGGACTCATCAGGATCTGCTGTTGTAGAAAAATGTGAAATCTTTGAGGAAAAAAGCACTAGCTAAGTTTTGTTACTGAGTGAAAGATTTTATAAGTTCTTCTGGTTTATTCTTATCTATATGCAAGATTGTCTAATGATTGTTTCCCCAGATTGTAAATATAAGTGTTTTACTGTTCTTATCTGATGCAACTGGGCTGACTTGCAACTAAATTGCTTATAAACACATAGATCTGCAATTCATGTGCCTCTTGCCAAAAGGGAGCTGATAACAGCACAGAGGGAAAAGAACTTAATGTTCAGATTTAATCAGATCAGCAAAATAGGAGTATCTGACAGGCAGACATGCGTGGGATCTCCTGGATTCCTTGCAACTGTGTGTTGTTATTTCAAGTGCCAGTGCAGACTGTATGTATCCAAAATACCTCACAGAGAGACTTGGCTTTCCTTGTTGGGATTGGATCTTAGTCATGCCTTAAATTGTAATTTGAACTAGGCAAACAGTGATGTGATAGCCTAAAGAGCTACTGATAACCAAAAAAACTCCTAAAGGAGAAACAGACTGCAGTAAATTTGAGGAAAGGAGATAGGAAAATGAGGAAGAAAGCAGATGTTCCAAATCAATATCAATATGAGGATGCTTGAGGGGAAAAAAACGCTGATTGACAATGGCAAAACATTGAAAGAACTTGGAAAATAATACTCAGTGTTATCCAAGGAAAATACTGATGCTGCAGTCTTCAGACGTGGAGAATGGGATCAACACTGAGAAAGTGGCAAGCTGCTAGTATTCCAAGGATCTGGGTGTGAGGGAGAAAACATAATTGTTCTTGAAAAAGATAACTAAAATACTGCGAGATTTCCTAGGAGTTGCTGTGTTTGGTTTCCTGTAGCCAGCTGATGGCTGGATACCAACACTTGACTCACAGAGCCCTGGTTTGCTGCCCTGTTGCATCAGAGTAGCCAATATCCGGGATAAAACATGGAATGGTTTGGGTTGGAAGGGACCTTAAAGATATCCAGTTCCATGGTAGGTCTTCTGTGCGTGTAGAACTTGAAAGCACTTGAAAGGATTCTCTTTGTGGCTGCAAGTGTGGAAGGAATTTTCAGTGAGTAATAATACTCGAGAGGGAATTTGTCAGGAATTCTAGGGATAAGCTCCTTGTTCTTGAAAGCTTTACTGAATAAACATTACAGGCCAACTCCCAGGAGAGTTTGCTTCGTGCCCTTGTTTCAATATTGAAGGTCCATATGGCTTTGCCTGTTACATTAATTGATTTTATCTATTTACATAATTTGATCATTTCAGTCACTTCTGAGCTTTCCTAAAACTTTTTGGTTTTGTTCTGAGAACTTGAGACTAACTTCCTGAAAAACAAAAGAGGATACCTTCCCCTTTGGAAGCTGGAATAGGTGTTGAACCTGTGACCTGCCTACATGTTGACAGTCAGCCTTGCTCAAAATCCCCTCACAAGTGCCCAGTGACATTTGATACAGTCACAGCACTGGCTTATTGCTGATGGTTTTCCTCTCTACAATTTTGGTAGAAAAGACCCAAAGTAAATTTAATAAAGGGAGAAATCTTGTCACTCTTCAAAGTAGTTCATTTAATCAGACGAGGGGGTGGCAGCACATCTGTTGCTCAGTTTGGAGAGAACTTGATGCTGCTTTAGGAGTTCTCCTCCAGATTTTGGTGGTGTGGGGTTTGGATGTGTAACAGGGCTGCAGCAAAGGCTGCAGGGTGGGGAGCCTGTGCTTCAGAGCTGCTTTGTCATTTGTGCCACGATAAAAATCAGTGCCTTAATCATGGGCAGCTCGGAAAAAGGAACCCAGGGTTCAGACAAAGCCACCTCTCTTTGGTTTCACTTTGGAGCTTACAGGGTAAAGCAAAGTGATCCTTGAGTTTTTGGAATGTTGCACTGACTTCATGATTTTTATGTTTTATTTTTGTGGCTTGAACTTGCCCAGCTGGCTTAAACTTGGGATACAAGTCCTGAAATAGCCATGGAGCTGTGTGCTTGTTCCCCCGCCCAGCTGACTGGTTGAATCAGACTTTCTGGACCGTGGTCTTACACATGTTTATAAAAGCTCCAAGTCTGGGAACTGGCAGTGTCAAAGGAAGATCATAGATCATTCACTTCTTAAGAGGAGACTGAAATTCCAAAACCTAGATCACGCTCTCTGAAGTTGTGAGAAATGCTGGAAAAATGTGGGGAAGAGTTTCCATAACAAGGGAACAACAAGGTTTTAAGGTCCAGCCCAGGCAGCTGTCTGGTTGAGATGCACTTTGCAGATAGCAGAAAAACTTGGACCACGGACAAAAGTGTAATTCTAGGAATGAAGAAATCCCCAATCCAAGTCCTGAATTTCATATCATCTAAAGCTGACTAATAAGAATTCCTCTTCCGGTAGCATCTGCATCTGTTGATGATGTTCATGTAACAGTCAGAAAAAATAGTAAAAAGGCACTTAATCCTGCCTCTTGAATTTTGGGGAAAGGTGGGCTGGAGAACTTCAGGATGTCTGTGCCCCCCAGGCTGTGCTGCTGGGAAGAGGCTGCTGTCCCCAGTTTCTTCTCCTGTTTTACTCATTGCACAGTAAATTTTGGACACAGTCAGGCAGTGTGAGCTCACTGGTGCGGACTGATAGAGCAGGATGCAAAGATCCATGGCACAAACACAGGAAATTGCTTAGGTTTTAGTTTTCAGGCATAATTGATTGCTTTAAAGTTATTTAGAGGAGCAGCTGGTTTTTTTCTGGAAGCAGTCATGCAGTTTGCAGGAGAGTACAGGAGGAATGGAGAGCCCACAGCTGGAATGGGATATCCCATAGTTATTGGGTTGAGAAACCTGTTTTAGAACCCATTTGCTGCACTGCAGTGTTGGCAGCCAGTGTTGTGGGAAGAGAATGACTGAAGCATAAAGTGATCCAGAGTGAGGGAAACTGGCATGAGGAATTGCTGGTTCACCTCCCAGGTTGTTTATGGCTCCTTGTCATGTGGCAGAGGGAGAGCTTCAGTTCTCTGGGGTACATGTTTTGATTTCATATTGGGTGTGTTTCCTGCTTTGGACTCCAGATCTTTCCCAAAAGCTCCTGTGTTAGTGTGTAAATACACATCCACGTGTATGGTCTTGTTATTGCAAACCTTGTGCTGTTCCCCTGCGAGCTGCTCTCAGCTGTGACCGTGCCCATGACTATAGCCTAATCAGCCAACTCTCCTTGTTTTTTTTAGGATTACCTTCCCTCGCAGCAAGACATTCTGCTGGCACGAAGACCGACCAAAGGGATTCACGAGTACGACTTCGAGATCAAAAACGTCCCTTTCAAGATGGTCGACGTGGGCGGCCAGAGGTCGGAACGCAAGCGGTGGTTCGAGTGCTTCGACAGCGTCACATCCATACTTTTCCTCGTGTCCTCCAGTGAATTCGACCAAGTGCTCATGGAGGACCGGCAGACAAATCGCCTCACGGAGTCCCTGAACATTTTTGAAACAATAGTCAACAACCGGGTGTTCAGCAACGTCTCCATCATCCTCTTCTTAAACAAGACGGACTTGCTCGAGGAAAAAGTACAGAAAGTCAGCATCAAAGACTATTTTCCAGAGTTTGAAGGGGATCCCCACTGCTTAACGGATGTCCAAAAATTCCTGGTGGATTGTTTTCGTACGAAACGCCGGGACCAGCAGCAGAAGCCCCTGTACCACCACTTCACCACTGCTATTAACACAGAGAACATCCGGCTAGTTTTCCGTGATGTTAAGGATACCATCCTGCACGACAACCTCAAGCAGCTGATGTTACAGTGATGTGCAAAAAGACTTTTTTATTTCAGTAACTCTGGTGTGTTGTTTTTTTAACTAGAAGTTTACAGCAGGAGTAGAGAAATCCAGATCCTGTCAGACTTCTCGATATGTGGCTAAAAGCTGCTGCTGAACACATTATTGCCAATTTCTGCAGAAATTCAGGCTTAATCTCTTCCAGTGTAGCTTCAAGTTGACTCAAGTTGTAATTTTATAGCAGACCTATGTCTAAGTTACCTGTAAAGTGGTAAATTTGACCTTCTACAAACATGTATTATCCTAGAAAATCCAGAATTCCAAGTCCAAACTTCAATGAAATTGTTGCAATTATTAGACTGTGGCAGTAATTTAAGGTGGGGGGGAGAAACTTTTCACATCTAACTTCATTGTGAAGACTGTGATACCATAGCTGACTTATGATTTCTCAGGTCTATTTTTGGTTAGAAATCCCATCAATCCCTTGCTGGAATCATCTCTTTGAAGCGCGGGTTCGTGGGTGTAGTGCACTTCCTGTTGGAGTGTAAATCATGGCATTGGGTTGGAATAGGAGATGCTTTAAAAATACTTAAAATTGGGAGTTTCAGCCCTCTCTGGCAGGAAGTGCCGAGTCCAGTGCCGAGGGATTAGTGGTTGGCACAGTACGCGGATTCGCTCCGGGGTCGTGCGTACGTCCTGGAGCCGTGGCAAAGCACAGAGCACTCTGATCAATCCTCTTGGCATCCTCATGTGGGAAGGGGGAGCGAGCCCAGCTTGTGTTTCTTATCTTCACTAACCAGATGTTCCCGTAGGTAACAGATGTTACCTGTGGGTAACCTGTTCTCCAAGCGCTTGAACTTAGCACTGGTTTCTTTGATCTCCCTGCCTCCTTCCAGGGTGCCTGCTCTGAGTCAGGAGCGTTTGGTGACGGAGAGAAGGACTTGCAAACCTAAGTGCCTCCTTGTGTTCTGTCCTCCTCTGGCATTTTCAGTGGCCTTATGAATTCCCAGCAGAGGCCTTGTGTAGCTGACACCGTGCAGATGAATGTTTGCTTCTGAAAAAAGCAAAGAACGTGTCCCAGCAGAACGTGCTTCAGCTGATGAGGTTCTTTCTGAGACTTTCCAGTTGGGTCTAAGCAATCCTAAGTGTACTTGAGCCAAATACGTTGCACAGCATCTTGCAGAGTGCTGCTTGTGACTATTTTACCCAAAGTTCTATTGCGGTTTTGTTTCTTTTTCTTATGGGGAGTTGTTAGCGTTGCCATGTGATTAAAAAAAAAAAATAATAATAAAAAATAGTGAAAAGAAAGCAATCCTCATGTACCCCACAGCAAACTGCAAAATGAGAGTGAGCTTGTGATTTAAAAATTGGTGCCACTACCACGTTTCCCCCGGACTGTAGTGTCATGTGGGCAGTTCAGTTCCCACTTTGGCCCATGGAACTGGCCAATTCCTGTGGATCCTGATGATGGCCAATCCTCCAGTAAATTTTTATTCACATCCCACACTTGTGGCGGGTGGGGTGGCGTGGTGGTGTCACTGCTGGGAGCAGTGGCCCTGCTAGGACATAGGAAAGCTGCCTGTCTCCTGAACTTAGCCTTTACTTACTGTGATTGTAAGTTGTATTAACATCTCTGTACCTCGTTCTCCTGGCAGTAGGAGGGGAATAGTGTATTTTTATTTAGTTAGGTGCTTTGAAAGACCTCTATTTTTTTATATCATCCAATGGATTGTCATGTGTTAGTCTGCGATTCTGGTGGTCAGGCACTATTTTGGGAGGAAGGAATACTGAAAAGAGCTTGGGAGAAGTCACAGTGCAGAATCTAAACATAATCCTAAAGTCTGGATGCAGCACTGATGTCAGGAGGATTAATAGAATCTTAGATGGGGATATTTAATGTAGATTTTGCCTCTACTGGACATGGAATTTTTCTGATTTGGTGTGTTCAGATCATATGTGAGCAAATCAAGGAGGAGGATGAACAAGAGACCTCAGGAAAGGCTGGTGAGGCTCTTTCAAGGACTGGACAAGAGGTCTGTGATGGGAGCAGAAGTTCTCCTTTTCCCTCTTTGGAGAAGGATTGTGGTTGATGTGGTTGGGCTATAAATGCTCCATGAGCAGACACAAACCTCTGGTGGCGTCCGAGTCCAGTCCTGGAAAGCAGAAAACAAATCCATGCCCTTGGTTGTCAACAAGAGGAGTTGGGTTGGTTTTTTCCTTTGCTGACTGTTGTCTGAACAAGTGTCTTTTCAAAACAAGAGACTTACCTCTGATTAAAACAACTAATTTGATTAGAGAAGCCTGCAGTATGTGTTTTGGAGGGTGTCAGGCCAGATGATTGCAGAAAAGACTAAAGACTGGTAGTGGATGATAGGGTGAGTACCAGGGATTTGTCTGAACTAATTCATGTAAAGTGTTGATGAATTTTTTTGTCAAGGGACCTGTTAATTTACTGAAGATCCTCAAAACTGTTGTCGGTCTAAGGATGTAGCCAGGATCACCAAGGCACTGGGCACTTGTGACCTTAGCTAAAGTGGGAAAAATATTCAGCAGCTTCTCCCTGGAACCACCACAAAAATCCCTGGTTTTAATCCTTTCAGATCACTCTCCCTGTGAACCCCAGGGCCTGTAAGAGAGCAAGGGGGACCCCGGTGCTGGGTCACTTGTAGGCCGTGGTAGATAAAGCACTATGTGAATCTCAGGCAGAAATGAATTGTTTTAATGAAATAACTGAGTCAAATCACTCGAGTTTCCCACTCCCAGTTCTTCAGAGGGGTGAGGCAACGCACGTGGATGTTCCTGTTTACATGGTTCCTGTGTTATCATACGGCCAAAAACCCCAAATCAATGCCCTTGTCCATCTTCAGACTCACTCTTCAAGAGCCCCCTGGATGGAGCACACCTTGGACTGTTGTGTTTTCATTTAGATTTGTTTCTAAATATCCTTTGTTCGTAGCAGGACATAAATCTGGTACAAGAGCTGAAGGGTTGATGCTCTGAGCAGACTGAGTTTTATCCTGAACAACCCGAATTACAGTTTGGTAGTGACAGTGAAGCTTCCTCATGGAAACCAGTCTGTGGTACAAGGTTGGGATGTATTCCTAGTGAAGGTGGGAAAGCAGGTAGAAAGTAAAGTTCTCCAGAAAATCAGGTTTCCCAAAATTCCTTAGTTCTTTTTGCTGGAGTGAGCTCTGTTCAAAAGATCACTGACCATATGGAGATAAACCACTGTCCTGTACAACCTGTACTTGAAGGGGAAATGGGTGTTTTAGCGACTGTTCAGAGTGTTAAACTGAGATGATTGATACCTAAAAACTGGCTGTTCATCAGGGCTTGAACAATTTTACTGTTTGTTTTATCTGTTGTACGTGGGAGTGTGAGCCATCAGTTGGTGTGAAACTCCAGCTTTCTTCTAGAATAACTGCTCTTCACACACAGTCACGTTGATCTCAGAGGCTGTTTATGGGACTCATTTGTAAGTAGCTTTAAATTTTGCCCATCAGCATTATTCCAGCAAAGTCATGGGGGGGGCGTTCCCAGCTTCCTGGCCCTTGGCTGCTGCCGGTATTCCCGGTAGGTCCCTGGCTGTGTGGGAGCAGCTTGGAGCTCACAGCCTGAGCTGTCCCACGTGTCCGTGGCCAGCAGAACATCCCCCTGGTTATTCCTCTTCCAGGACGGTTGCAGAAGGTTCATTTTCCACCGCCATTCCTGTTCCAACCCCGTGGGAAGTCTCCTGCCGTGCTGAATCGTTCACCAGTTCACTTTACAGGTCTTGTCTCTCTGATGGTACCATTAACATAGTTTTTAATTACACAGCATTGCAATACAGTGCCATTTTGCAATTTCTTTGCGTTGTACTTGAAAATAAGTTGAATTGCAGACTATTTAAAACCGCTTTCCTGCGCTTTCAGTAGCAGTGAGAGCTTACCTTACGTGAAGCCTTTATGTAAAAATATATTTTATAACAACCTCATAGATCTTTAACAAAACCAAGATTTGTATTAGCTTTGTATAAATGTTTGTGGCTTACAATTTTATATGTTTAACTTTTTATAAACTTTCCAGGGACTACTTTTTATTGTAAATTTTTTTTTTCTCCTTGCTTTAGTTTAAGATTGGCAATAAATTATTTCTAAGGGAGGTCTTAGAAGAAAAAGCATCACTTCCTTTTTATAAAACGGTTAAATTGATTCATAGTTTCAAACCTCTTACACTTGCTTGTACATTGCTCTGTACATACTCTCCAAAAGTGTTGCCTTTCAGCTATTAATATTTGCCTTGTGTACAAAAATTACTGACGATGAATAAACATATACAGCCTGATGTCGGTGTGATGAAATCATTTTTTCAATTTAATAATGAGCAGAGGCAGCCAGCTGGCTTTTTTTGTTGGTTGGCAAAGCCCAGCTGGTTTGCTCCTGCAAACGCATCTTGAGTTTCAAATAAAATATGTAACAGAGTCAAACCAACTGTCTGCTAAAAAGGCTCCTCCAGGTTCTGCTCGGCCTGATGACTTTCTCCCCGGCAGGGAGGCACCAGGAAGTTGCTGACTTGCATTTGACAGCCAGTCTTGTGCTCAATATTTAAAATATTGATGGCACTCGGGTGTGTGCTGCGACAAACCTCTATGAATTATGGATCTTGGTATGGCAGAGTTGATTTTATCATTTTTTTTAGTTCTTCTCTGGCTAAGCTAAGCCAGCCTCTGCCTCCTGAAGAAATGGCTCACTGGCTACAACATGAAGCAGAATTTTGCAGCTAAACATCGATTTCTCATCAGTTTTTATAAGCCTGAGACACTTCATTTTCCACAACAACCATTGGATTTGGCTGGCATGCTGTGGACACTGAATCCCCGGAAATACTCAGCCCAGGGCCTCCTTGTTTATAGAGTTGGTGCTCAGCATTGGTGCTGCTCTTGCTCCTGGGAGTGCAGAACTCCTGGGCTCCCATCACCCCACGGATGTGCCCGGGGCTGGAGTGGTGGGCAGGGCAGGAGTGGAAAGGGAGCACATTCCAGGATTCATGTGAGCGAGTGAAGTTTCTTCACATTTTCAACACTTTCGCTTCACCCCAGCGCCTCGTTGCGCTGCTGAGGGTAGGTTGGGTGTTCGAGCCTCTTCCTTCCTGTTGAAGGAACCGGGTGATTGCACAGCGAGTGACAGGAGGGATTGGAGGCGGAGCGGGGCTGTGCCCAGTGTCCCTGGCTGCCCCGCCAGCACGGGAACCCCTCTTGGAGCCAGCCTGGGTCCCATTCCTGCCGGGGAGCGGAGGTGACCTTGGAGCTGTGCAGCAGCTGAGGGCAAAGTGCTGAGGAGCCGCTGCCAGCAGAGCAGATCCCGTGGGGAATCCGGCTGGAAATGGGACAGGAATCCGTGCTGGCACAGACCCTGCTGGGTTTTGCCTCTAAAACAAAACAGGTGATGGCTCTGAGGTACTTCTGGCCACTCCACCTGATCCATTGAGAGCTGTTTTCCACACCAGCTGAGATGTTTCCAGTGTATGTGAAATGGGAATTACTTAATCAAAATGATAAGAAGGATCCAGATGGACCGAGTCCCACAAAGTTTGCAGCAGTGTTTTATTTGTGCCCAACTTCAGATGCTGTTGGGTTTCCTTTCTCTGCTTTCTTCCCTGGAGTTTTTATGCACATGAGGGGCAAGCCATTGGATCCTGCTGGAGTGCAGCTTCCACAAACAGCATTTTCCTGGGCTCTGGGATTCTTGCTCACTGCCACCGCTAAGAGCGGCTCCTGCAGCTTCCAAGCGAGCCCTGCTCCTGGCTGTGAAACGCTCCGTGGCAGAGTCAGTCCTTAGCCCGGTTCAGCAAACAGGCGGCAGATGACTCGGAGATAAGGAATCCAAACATCCCAAGGGAGATACGCGGCGAGAGGGGAGAGCAGTCCCTGCCCCTGCGTGCGGCCGAGCTGCGGCTCTGCCCGGCTCTGCGCGGGGAGCCAGGAGTTTGATGGATTGCTGAGCACTGGATCTGACAAACCTGGACCGGGGGCAGGCTGCTGCCAGCCGAGCTCTGCCACAGCGCTTGCGGCTCCATTCCGAGTTAATGCTCAAAGGCTGAGCCCTCCCAAGCTGTGAGCAGCGGGTCGTGCTTGCCGCTCCTCGGGCAGGGAGGGCTCCGGAGCGCCGCGGGGTAAGGCAGGAACGTGTTTGTCAGCAGATCCAGTTGGTGAACAAATCCCATTTCTCTGCCTGGATGGCTGGAAACGTGGTGACCCACTCAGATGATGCTGATCAGTCCAGACTGGCTTTTATTAATTTAGGACTTGCAGAGGAGGAGGAAGCACAAGATCCCCTGCATCCAACGGTATCCAAAGCGAGTTTTTCCCCCTCCCAATATCCAATAGTGGATCTTGCCTGTATAAAAGATGCTGATGCCCTTCCCAGGATTCTGCCCCTTGACAGGCAGCATAGCTTAGAGCCCAAATTCCTGCCTGATGTCCAATTCTCCATCCTATCCAGCACCTTGGTGGCCCTTAGCCAGGCTGCAGCTGCTGTCCTGTCCTCTGTGCTGCTGCCTGTGGCCTGGAACACAATCAGCTTCTCTGACGTAGCAAAAAGCCACCTCTTTATCAGATCCAGAGGGGAAGCAGTAGTGGAAAAAAGAAGAACATCTATTTTAACATTCCCACTCCCCCAGCCGGCCTTTGCACTGGTTAGGGGATGAGTGACTGTTTCCAAGCTGACCACGTTCCATGGCAGTGATGTCTGTGGGATGTCACCAGCCAGGGATAACTCACCTCCAGGGAGTAACCCACGTCCAGCACTCCCTGCATCCGTCTGTCCTGGCAGTGCCACAGGGAGGATGTGGCATCACCACCCCCCGTGTGAGGTTCAGCTCCTCTGTGCACCCCAGTCCGTGCCTGGGAGCTGTTTGTTGTTTTCAGCTTTTATTGGAAGAAAAGGCGACATCTATCAGGGATACAGATCTTTCTGGGGTTGCCTGGGCAGAATATTTTGCATTTTTCTCTCTTGTATTGATCCAGAGTCTAATGCTGGCAGCAGCTGTAAATTGACTGTTTCCTGCTGTAGCCTCCACTTTCTCTGAAGAAAAGGGAAGCAAACAAAAGAACTTCAGTGAAATCAGCATTTTCAAAGCATTATTAACATCAGGATTTGCGGGGGGAGGCAAGTTGAGCAAGGCTTCAGCAGCATCAGCCTTCTTACATCATGTCTGGCATTTACTAAAAAATTGTCTAGAATTTAGGGGAAAACTTCCTCTTTTGTTCCTGCAGATGACCCACACAGACTCTCCTCTCTCTTTCCCATGCCCACTTATAAAACTCGAGGAGAAAAGGGGATGTTTCTCATTTTATCCTCTGCTGTGCTCCACAAGCTGCCTGGGAAAGGGACACCAGCCTGAGACTCTGCAGCCAAAGCCACCCCAGTCCCTCCCTGCTGATGGCATTGCATCTCCTCCCACAGCAGGAAACCTTTCTGCTGCTCCTTCTCTCACCTCTGCAACACTCAAGGTGAAATATTATTAAACACTTTTTCTTTTTTTTGCCAGCATGTGTGGAATCCTAAATCCTCCTCCCGTTTCCAGTGAAATGCTGGCTTTCACTGCGCTGTAATAAAGCAGTGCAGAGTCATCTCTGGGGCTACCTGAGGATGTCACTGGGGAGAGGAACATTTTTGCATGTGCAAAAGCAGCAAGTCTGTGGCTGTTTCCTTGTTCAGCTGATCGACACCACCGCAAGGACCTAACTGTGATCTTCCAGTTCCTGGAGGGGGCCTAAAGGAAAGATGGAGAGAGACTATTTGCAGGACAAGGGGGAATGGCTTCAAACTGCCAGAGGGCAGGGTTACATGGGATATTGGGAAGAAATTCTTCCCTGTGAGGGTGGGGAGGGCCTGGCACAGGTTGCCCAGAGAAGCTGTGGCTGCCCCATCCCTGGAAGTGTCCAAGGCCAAGTCGGACAGGGCTTGGAGCAGCCTGGGCTAGTGGAAGGTGTCCCTGCCCATGGCAGGGGGTGGAACTGGAGGAACTCTTAGGTCCCTTCCAACCCAGGCCATTCCATGACTCTACAATTTCTCCCTTTAGAAAAGCAACCCCAGCTGCCCGAACGGGGAGGTTTGATATATGGGGAGTATTTAGACATTCCATATTCAAATTAAATGCCAGGAGGAGCTCCTCTCTAAAAGGCTAGCAAGGTAAAGTGTTGTTTTCCCCTCTCCACAGAAGCAGGGATGGAATATGAAAGCACCTGGCAGCCATCCAGCCGTTCCTCTGGAGCCAGGCTTTCCACTCCTTGTCTCCCTACCCCGTCTCCTGTGCTTGCAGCAAGACAAATGCCTGGGATGATGCCCAAGGAAGGAGAGCAGGGGAGGAAAGCACAGCCTGGCACATTCTCTTCCTGCCGTGGCTCCTCTGGGAGGGGGAGGTCAGTGATTCCCTGAGCAGGTGGAGCCCTTGGATGGGAATCGCTGCCCACATGTAGGGAATGTTCCTGAGAGCTGGCACCTTCAAAGGTCACCAGGAGGGAGGAAAAAGCAGCTCCAGAGAGCAATCCTCTGCCTGAAGTGGTGTCCCGGGTAGGGGGGGTCAGTCACTCCCCAGAGGTGAGCACTTTCAGACACTCCAGTGAAGCAAAACCACCCCCACCCCACACCTTGGTGCTCCAGCTCCCTGATAAAGGAAGGCAACACGTGTGAGTGTGATGGTGAGATCCTGGGAGGAAGGGTCCAGACTATCTTCTTGCTGAGGGTGGTTTTCAAGGCAGGGCCCTCCAGGACCCCTCTGTGGCAGGATTTCCCCCGTCCCATCTCCATGTTCACGTTTATCACAGCCACAAACCCTTGCATTTAAACAGCTCCAGCCCTTGGCAGTGGTGTGGGGCATAACCCCACACATTTACAGTTCCTTAGAAGCAAAAGAACAACTAAATCATCTGAAACTACACAGAAAACGAAATGTAATTTCTCATTTCCGTAGCTGGAGCTCTTTGGATCACACATTTCTTCAGCACAGGCTGATTTTTCCCTCCATCTCCTGGTTGATTGGATTTCTGTTTGTGGGACATGAATGTCACCCCATCCTTATGTCCCAGGCCGGTTGGGAAGAGCTCCTAATGCGATGTTTATGAAAAATACTTCAGAGCTGGATGTATTAGTAAGAGAAACAGAGCTCTGCTTGATTGACATGGCAAGGTTATTATCTGCACCCAGTTCTGTCTCAGCCCTGTATCAGTTTGAAGCTTCACACCAAACCATTGTGGAGGAGCTGCAAGGAGGGAGAACCACAATCCATGTCCATGGTCCTGTGCCATGATCTGAGCACAGGATGGATTCCAGGAATGTCTGAGCACTAAATATAGGAGCTGTGCTTGCTCAGCAGCTTCGGGTCCAGCAGACCTCAGGGGAGGTGTGAAATTCAGTCTCCATCACCACATTGGCAACGCTTCCTGGGAATTCCAGGGTCCCTCTTTCCCCTGGTTTATGCTTCTTTGAAATGCTTGAGAGAATGATGAAATTATCAGGGGAAAAAGTAGAACATTGATGTATGGACATTGGAACCATGGGCCAAACTCTTCCTCTGTCTTCCAGCAAACTTCCCCAGGGTTTGTAGAAGCTTCTGAACACAAAAAGCACCACGTGAGTGTAAATATTAGAGCTTTCATTGGTTTGGATTTAATAAAAACCCTAAAGAACTGTCGGGTGTGTTGGGGAAATGCTGCTCCTGAGAGGGGGATAGAGGACACACCTGTGCAAACCAATAAACCCGGAATATCTCCTGCTGTAGTGTTTCCTAGGAAAAATGCATGGAGGCAGGCAGCTCCCTGAAGGGTTTCAGCTCCATGTTGAGAGTGTGGTCACAGTGCACTCTCACTCATGATGCTTTTTCCCCCCATTTTTGCAAATTCTACCCAAAATCTCCTCCAGGAAGGGTGATGCTCTAATTACCAAGACCCCGAATTTCTCTTTCACTTGCTGCTGCTTTCCTGCAGGTCTCTTAAAACTTTTAAATGAGCTGGATTAATAAAATATGCTCCATCTCTCTCGTGCACACATTTTAAATTAATAATGGCAATCCTGCTGCAAACTCACGCTGGAACAAACCAGAGCAGCACGCCCAGTCCTGGCACGTCTGTTGGCCTCGGAGCTGATCCAGCCTGGCCTTGAATTTCCAGGGATGGGGCAGCCACAGCTTCTCTGGGCAAGTTCCTGCTGCCCCTGTGGGTGACACCCACAGCCCGTCCCGAGGCCCATCATCCCCATCCCGTGGTGTGCTCTGGTCTCCAGTGGCTCTGTGGGCAGGGCCGGGTCTGTGAGTGCTGGGTGGTGGTTGCCCAAATGGCCTCTCCTGGTTCCTGCAGGGTGTTGGCTGTCCCTGCTGCGTGACACGCTCCCCACGGTGTGTCACGGGGGGGAGCAGCATGTGGGGAGGGGCTGCACGGGGACTGTGGCACCCGCGGGTGGGAAACAACCCACAGCATTCCTGCCGCCGTGACCAGCACAGAACGTCACGTGCACCCTCGAGGAGGGGCCAATGGGGCTTGGTGGGCCTGACCCACACGTGTCCCCATCCCTTCTGTC
>VZRJ01007100.1:42363-57908 GCA_013397565.1 Ptilonorhynchus violaceus
CACGGAGGGGACACACGGACACCTTCCCCCGGCTGCCCCGCTTTGACGGCCCCTCTGCCCCCGCCCTCTCTGGATCGCTGCGTCCCGGGCCGCGCCAGGTGAGCGCCCAGCCCGCCCCGCCCCGCGGGTGTGAAGTGGCGGAGGGACACGAGCACACGCGGGTGGCCAGGGTTTCCCCAACGCCGGCTCTTTGTGAGCTAGTGACTCAGGGAATCCGGAGTGGGTTTGGTCCTGGTCATGGCCGGGAGATGTAGGGCTCCAGCCACCTGTAGGAATGGGACTGGCATCCCTGGACCTTGCCCAGGCTGTGCATAGAATGGAATGGAATGGAATGGAATGGAATGGAATGGAATGGAATAGAATACAATACAATACAATACAATACAATACAATACAATACAATACAATACCCTGAGTGGCAAGGGAACCACAAGCATCACCCAAGTCCAGCTCCTGGCCCTGCACAAACACCCCAACAATCCCACCCTGTGCCTGGGAGCATTGTCCAAACACTCCTGGAGCTCTGGCAGCCTTGGGGCCGTGCCCATTCCCTGTGGAGCCTGTCCAGTGCCCAGCACTCTCTGGGGGAGAACCTTTCCCTAATACCCAGCCTAAACCTCCCCTGGCACAGCGAGCTGCAGGCTGCCGCTGGCTCTGGCACGACAGAACACACAGGCCACTGGGCAATCCCACAAGCTGCACCCAGCCTTTTCCTTCCTCCCTTCCGCAGCGCCGTGGCCGTGCTGGTGGCACCCACCGCAGAGCCCTCCCGCTGCTCCTGCCCCCCCGGGCACCGCTGCCCTCCCGCCCGGCACGACACACCCGGCGGGGCTGGTCCCGGGGGGACAGGGGAGCGGGAAGAGCCGGGCCTGGGGCAGGTGTGGTGACAACGGCAGGTCACCCCTGTCCTGCAGGAACCAGTGCACATCCCAGAGCCCACAGCTTCACCATTCCCGAGGCCTCCCGGAGCCGAGGTGTCCGGCAGCATCACCGGGATGCTCTGGGCAGGTTTCTGGCCACTCTGCTTCCCCTGGAGCCTCATGCCTGGCTGGATGTGTGGACGTGTGGATGCGTGCCGGTCCCACGATGGGACAGACCCGCTGGGCCCTGGGAGCTGTTACCTGGCCCCTGCAGGTGTCACCTCTGCCTGGGAACCGTCCCCTCCCGCCTGAGGCTGGGTTTCAGCACCACCAGCCAGCCCCGGGTTCTGACTTCCTCGCAGGATGCATTTCACAACCCCTGCCCCGGTTTGTGCCTCAGCCGTTGCTGTAGATACCAACAGCTTCTGCCTGTGCGTGTTTGCTTGTTTTTCTCATCTTTCTACGGCCTTACAGACGTGAAAACTGTAGGAGAACATAAGTTCAGGGTTTCCAAAGGAAACTGTGGTCTGAGACATGCAAAGAAATGTCGGTGGTGGAGAGTTACACTTGTGGTTAGTGACTGTTTATTTGTTTTGCTAAGTAGAAGCAGGTGTTAGAGGGTATTTGGGGAAACAGGAGAAGGGTTGTGTTGCTCAGAGGGTTGAAAAGCTTCTTGCCAGTGTTAACTATTGTTTTTAGACACAAGAAGCAGAACGCAGGCGAGAGAGAGAAGAGTTTTGCTTCAGTCTTTCAACATTAAGATTAAACTTTCAACTTTCTCCTTTCATTTTCATTTTGTGTATTACAACTTGAAAACCTCATTATCAAGGACTGCACAGAGATGATGATGAAGCAGTGGCAGGAACCCAAAAGTGTTTTCCAAAACCCCTACAAGTGTTCAAGGAGAACCATGAGAGGTGATTAAAGTGCCTCAAAGTGCTGCAGGACTGAAATATGCAGAGAATCTTGTGCATCTAAAGGGTTACCCTCTGCCATTTACTATGGACTATTTTAAAATTTACTGTCTGACGAGGAACTACCAGTGCACTAAAAATTCTTCTCTGGAAAGCTAATGTTTGTATCTCTTGGCTGACACCGGTTGCTAACATGATGCTCAGTGTTTGGTCTGAGCTGATGCCTCCTTTATCCAGGAATGTTTGTCTTCATCACTCGTGAACGCTCCTAAATCGGGTCTGGGGTGTGCTGTGTCCCACACGGCTGCAGGCCACTGCTGGGGTTTCATTCCTTGTATTTTGTAAGACTAATAAAGAAATTATGGGAATGAAAGTCCCTCTGTAGAAATAAAAGGATGTTTGTGGGTAAGAGGGGTGACTGAATGCACAGCTGGGTTTGGGGCACGGGCACTGTGACGTGTGATGTCCTGGGAGAGGAGCTCCCCGTGCCAGGATCTGCCCATAGCATGGGCTCCAGGGAGAGCAGACAACTCTGGTTGCACCTAAGATATTTCATGAGATTCAAGAGAAAATGCCTTGAATTTAATCCAGGTTATTTACATAGTTTCTCCTTTTTTTTTTTTTTAAATCAGGTTCACAGTTTTAATGGGTGCTTTGTGTGAGAGGTTTAATTTCCTGCGCCAGGATGTTGTTTGTAATTACTGTAACCAGGATTTGGGCAGGTTTCCGTTCTTCACCTCACCCAGGTAGGACACTTCCTGCTCTGTGCTGGCAAATTGACTCCCCTGTACCTGGGCCCCAAATCAGGACGACAGGGGAAAGTTCCCACTGTGCCCAATTTTCAGGACTAATTTTTGCTCTCAGCTTCACAGATCTACTTTTGTTCTCCCTTCCTGCCCTTACATACTGTGAGCAATTAAATCCTCTAAAGCAGCGGATTCTGCTGTTAAAAGTCCACACCAGAGTGCATCCCTGTACATTTTAAAAATTACTCCTTTGAAATAGAATCACTTATGTATTTTAATATTTATTGCTATTGTTTCCTTGGTTTATAAAGTTGAATTTGACATAGATACAAAGTTTATGTGCAGTTCCCGCTTTACACACTGAGCAGTTTGGCCTCTCTGCTGTGCCGAGGGGGCTTTTGACCAAGGAGAGCTCCACAGGTAGGTCGGGCTGCAGGGTCAGTGTCTCCTCCTTGAACACAAACACTGAGGGTGGAATTTTTGACTCACTCCAAGCCCTGCAAAGGAGGCTGAATAAAAACCTTTGAGATGTGGCACTGCCCGCGTGGATCTGGGGAGGACTGGGGTTGTGTCAGTGAAAACGCTTCATGGACTGAGCTCGAAGGTGGTTTTGTGTTTGACTGTTTGGGTGATCTGTTTGCCCCGGGGTTTGCTGTAGGTGCCGATGGGGGACTGGGTTCTCCTGCTGGTTCTCTGTGACTGTGACATCGGCCTGAGCTGGGAAAGGCTCTGACCCCTCTCCAGTGGAGGCAGGAGGAGAAGGGCAGCACATGGGAGAAGAAACAGAGAGATTCCCTTCGTGCCTGCAGACCCTTCCCAAGGCACACTTTGTGTAGTGTATTTTTCTTCTGGAAGGGGAATTGCCCGGTGCCTGAGGAGGGGGAGCCGAGCGGGGCCGGGGAGTCCCTGCGGACACGAGCGCTGCCGAAGGTGCACTCGGGGCTTTTCTGTGCAAAGCCCTGGCTGGGCTACGAGCAGCTGATACGAGCACAAAAGGGCCGTGTTTGACCCCACCGTCACCCCGGGGGAGGACGGGGGGAGCAGCCGCCAGCAGCCCAGGCCAGCAGGGCTGCGAGCCCCGATAGCCCCGGGGTGCCCCAGCACAGGGCGGGGCAGTGCCTGCCCGGGGCTGATAAGGGCTGGGGCAGCACCCGGGGCTGTGAGCACGGTGCTGATGGGGTGGTTGGGGCTGGGTTTGGGTACAGCGGTGCTGAGCTCGGGGCTCGCAGCAGGAGGAGGGGAAGGGAGTGATTTCAGGTCAGGCAGGGAGCCTGTGGGAAGGCGATGGCTCTTCTGGGGTTCAGCTCCAAGCTGTTGCTCCCTGTTTCCAGTTTCCCAGCACTGCAGCGGTTGGCAAAGGCTGGCCTGTCCCCCGTCTTGCTTTTGGAGGAGCAGCAGCGGCACATCCCGTCCTGCATCCACAGGGATCCAGCCTGCAGCGAGGTTTGCTCCCAGTGCCAGAATGTAGAGGGCACCTTGCTCTGCTCTCCGTGCAAAGCAGAACCTGCTCTCACTCCCGGCTCTCCCAGTGGGAATGCCGAGGTGTAGCCGTTCTGTGCCAGCTCCTGCCTGTAGATGCAGCACCTGGAGCAGGAGTGGCCACGGGTGTCACAGTGTCCACGGGTGTCACCCCTGTGCTCCGGCCGCCAGGGCCGGCTCCGGCCAGGACACAGCCCCGGGATGGTCACTGCCAGCAGGGGAAGCGGGGTCAAGGACCTGTGAGGGGAAGGCTTTGGGCAACTTTGGCCAAGGGCTCTGCCTGGGAGTTGATAAAAGGCTCCAGTGGCAGGTTTGTCCAAGTGGTGGTGCCGGAACTGGATAATTTTGTGTGTCCTCATCCATCATTATTTTCCTCAGTGGGTATAAACTGGAAATTAACGATTAAACCTTCCCTCCCACTGGCATGAAGGTGGAGCGAGGGTGTTAGGGCACAGTAGGGGGAGCTGGATTGTTCCCTGAATCCCCTGGACAGTGGTTGGGAGGGTGCTCAGCTGGATTTAGGAGGGTGTTCAGCAGGATTTAAGGAGGGTGTTCAGCAGGGGTTAAGGAGGATGCTCGGCTTAGGCAGGAGCATCCCCTGGATCCTGTGCATGGGCAGCAGTGGGAATGGAAAGCCCCTCACCCCCAGCAGTGCTGGTGCTGCCCTGTGCCCCCCATTCCTCTCTCTTGCCATCCTCAAACCCCAGGTGTAACCTCACAAACGGCCTTCGCTCCCCACTGGGGATTCTGGGTCTTTTCTCATTTTGCAACATGTAAAAAAAAAAATACCCTCGCATCACAGCAAAAGGCAAAAGCCCAGAAGTGCTTAAAGTGCCTCATTTTGACAACTTCTCATAGCCCAAGCACAAAGTGGTGGGGATTACAGCGAATCAGTGGAGCAGAGGCAGGACGGGAGGTACCAGCCCTGCTGGGAGAGCAGGTCACTGAAGCAGGAGCAGGGGTGATGCTCAGCACCCCGCTTTGCCCTCACCCCCCTCACCCCACCTGGCTGCTCCCAGGCTCTTTGGGGCTGGTCTGGGCTGCTCCTCCGCCAGGCTGACTGTGGCAAGCGCCCGGCAGCGGGTGAAGCAGAAAAAGTCGTTCACAGCGTTAATGAAAGCTGTGACAAAAGGAAGCGAGGGGAACTATTGTCTCCTTGGCCTTCTCCTCAGAGTGTCTGCGTGTAATAAGTCTTTTGGTTATGCTTGTGGCTTCTGTGACAAAGCTGTGATTTAAGGGCTGTCTGTGCCGAGGCAGAGCTGCTCACACAGGCCAAAGTGCTGGTGAGTAATATTTTACCACAAATTGTTGTAACTGGAGCTCGACGACTGCAGTAGGAAGGAGCNTATTAGATGACTTACTGCAATTTGCAGAGCGAGCTTTATGCTGGTGTGGCCGTGGATTTGCAAATCCTGCAAGTAAAAGTCCATGGGAGTGGAAGTGGGGAGGGGAAATCTCCGCGATTTGCTGCCACGATGCCCAAGAGGAGGCCTGGGTTGGCGAGAGGCACCGTGGCTAACAACCAGCTCTGGGGACCAGCAGCAGCTGGGGATGCCCAGGAGCCTTCCCCGTGTGTGTCCAGTGCAGGGTCCCACTGGGAACCAGGAGTTGGAGAATCATAGAAAGGAATCACTAAGGTTGGAAAAGATGCCCAAGATCGAGTCCAACCTGTGACCGATCCCCACCTTATCAACTAAACCAGAGACCGAGTGCCACGTCCAGCCCTTCCTTGGACACCTCCAGGGGTGGGGACTCCACCACCTCCCTGTGCAGCCCCTTCCCATGCCTGACCACCCTTTCCATGGAGAAATTCTTCCTGAATTTCTTCCTGAATGGTCCTGCCTTTCAGCGTGGCCATCCAGTGTAAAACAACCCCTCCGGGCAGCAGTGCTTGCTCTCTCTGCCTTCAAACCGAGCCAGAGGTTAAAGGGATGTTTTCCTAAACCCGAGGGTTTTCCTAAACCCAACCTGTGAAGCATCTTTGAGATGAGTTTTGGGGAGGAAGGAGGCATGGCCAGCCGGCTGCTGCTGGGCTTGCATCACTGTGAGAATTCAGGTCATGTTTACTACAGGCAGCTGGAACACAATGATCTGAGATGGTAACAAGTAACATCTGAAAGGACGCCTTAAAACATTCGAGCTGTTTTGTAAGCACCTACTTTGCTTTCTTTCCAAACCCAGTTTAGCTATTTGTAAGGATTCATTTGTCCCCCTTAAGAACCTGGTGTCATCTTGCTGAAATAAGTGAAAGAGAACAAGAGGTTCCCCTTCCTTTTAATTTCAAATGGAAAAATGATTTTGTCTTTTTTTGTTTGTTTGTTTGTTTTTCTTTAAAGCCTCCAAAACAACAAACCAACCCCCACAGTGCAGCTTCCTTTCTTCTTCAGAAAGGACAGACACCTATGGGCTGAGGGCTTCTGGCCTCTTGCAAGCTGCCCTTGTGTAATTTCCTCCGTTTACATTTGGCTGGCACAGCCCTCATTGACTACAAGAGTTTATACAACCCCTTTGGAGAGGAATACTGAGGACTGCTGAAGCAATCCTGCCCCACATTCCCCTATTTACAGGGGTGCTAAAGAGATGTACGGTGCTACTGCACAAATATGTTCTTATCCTATTTTGTCCTGGCCTTAATGCCTTTGCACCAGGATAACAGAGAAGGTCACGGGCCATTAATTTAAACCAGGTGGGAAAAACGACTCTTAAAAATCTTTCTGTGCAGGGAGACATCGGATAGCGCTCCGGTGAAATGTGCTTTTATTTACAGGAGCTGTGTGCAGCCTTTGGAGCGCCTCTTTTGGGGGGGTTGTTTTTGAGGAAACTGTTGCAAACGACGTTTGTTCGCCGCTGTCATTGAGCCAGAGTGGAATTTGGAGAGAGATTAGCTGCCCCGGACTTTGGTGTTTGCGTTCCAGCCGAGCTCTGCCCGGCTCACCTCTGCTCCAGGACTTCAGAGTGAAAACAGCTCGCACTCAGCGCACATCAGGGGCGCGAGGATTCCTTCAGCAAGCAGAGCATCTGCAAGCCCCGTGCACGCAGTGATGTTTGGGATGGGGCAGCGCTGCTCCTTGCAGGGCTGGCTGATGCTGGGTGAGCAGGGCAGGGCGTTTCCAGCCGGCGCAAGAAGAAATTTGGTCTGAGGGAGAGAAAATTGCTCTTTAGTGCGACTATTCTGCTATTTTGTGGCTTTTTTTCCTTTTTTTTTTTTTTTTATTAGAGTAGATTTTTCTGATACACGAGTTGCTTAGCCTGGCACAGAGAAAGCAGTCAGCAATTTGGCGATGATAAAATAATTACATGATTGCGTGCTTCTTGAAGGCACGAGGGTAATGCTCCTAAGTGCCACCAATTCAGGCACCACTCGGGAGAAGAAAAGGCTCCCTCTAATCAGGGCTCCTCGGGTGAGGGTTTACAAGAGCACCCTTGAGGTCAGCACTAATCCACAGCTTCCAGGCAGCTCGTTTGAAGAGCTTGGATTGCCCAACGTGCAGGGGAAGCACAGCCACTCGAGGATGGAGCAGCGGCATGTGACAGCCCTGGGGGAGGGATCCCAGAACAAACCCGCAGGGACAAGGCTTGGGACATCCCAGGGATGGAGAAGAGGGAGAGGAGAAAAGGTTTCTTCAGCGTGTTTATTATTATTAAAAAAAAGAAGAAAAGGAAAAAAAGAGCAAAAAAAAAAAAAAGAAAAAGTTTATTGCAAATCTCAGTGTTTAGAGTATTTCCAGAGTCCACTCAGTACGTTACAAACAAATCAGTGAATCCTGCTGCTGCTGTGCCCTCACACACACACACTCACCACTCGCTCCCCTGCTCGTGCCGTGACAGACAGGAACAACACGGACTGTGAGGTCAGTGACAAACGCATCATTTGATCTGTATTGGAAACTGTTGTTAAAAAAAAAAAAANAAATTATAAAGAAAAATGTAATGTTCAGAAAAAAAAAAAAAAACCAAACAAACCCAAACTAAATTACAGTAGAACCTCGCAAATCTGCAGAACAGGGAGCTTCCACACACACGCAAAACCTGGAGGCCTGATTCCACTTCCAAGCAGTTGTAATAGCAAAGTGCTGTAGTGAGGTCTCGTATCACAAAGACTTCAATAACCTTACAATGATCGGCTACAGAACATTTACCAGAACGCTTGAAGTATCATAAATTAACAATAAATAAAAAAGTACATCTTAATGCAACGTGGTTATTTGTTCATTAATCACTGATTCACACAACTCTAGTTCTCTGTAAGGGGTCTTCCAGTCCTGGGTGCAACACAGCGAGGTTCTGCTGGCCGTGATAAAGTGCTGAGGCAGAGGAAGGACACGAGACCGCAGGTCCCGGGCAGTGAGGATGAATTGCTCCAGCCACTTGGTTGCAAGAGTGCCTGTTTCTTTTTTTTTTTTTCTCCTTTTTTTTTTTTCCTTTTACTTTTTTTTTTGGACATCTAAGACAGAAAAAACAAATCAAGCACCTTCCCAAAAAGAGGTTGTTCTTCTTTTTTTTTTTTTCTTTTACAGATTGTCCCACATTTCTATGGCTGGTAAAACACAGACAGGTCAGCGTAGCAGTTAATGGACGATGCCACTTCCACTTAAATACACAGAAATGGTGGTTTGGGGGTTTTTTTTGCCCCCAAACCGAAACAGACTTGTTTGATTTGTCCCCCTGAGTTGCCTAGAGGCGAGAAGATGCATATAGGTGGGGTAAGCAAGCTCGTGTCACCGTGAGCAGGAATCTCTCCCGTTAACACTGAATGAACAGCTCAAATGTTGTCTTTCATCCTTCCCTTCATGCACAGGCTCCACTTCATTTCTCACTGAAGTCAGCAGCAAAAAAAAAAGCCCCTTGCTGACTTTAGGGGAGCGGGAAGAGCTGGGGAAGAGGGTGCAGCTCAGCCCGGCCGCCCCAGGACCCCGTGGGTGGCAGGGGTGGGGAGCAGAGGGAGAGGGGAAGGTCACGGGGGGGGTCCCCAAGCAGAGATTTCCTTGTGCACCTGTGAGCAAAGGTTTTGGGTACATTAAGACATCCTGGGCCAAATCCTCCCTGCGGGGTGGGCTGGTTCTGGCAGCGGTGCCAGGTCCGTGGGCACCAGCTGAGCCTTTTTCCATGGAAAGAGATGCTGGATCTGTAGTTCATTTTTTTTTTTCCTTTTTAAATAACTGGGTTACTTAAGACTTACCTATTAAAAACAGCTACACTTTATGCTGTAAGAGTAATTTTCCCAACAATTTCACAAGCAATACAAGATAGGCATTGAAGAGATTGATGTAAAGACAGCTTTCCATTACGCAGAAGATCATTTTTCCTCTCCAGCTATTTAAGCTAACCTCCTTTAACAATCTCAGAATAAATTAATAAATACTAGTTAAATTAGAAACAGTACATCAGATCTGACTATCAATAGAAAACAGTTCTAAGGATCCCAGTTGGGAGAAGAAAAATGATCTTATGAAGTATGTGCAGTAATAACTAACTGGCCATGAGGACACACGGAGCCTTTGACTTCCCAGCATTTGTGACATTCAAGTTAAGATCATTAGCAATGGTTTCTAATTGTCAGCTATCTAGCCTAGCCTCCTCCTCCAAGCTAAAACATGAGTCTGTGTTCCTCCAGAAGAAGATTCAGTTGGCTACTGGTGGTGTATGAAATGCTCGTCTCCAGTTCGTATCATCGGTTCCTTGGCTGCGTGGAATTCGTGGTAGGGGATGGGTCACAGTCAGAGGCTGAGCTGCTTCTGCTGTTGCTGTTGTCAGTATTTATGGGATCAGTTGAACCTTTACCTATGCTTGTTATCAGGAAAGCAAATGTGCATCACATCTTCATGCTAGACAGAAGTTATTCTTACGTGACTATCCGTATTTTCTATGGAGCTTTCCATTGTTGGTTAAAAAAGTTCTTGTCTAATATTTAAAAAAAAAATAAGTTGTCGGTAGCAACTGTTCACATTTAAAATTTCACATTCCCTTTAGAATGGAGTTTTAAAACGTGGAGCAGAGCTGACATTTCCCCCAGCCTTACGCCGAGTACACTAGATGGAGAAGGAACAGGGCTTTTTATACCACGCTGTCAGAGCCTTTTCCTGAATTTTCTGCTTTTCCAATATCCATGTCTATAAAGTCATCTGGCAGTTCTGGTGGGGCCCCCGCCGTGCTCTCCCCCACCTGCTGCCGTTGCTGGTGGTGGCACAGCCCAGTCTTGCACGGCCTCACCAGGGCCAGAAACACAGCCCCCAGGACCATGCCAGCAGCACAGGAGTAGAAGGCTGAGCTGTAGTTCTTTGTCGTATCCACTAAGACACCTAAAAAAACATTTACAGCAGTTAGCCACAGCCCTCTCCCCTCCTGCCCTGCCCAGCCAGCCCTCCTGTAGGGTTTTAATCTGCGTTTTATCTGCAGCCAAAACTCGGTGACAAACAGATGCCACGTTAGAAAAGCAAATCCATTGTGTTCAGGGCTACGTAGTGTCATCTTCAGGCGAGTCAGAAGCCCCTGGGCACCGCAGGGACGCTGAGCCTGAGATGCACCAGGCATCTGTTTGTTCTGACAGACTTCACCTTTCTGCAGTGCGTGGCACAGGCACAGGCACAGCGAGAGCTGATTGCCTCTGCCGGTCGCTAGAGCCTGAAGTGATGCCAGGTTTGGGTTTCTAACAGGATCAGGGCAGCACTGCAGTATTTCCCTTCCCTCTGAGGTTCCTCAGTGCCTCATCCGTGGGACTCTGCAGAGCTGCATTGCAGCAGTCTTCTGGCTCTGGGAGACTCCCAATACCAGTTGCAGGGCTTTTAGGGGAGTGCTACGATTAGGGCTGCCAGAACACTTTCTAGGCAGAGATCAGCACCAACAGCTGTCAAACATCCCAAAACCAAATCAGGATGAAAGTTTGAGTTACCTGCAAGGGGTGGTCCAGCCAACCCAGCTAAGCTTTGAATGAAGACGTAGACTCCAGCTGCAGAAGACATCCTCTCAATGCCAACCACGTCGTCTTCGGCCAGGAGGGGAATATGCGTGCCCGCCACCGTGCCGAGCATGAACCCAAAATAAATGCTACATGTCATCAAGCCCCAGAATCCAGAGGCAAAAGGGAAGGCAACCAACGCTACCGACAGCAGGACGACGCAGATGAGCTCGATGTAGATCTTGCGGATGGGCTGCTTGTTGAGAACCCAGCCTGCGGAAACCCTCCCGAGCACCTCGGCGATGGCCATGGCCGACAGGATGTAGGCAGAGTGGTCTTTGCCGATGCCGAGGCTGAGGCTCAGGGGGATGATGTAGAGGGAGGGAGCGAAGAAGCCCAGGGTTGCAAACAGGCCAAAGAATGCATAACAGATAAAGCTATAGTCTCTCATCACAGAGAAGTCCAGTAGTTGGGTTTTTGGTTCTGGAGGGGTGCTGTTATTTTCAACGGGATTCTGTCCGTGTTGCTTTGGTTCTTCACTTTTCGGCTCTGCTTTGGTTTTTCCAGGCACATTGCTGGGTGAGGTAGTTATTTCGACTCCTGAGTCTATGGACTCTATTGAGGTGCATGTTTGCTCATTTTCAAGCATGTACTTTGTCTCCGTGGACTCCTCTGGAGGCTGTGCTTTCACTTCTTCTTGCTCTCTGATGACGATGGGGCGCAGCAGCGATCCGCAGACGGTGATGCCGAGCTGCAGCACCCCGACAGAAAGCAGGCTGTACCTCCAGCCAATCTGCTCCTTCAGAGCTGTGATTGCTGAGGGGAGAAGAAGAAGTATAACTAGGAAAGCCTGTACTTACACTAAGGAATTGAATTTACAAGCAGGGAAGCAACTGGAGATTCGCCACTGGAGGGTTCCAAGCGCCTCCCAAAAAGGCTGAGCACGGGGTCCCTCCTGTCCCGGGGTCTGGCACCCACCTTCCTCCCCTCTGCTGCAGCAGACAGAAGCTGAAAGCTGTGTTTACCACCTGGCTAGCAGAAGCCATTCTCTAGGTAGCCCCTTTTGAGGTCTCTGCGAGTTTGGGGACAAAGTGGGTGTTGTTCTCAGTGAACGAGAGAGCAAAACCCCAACACTCGAGTTTCCTTTCTCAGCTCTCCCCCCCCTCTGAAACCAGCCACCAGAGGAAGTCTCCGAGCCCTACTCAAAGGTGCTTAATTACCAGCCTTCATTTGCAAACCCAAGCAGCTTTGCAGTGGGTATTAGCCCAAAGCACACGTGCACAGCAGACCACACAAGGAGAGGCGGTGACAGGGCCGTGGTGCCTGGGGACAGGTCCCCAAAAGGCCGGAGCACTTTGGCAGCCCGTGCTGAGCACGAGCCCACTAACCTTTAGGAGCAGCTCTGTTACTGTGTGTGTTTTAAATAGCTGAAGTTTCTCGGTCTTATTTTTAGCTGCCAGATCTATATAGGGAGCCCGTTGGGCCGTGTATCAGCCAGGCATGTCCTGCGCTGGCAGATCTCGTCGGGGAGGGCTCGGGCACCGGCACACCACTCTCCAGGGCTACTGGTCACTCTGCCCGCAGGGCACGAGCGCCACGGGCACGTGGGCAACCACTTGTGGGCACTCTGGCTCCCGTTGGCTTGGGAAAAGGGCGGGAGCAGCGCTGTGCCTTTGGCACACTCACGTATGAGCCCCCAGCACGCGGGCACTGTACCTGGTGCGAAGGAGAAGACAGCGAAACATTCCCCTGTGGATGCCACTGCTGTGACCAGCGAGCGCCTTTTGTCAAAATACTGTGATAAAATGGTGACAGTCGGGAGGAAGGAGAGGCAGTATCCGAGGCCTGTGAATAAATGCCAAAAATTGCCATAACAACAAGTAAAGGAGGGGGAAACACCGATGCGAGAACACGTTAAGTCGGCTTTCCCGGTGGTCATTACAGTATCATTTCGGCCAACTCAGCAAGCCACCCTGGAAAAAAATCATTGGGGAAACCAAAATGTTATTTTTTTGTAAATTGGAGGGGGGAAAAGAAAAAAAAAAAAAAAAAAAGAAAAAGGAAAGTAAAAACCCCAATCCAAGAGACCCACCCTCCCAAACCTGCTAGATAATTGCCTTCTGCTCCCAAACAGCCAGTGGGGCCCACTTTGAGGACCTCATCTGCTTAAAGAGTTTGAGCCTGTAGCAACTGCTCCCCTAAGCGAGGCAAGCTCCTGGCCACAGATGTGAGCAGGACACCCAAGCCAGGCTGGAGAGGGGAAAAGTATCAGGAAAAGAAAAAAAAGAGACAGAGGGAGCGTTAGAGGGTCTGATCCCGTGCACAGCTTTGGTCTCCCCAGCGATCCCGGTCCACCAGAAGCGACCAGTGCAGCTGCACGAGCGCAGGGCCGAGTCCAGGGCGGTCCCCAGGGTGAAACAGGGCAGAAAGCCAAGCCTGGAGTTCATCCCTGCTCCGGGATGAGCTCGGGAGGGGCAGCAGCGTTAAGCACGCCCGTGTGGTGGGCAGTCCAAGCCCCATGGCTGGCAGGAAGCCGCAGGAGAGAGGAACAGAACGGGACAGGACAGGTGACTCACCGGAGATGATGCCGATGGTGACATACATGTCCACCACAGTGCGGGCGAAGGAGGCGATGACCATGCCGGTGCTGACCAGCAGCCCCCCGGCCATCACCACCAAGCGGTGGCCGAAGCGGTTGCTCAGGACCGTCGACAGAGGAGCTGGAGAGGGAGAGAGCCACGGTCAACTCGGCAACTTCACAGCCACCATCTCCTGCAGGGGCTCTTCTCATGCTCCTGCCCAGGTCCCCGGGATGCGCCACCTCCCCACAGAGCACAGCAGCACCCCAGAGCCACCCTCGGAGCACCGCACGGCTCACAGCATTCAGGACGTGCTAAAAATCACCAGAACAGACTTACAGATGAGTACGTGGCAGCCTGGGACAAACCTGCAGCCACATGCCCAGACACCAGTGGATTTCAGCAAGGCTCAAGTTATTTCTAATCCTCTTCACTGCAGAGTTTGGTTTCAAAACTCTGGCGAGACCTGAACAACTGAGTCAGGCTCAGCGACATGGGCCATGTCCCTGCACTACCCAAGGACACGAGCTGGGGCTCAATGGGACTGCCAGGCTGAGACAGACATTTCTTGGCATTATTTGAGGAGCAGCCTCTGAGCTTTATGGCCGTGATTTAATTTATAATGGAGCCATTAGGGGCACGAAAGTCACAGGTGCCAGTTCCTCTTATACTGAGTCAGCAGCACAACCGCCCCTTGCACCTGCACCCAGCGCTGCTCCTCTTACCTGTGAAGGTCTGTACAAACACACATATGGATATTATCCAGGATATCCTGCTGTTGGTTTCGTCAAAGCTTTCCATCAGGTCGTTAAAGAAGACTCCAAACGATTTTATGATGCCGTATGTCAGGGCTTCCACCACAAAGAACGCAAAAGCGACTGTCCAGCCCCATCCTCCGTCAGGCACTTTAGTATAAACGTTTGCAGAGGTGCACGGCATCTTTACAGCTTTGACCGTCATTTTGGATCTGGGGAAAGAGGAGACAGGGAGCCAGGCGTCAGTTTAAGCTGAATTTTGCTGAAAGAGGCACAGCCTGGGAGCTGTAGCATACCTAAGGCACCGCCAGCCGGTCCCTGTGCTGACGAGGAATGAGGTGTGGGATTTGGGCTGATGTTCCTGCCTCGGTCACTCCATGGGCTCCTTCCTGCTGCTGCCCTGTGAGCCCAGGACCAGAAACTCTCAGCTCAGCACTGGGGCGAGCTGTTCCCAGCAGCCAAGCCCAGGAGCTGGGAGCTGTCATCTGCCTGTTGGTGCATGGGGGTGGATGGATGCAGTTCGGGAAAGATCCACCGCGGAACCCGGCGCGGGCTGGGCTGGTGGAGCCGCAGGAACCCGCGGGGCACACGTCCTCCCCAGCCTGGCTGTCCCCAAAATGGCAGCTCAGGGCTGCCCACACCTCCCCAGACAGGGGGTGGGGACAGCCCTGCTGCCACCAGCTCCCCTGCAGCCCTTACGACCGCTGCCACTCCCCAGGGCAGGGGGGCTGAAGGTCTTAGGGCTGCTGTGGGGCTGGAGGGGATCACCCCATTATGACACAGGGTGTCTTCAGCCCTGCTCTGTGTCAGCCGGGGGCTGTGGGTGTGTAGGGGCAGCTTTTGTCCTGCATGGAACTCGGCGTGGAACTCCAGCACCGCCACACCTGCACAGGGGGGACAGTGCTGGGGTCACAATCGGGGGAGGACACTGCGCTGGGGTCACCGCCACACCCGCATGGGGCGGGGACAGTGCCAGGGTCACAGTCCTGGGGTCACTGCCACACCTGCATGGGGGTCCACTGTGCCGGGGCCACCGCCACACCCGTTCAGGGGGACAAGTGTCAGGGTCACAGTCAGACCTGCACCGGGGGCACTGTGCCGAGGTCACTGCACCAGCACACCTGAGCAGGGGACAGTGACGGGATCACCGCCACACCTGCACGGGGGGGGGCAGCCCTGGGGTCACTGCCACAGCTGCAGGGGGCGTCCGCTGTGCCAGGGTCACCGCCACACCCGTGCAGGGGGACGGTGCCGGGGTCACCGCCACACCTGCGCTGGGGGGACAGCCCTGGGGTCGCCGCCACACCCGCGTGGGGG
>VZRJ01007100.1:58877-104366 GCA_013397565.1 Ptilonorhynchus violaceus
GCTCCCGCCGGGGCGGGCACGGCGCGGATCGCTCCGGCAGGTGCCGGGCCGGGCGCTGCGGGGCCCCGCCGCAGCATCCCCGGGATGCGGTGCCTGGAGCATCCCCGGGCCGGGCTGGGATGCGGGTGGGATGCGGGGAGCACACGCCGGAGCCCCCCCTGGTGCTGCTGCTGGGGGTGGCAGAGGGAGCTCGCCCCCTCCGCGCTCTGGGTGCTGCGCATGATGCGTTTTTAGGGGAAACGTGTCCCTTACTTGCATTTTTCAGGGCAAAATATCGCATTTCTAGGGAAAAACGCCTCTCGATTGCATTTTTTAGGGGAAACCATGTCCTTTAGTTGAAATTTTAGGGGAATACATCTCTCTTGGCTGCATTTTTAGGGGGAACCATCTCTTGTGGTTGTATTTTCAGGGGAAAACATCTCTCTTAATTGCTTTTTTTTTTTTTTTTTTTAAAAAAAAAAGCCTAGCCTGTCCCTTACTTGTATTTTTAGGGAAAACATCTTTAGTTGCATTTTTAGGGGAAAACATCTCCCTTGGTTGCAGTTCTAAGGGAAAGCAACTCCCTTAGCTGCATTTTTATAGGGAAAAACATGTCCCTTGGTTGAATTCTAAGGGGAAAACATTTCCCTTAGTTGCATATTTAGGAGAAACCAACTCCCTTAGTTGCAGTTTTAAGGAAAAACATATCCCTTGTGTAGGAAGCTTAAAAATTAGGGATTTGTGAGTCAAACAAAGCAGGAGAGACCGACTCACCACCTACATGGTTGGGGAGGAATGCAGCAGGGGTTCAGTCATCCCTAAAATCACAGAACATCCTGAGCTGGAAGGGACTCACAAGGATCATTGAGTCCAACTCCTGGCCCTGCGCAGACACCCCAACAATCCTGCAGTGCAAGGGCTGCTGTGTTTGGTTTGTCCAGAGTCCCTTCTCCTGCTTTTCCCTTCTTTTGTGACAGTGGGATTGCTGGTAGGACAACACAGTGGAGGGCAGCAGGAAGTTAGGGCAAAATTCTGCACATTCCCCAGAATGAGGCAAATTGTCTGTCTGTTGCTTTTGCTCAGGAGCTTTGGGAAAGGTGCTGCTGGTTTCTCATGGCAGTGCTGGTCCAACAGCCGCTGCCTCCAACAAGTGCTGGTGCCCTCAGGGAGGCTTCAGCAGCTTCACTCCTCACAGTCACGTCCTAAACAAGCTGAAGTCCGTCTGAAATTCATCAGAAATCCAGGTGCTCAGCCATGGAGCTGCACCCTGTTTGTCCTTGAGAGCCTCATATCTCCCTGTCCCACAGGAAAACTCCTTCCTTACAGGGAACCCAAGGCTCCTCTGAGGTGGCTGCCCTTTCACGGGTACAGATAAAGGGTGACCACCCCTCTGGCCTTGTAGAGCCAGTATCCGTTACACAGGCTTTTCCTTGGGAATGGGTCACCCTCCCCGTGCTGAAATTCTTCCTGGCAGCGACAGTGCAAGTGGTTGTGGGACAACAAAAGAGGTTTGTGCCTCCAGGGGAGAAATAAGAATGCAAATATCTTTGGCATGAAAAACCCAAAGCGATTTACTCCTTGGTATTTCTTGTCAGTGCTTTGCATCTGTCTCTGCCTCACCTTCTCATTCCTTTCCTTTGGGCTTTCCAAGAGCAATAAGGCTTTGGGGAGCGATGGGGGCCGGAGGGGCCCTCTGGGGGGGACAGGGATGGTGGCTGCAGCCTCTCCAGCCCAGGGCTCCCCAGCTCCACTGTAAAACCCTTTTCCCCCCATATTGTTTGCCCACTTTAGGGGGATTTCCCTGCTGCTTGGCTCGGCTGTGCCTTGCCAGGATTCTTTTCTCCGGCACATCCACTGCGGGTCCGTCCTGTGCCTGGCACCGCTCGTGCCAGGACGTGCTTCTTCATCATCCTCCCTCCAGCCTGCTGCAGCCCGGGAGCACGGCCGGTGTTTGAGGGCTCTGGAATCCACAGGGAAGTAGAGCAAGCGTCCTGTCTGTGGGCATAAATCAGCCGGGAGCTGGAAAACAGGGCGGGCTGGGCAGAGCAGGGGAGCGCGGGCCCCTGCGCGGAGCCGCCGGATGGCTCAGGGACTTCCAGTTCATTTATTCTGCTGGGGTTTGCCCAGCCCTGCTCGGCATGTGAAATGTTTTCTCTGAAAGACCCAGCAGCGAGATGGGTGAAAAACATTCTCCTGTCCCAGGAGCTGGCAGAAATCCTGGTAAATCTGCAGAAGTATGTTTTTGTCGGTGCTGCTTATTCTGTTAGGGGAACTAGTATAAACTATTCCAGTAGAAAACCTTTTCCTGGAATAAAGTCCTGACTCCGTTCAGAGCATTGTCAGGATGGTTGTGCTGGGAATGGAGCTTTGCTGGTAAACATGTCAGCACTGAGGAGGCCCAACGGGGCAGACACAAAGCTGCACCCTCTGCCCCATGGCCAGACCCCTCACGAGGTACCTGCTGCCGTTCTCTGTGCTCGAATCAAAATCTCTGCAAGCTTAATTTGCAGACAAAACATACATTTATTTTTCTCCCCCCTGACAGCCTGTCTGTCCCACCTTCCATCCCCTCCAGGCTGTGGCTGTGGCTGGACATCCCCCCATGGGGTCAGTGCCAGGAGTCTCACCATGGGGACACGACCCCATTCTGCATCACTCAACAGCCGTGGGGTCAGCACAGCCTGAGCCATCACTTCTGCTTGCCAGCCTGAGCTTCCCTGACCCCAGCTGGCATGAGGAGCAACGCTGGGAGCCCTGGAGTGGTCAAGGATAACAGCAGGCACCCGCTCCGGTTTGAATGTCTCATCCCTTGCTGTGTCCTTATCTCCCTGCTCCTCGTGGCCGGGATGGGGATGCCTGCTGGGACTTCCAGCGGGAGAGCAGGGCTGCCGGGGCGGGTTTGGGCTGGAGATCAGAGCTGGGACACCCCGGGTGGGTTGTGAGCCCCGGGAGCTGGCGGGGGATGGCTCGGCACGGCCGGGTGTGCTTCAAAGGGCGGCAGGTTTTTCTGGGCTCCAGCCACTGCTTTGCTCTCCAGGCAGGCATGAAAATGTGAAAGAATGTGAAAAATGTGAAAATGATCATGCTGGCCCCAAGATTTGTAAACTTTCTGGTTAATGTGTAATAAATACATGACAGACCCTGCCAGCGGCGCGCGGGTGACCCCTCCGCGGTGGCGCTGCCGGCGGTGACATCCCGGGGAGGCATCTCCACTCCTCTCACCGGGGATGTCCTGGTTGGAGAGGCTTTGGGGCTTTTCTAAACTGGTTCATCTGGTTTGGACTTCTGCAGGTTCCTGTGAGCCGCCTTGCCTGGCTTGCAACACGCAGGTTGTTTATTTGTTCAGCCCTCCCCTGTACGGGGTGCGTGCTGTGACGCCCGGGCGCGCCGCGGCCGCTCGGACACTGCGGCCGGGGGCAGCTGCCAGCGCCGCTTGTCCAGAGGCCTTGGATCCCGGGAGTGATCCCACCCAGGTAGCTCATCCAGCTGCAACCACCTGTGCAGCATTTCCTGCTTGGCACAAGGCGAGGTGCCGCGATGTTCCTGCCGTGGGCAGCTTGGGAAATCTCTCCTGAGTAATCTTTTTTTTTTTGCAAAAGTTGCTGAGAGTTGTTCATTCAGTTCTGGGTGAGTCTGGCTGTAGCAAAGCTGGAGGGGAACAGAGATGCTGCAGTGGTGAACAGGGATTGGGATTTATCCCAGGCAGGCTCCCACCGCCAGGGGATGTGCACAGCGTGGGGCAGGGGCAGAGCCAGCACAGCCTGGATTCACCCGGGAATTTGAGCTGAAAAGGGTCAGAGAGGGCTCAGAGAGCAATGGGGTTGATGCCAAGGGATGGCCTCACGCTCTGCCGGGGTTTGGATGTGGTCTGGATGTGGATGTTCCACGGGCCGTGTTCCACCTCTCCTTCAAACAGCCTCTGAGCATCGGAGATCAAGAAGTTTTGTCTGATGCTAATGCCTGAATTTCAGCCCTGGATGACTTTCCCTGTAATTTAGGGAGGAGAGATTGTCCTTTGAAAATTGTTTGGATTGTTTTCGTTAGCCGTGTCATCCTGGCATCCCTCCCCACAGTAAATGGAAAGGACAGAGGTTTGTGGGTTCGGCTCCTTTGAGGTTTGCTCGGTTTTTCCGTGTGGCTGCAGGTGCAGCTGGGGGGTCCCTGGTGCACGTTGTGGGGTGCAGGGCCCCCCCTCAGGAACGGGGCAGGGTCTGGCATGGTGCTGCGTGGAGGGTGTTTGGAGGGGCTGGGATTTGGCACAGAGACCACGCTCAGCCTGGTGGAGGGGCCCGGGAGCTGCCGGGTGCCAGCGGAGGTGCCAGAGGGCAGGATTAGGTGCTGTGTCTTCCCAGACAGCCTGAGCACCAACTGCCTTTGGGGCTCAGCTGAACTTTGCTGCTTTATTTTTCCCCAAAGCCCAATTCTAGCACAGGGTGATATCCTGCTCCATTTTCCTCTGGAGAGCTCCAGACAGGGAACTGGGAGGGGGCTGAGGTCACACTGGCCACGCCGTTCCTGAGAAGTTGGTGGCTCAATTCTGGGCTGTGCTTGGCCCAGCTGGGCTCAGCCCTGAGCAGGGGTGTTGGACCAAAGCAGGGCTGCTCCTTTGAAGTTCCCATCCATGAAGAAGTGCAAGGAAATTGCAAAGGATTTTTTTTTTAAATAAAGACAACTTTGCTGCCATCAAGCATGTCCAGAAACCTAATCTTGATTGCTGGAGCTGTGGGGCTGCAGGAGGGTGCAGAACAGGACCTGTGCTCGTGGGCTTTGTTGGAGCAGGGCTGAGCAGCCTCTCCCACAGCTCAGCCCTTTCCCTCAGCTCAGCCCCACAACTCACCACGTCCCACCCCCGTTAGCTGATGTACCGAGAGCCTCCAGGCTTTATAAATTAACACTCTGGGCTATGAATTATGAATAGAGTCCCATCTCTGATCACTGCAATGCTCTGCTGACAGCCCAGGAGCTGATCCCAGCGACAGCCGAAAGCTTTTAAAGATGCAAACAGCAAAACCTGTGAATGATTTGCTTTGCAAGCTACAAACCTCTTGGCCTACAGATGGGGCTCATCGTATTCACTCTCCTGCCTCCTCCTGTCCTGTTCTCCTCTTCTGTTTCCCACTATTGCCTTCCCTACTCGCCTTCCTGGTTTGTCCTAATGGATGTTGTCCTGCTTGGCTGTGTTGAGCATCCCATGGGAGCTGCATCCTTCACGGCACGTTCCATCCCCAAGGTTGCTGGTAGGAGCTGGGGACAGCGCTGCTCCCAGCTGGGTCCTGGCCATCCCCAGCCCAGGCACAGATCCCCACCCCATCCCCATGGCCAGTGCAGAGCTCCTGGTGCAGGACTCAGTGGGATTTTGGCAGATCTCTGCAGCTTCATCTCTCCTTGGCCATAACCTGGTGCTCAAGACCTCGTATTCCGCAGCTCCATCTGCTCTGTGGAGCTCTGCCACAGCTCCGTCTCTGCCATCGGCCTTTGGGGGATCTGTCCTTGAACCTCTCCACCACTGGAGGCCAAATCCTGCCCTAAGCAGCTGAATGTGCTTAATCCTGGGTGTTCCTGGGGTGTGATGCCTTGTGGGTTTGTAGGGATTCCTGCCTCCTTGCCTCTGGAAGTGGCTCCCTCCAGCAGCCAGGCTGTGCTGCCTGCTCTGACAGTGGTGGGGCAGCGGGAGCAGAACTAAACTTAGGAAATGAGCTTCAGCCACTTGTCAGTTGTCAGAAATGAAGGCAAGGCCCTGCACGTCCCCCCTCGTGGTGCTGTGCCCCCTGCAGCGCTCAGGAGACAGCCGAGGGAGCAGCACTGCTCCCAGGGATGGCAGGGGCATGGGGAACCATCCCAGCCTGAGCAGTGGGTGCACGAAAGGGCTGCTCGTTATTCCCACTCCTTTCTGGTTGAGCCCTTGTGAACCAGGCAGCAAAACAACGTCAAAGGCAAAGCCTCAGCACCTGGAGAAGGTGTTTTTCCCGGGCTGGGGTGCAGGAGCACTCGGCACGTCCTGACTGTGGCTTGTCTCCCTTGCACAGGGGATGCTGGAGCTGTGCTGGGTGAAGGATGGACTGACAGAGCCCCAGCAGTTTTTTCTCCACCCAAAGGCCGAGGGGCTCATTGAGCAGGGAAGGAGCCGGTTTTGGACACAAACATCCCCCTGGCTGCGGTGAGGGGAGAGAAGCCGCCGCGGCCGCAGATCGAACCCGCTCCCGAAGGGGAAAATACCGCTCTGGTTTGGTGTCTAATTAGATATTTACCAGGAAGGAAGGAAAGATATAAATAGGGTGACAGTGACTTCAAAGGGTGTTTTTGACTTCTAAGAATAACACCTTTGCTGGCGCCGATTTCGGGAATATCAGCTGTGCCTGGGTGTGAAAGACGGAGGAGGTGCTGCAGCTCGGTCGGCAGCCAAGGGAGCAAAGCCAGACCCCGGCCCCTGGCCCGGCCCCACGGGACCAACTGAGGAAGGGACAAGAGCCCGTGGAAAGCTCAGCTGCATCCACAGGGACACAGCAGAGGGGGTTTGGGAAGAGGAAGCCGCCGGTGCCGCAGCGTGGGCGGGAGGGGACGTGTGGCACCATGGGGACCCTCTCGCTGTCCCCGTGGGCAGTGCCGGTGCTCGCCCTGGTGCTGGTGGGACTCGGGGCTCCCTCTGTGGTGAACGGGCAGCCCAACTTCATCGTCATCCTGGCAGATGATGTGGGCTGGGGGGATCTGGGGGCCAACTGGGCAGAGACCAAGGAGACCCCGCATTTGGATCAGTTGGCTGCCGAAGGAACAAGGTAATGACTGTCCCCCTTCCCTCCCCTAGCCCAGCATCCCTGGTCACTCTGTCCTGCGGCAAAGGGCAACTCACCCCTGTGGGACTGGCAGGATGTGGTTTTGGGTGCACGGGGAGGGCAGCCAGAGCCTGGTACCTTGGGGTGCAGGTCCATCCATCCCTGCTGGGAGCTGCGAGCTTCATCTCCCACTCCCTACCCTCATCTCTGGGACAGAAGGGGGAGTGTGCAGGGGAGCAGGGAGGGACAGGGCAGCATTAGAGCACACGAGATCTTGTGAGTGAAGGGTCTTTTCATTTCCCAGGTTCGTGGATTTCCACTCGGCTGCCTCCACGTGCTCCCCGTCCCGTGCCTCGCTGCTCACGGGGCGCCTGGGTGCGCGCAACGGGGTCACCCACAACTTCGCCATCTCGTCGGTCGGAGGCCTCCCCCTGAACGAGACCACCCTGGCCGAGGTCCTGCGGGAGGCTGGGTACAGCACGGGGGCCATAGGTAACGCCCCGAGGGCCAGGGGACAGCGGGGCAGGGAGGTGGCAGCGGGTGACAAAGATGCCCTCGGCGGAGGAGGGGCTGCAGGCGCTTGGGTGAAACAACGGCAATGAAAAGGAAAATCTAAAGGATCACGTGAGAGGGATTTCACACATCCCCCTCGGGTTTTGCAATGCCAGGCTTAAAATCTTCCTTTTCAACAGAGCTGCCGGAAATCCAGACTTCTCCATTTAATCTCTAATTGCTTTACCTCACGAGGAATGTGCTGGGTGTTCCTCAGCCAGCGTGACCGTGCTCGGCCGCTCTGCCATCCTGCATCCCACACCATGGTTAGTGCCACTGGTCCCGTGGCTTTGGGCACCCTCCGGTCACTGTGGGTCCCCCTCGGCCAGCACAAGCCCTTTGCACCTGCAGCTCCTCCTGTTGGAATTCCCTGTTGGAAGCTGGCAGAAATTCCCTCTGTTTCTTCATTCCCCCCGCCCCAGTTTTTGCAGTTCTCCCTCTTGGATCGTCGCATTCGGTGGGAGCAAGCGCGTGCTGGAGGTCAGAGGATGAAGCTGGCAGTCAGGGAGGGGTTAGAAAACCGTCTGCTCACAACACAAACACATGAAAGAGCCTTTTAAGGCTGGAAACAGTCGCTTTGCACAGGCATGAGATACCTTATGCATTTTTTCTGGGTTTTCTGCAAAAATAGACGGCATTCTGGAAACGCGGCCAGCACAAACAAGGAGCCTTTCTGGTAGCTTGATTAAAGCCCCCAGCGCTGCGGGCACCTCGCGGGTGAGGGCTGGTGGTGGCTGTGTCACCTCTGAAATGATGTTCTGTGGCTTCCACGCAGGCAAGTGGCACCTGGGACACCACGGCCGCCATCACCCCAACTCCCGGGGTAAGGCCGGGCCAGCAGGGTGGGCTGAGGGCCCTGTGGTCACCTTGACCCTGCTGACCGCCTCGATTTTCCTCTCAGGCTTCGACTACTACTTTGGGATCCCCTACAGCCACGACATGGGCTGCACAGACACCCCTGGCTACAACCTGCCACCCTGCCCGCCCTGCCCGCGGCACGGCACCGCTGCCAGGTACGGGGCACGGGGGGTTCCAGTGCTGGCACGGGGAGGCGGGGTGTTTGCAGCATTGTCCCCAGCCCTGAGAGCTGCCCTCGGCTGTGGTCACCTCCCCCGGTGCTCCATGCACCCAGTTTCCCTCCTGCAGGGTGCGGGGCGGGGCGGTGGGTCAGTCCTGGGGCGCCCTGTGCCATGGGGCCACTGGCACCGCTCCCTTTCTTCTCCGCTCCTCGGCTCTCTGGAAGCCAGGAGAGCACCCAGGCTCTGCGCCTGCTCTGCTGACAGGCCTGGGGTGGCTGTCCCCAGCAGGATGGCCAGGAAGGACTGCTACACAGAGGTTGCCCTTCCTCTCCTGGAGAACGTCACCATCGTGCAGCAGCCGGTGGAGCTGGGCAGCCTGGCTGGGCGCTACGCGGAGGAGGCGGTGCGCTTCATCCGGCGGGCGAGGTGAGGACCACCCCTGTCCCCGGCTGTCCCCTTGGCTGGGAGAGCCCCTGGGCCACTGCAGGACTGCCCTGCACGGCGCTGGTGCCATGCCACGGGAGCGGGGTGTTGACCCGTGGCTCAGATTTGGGGTCTCCATGGCTTGGCTTCCAGCTGGAGGAAGGAGGAGCCGCTGAGGCTGTCGCTGGTGTCCTGTTGGGACACTGAGGAAGGCTTTTGGCAACCTCCAAAGGGGTTGTGTGTTTTTAAAACCAGCGTTTTTGAGGAAGGTCAAAGCCTTTGACAGGCGCTGTGCCTCCTTCCTGGGGGGAACGATGTCAAGGCTAGTGGGGATGGGAGGGAGGGAAACAACTGCCATCCCTTTGTCCTCCATCCCTCTATCCCTGTGGTGTCACGGGATGAGGTGGCAATGGGGTGGTGGAGATGCCTCCATGGGTGTGAAGTGCTGGCAGGGGCGTGTGAGCCGGCGCTGAATGGGTGCCCAGGGTGGGACCAGAACAGCACCCAGCGGTGTTTGAACACGCCCCATGTGTGAGATTTGATCAATTTTGAGCATAAAGCGCTCCGAGATGCCTGGGCTCCAGGATCTGCCTCCCCCAGCCTCAGGGGACAGGAGGTGCCCGGGTGTGTTTGTCCCCGAGGAGCAGACTGGCTCCTCCGAATGACGCCCCCGAGCCCTGCTGACGGGTTGTGTAATTTTAATCCCCATTATTGGCGGATTACGAGCTGTGACTTTGCAAAATGCCTCCCTGCAGAGCGAGGAGAGGAAGCGCTGCCGGGCAGCCCTGCCTGAGCCCATCCCCTGCCCGCATGCAGGGATAACACAGGCCCGGGGAAGGGGGTCCCTGGGGTAAGGTTTGCGTAACGCAGGTGAATGAAGGGCTGGGCAGGGAGCAGCCTGCGGGGAAATGGCTCCTTATAAACCTGGGTGCTGTTTTGTTGCACAATACCCGTAGTTTATCCCTTTGGGTACCAAGGGTTGGCCGTGGGGTGGCTTAGCCTTGTGGTTGGGATGACGGTACCTGGGCTCTGGGCTGTGGGGCAGCAGCAATCCCTTCTCCTGCCAAAGCCCCAGCCCTCCGGGCTGCCAGGATGCTGTTTGGCTGTGAAACCAAGTGTGTGAGCTCCGGGTTAATAGGAAAAACCTTTAAGCTCCCAGAAGTGTTTTGGGGTTATCTGCGTTCATGGAGAACAGGATTAAGCAGGTGCCTGCCTTTTCTCTCCTTCCCTTTGATGGCTTATTCCAGTTTTCCCCTGCCTGACTCATTCATTACAGGGCAACAAAAGAACACCGGATTTGCCATCTCAGTGTTTTTTTAACCAGTCGTGTCGAGGTTGAGCAATTTGTGACAGTGAGACGTGGCACTGCTGGAGCACATTGAGCATGGGAGCAAAAGTCAGGGACTTCTCTCTTCAGTTATTGATTAAACGTTTGTTCGATCTTCGGGACAATCCTGAGGAGTCCATGCGAGCAGGTGCCATGTCCAGCTGGACATCACAGCCACGAGTCCACCTGGGTGCTGCAGTGGTGCTCCCGGGGGGGATGCGAGCCGGGGGAAGCAGCTTTCCCTGCTCCAGGGTCTCTGGCATCCCCTGGGAAGAGGTCCCACAGTGGCAATTTGCAAGGGGCACACGAGCACTCCTGAACCCCTGCGTCCTGCAGGGGCTGGGCAGGGTACCAGGGGACACAGCCCCCCTCCAGAGCCGTGGAGGGGATGCAGCAGCTCCAGGCAGGATGGGATTTACTCATTTTCCATCCCAGGTGGGTGACGGGCAGAGGAAGGAAGTGCCAAGGCGCACGTTGGGAGGGCCCCGAAAGCCTTGCGGAGGCAGCGATGGGGCGGCCGGGGCCGGGCGCGTGCGCGGCCCGGGACACGTCCCCGGGATCCGGCCCCTCCCCGCCGCTGACCATCCCACCCTTCCCCTCGGAGGTCCCTGAGGAAGAGCAGGCCTTTGGAGCAGATAAATATAGCTGTAAACAAGCAAACAGGACGTGTCCTGTGATGATTTAGGAGCGAGCAGGCAGCAGGGCAGCGCGCGGCGGCGAACGTGCCGCGCTCCCTGTGCGGGGCTGCTCGGCACTGCCCAGGCCGTGTCCGGGGGGGTGTGGGTGTCCTGCTGTGGCTCATCCTCTGCCCACATCTCCAGCGAGGCCGGGCACTTGCTGGGGAGGGGGGATGAAGAGCCAAAATGGGGCCCCTGATAGAGGGGAGGGAGGTGTGTGGGTGCTTGGGGTGCACCAGCGTGGGGTGTTTGGCTGCTAGAGATGGAGGAAGGGGTGAGTCTGTCCCAAATGGGAGGACAGTTGGCAACAGGGGGACAATGGGGAGAGGTAGGAGCAGGGAAAAGTGTCTGAGCTCAGCCAAGCTTCCCCCCTGTGAGGAGAGTGGGTGCCTGGAGGGGTTGCAGCCGGCTGATGCATGTGGGGTGTTTTTTGCCACTGGGCTGTGTCCCCATGCTCGGCAGTGCCACCACCCCAGTGACCTCCTGCCACTGCCTTCCCCTGAAGGCTGAACACTGTCCCTCTGTCCCCTGCACAGCGACAGCGGACGCCCCTTCTTCCTCTACCTGGCCCTGGCCCACATGCACGTCCCGCTGACCCCCCCGCTGCCCCCCGCTCCGGGCAGGGGCGTCTACGGAGCCTCCCTGGGCGAGATGGATGCCCTGGTGGGACGGATAAAGGAGGTCGCTGACAGCCTCGGGAAGGGCAACACGCTCCTGTGGTTCACAGGTACAGCAGGAAAACCGGGGCTGGGGGCGACACTGGGGACCACACCTGGGTGGGGGGCGGGACCTGTGTTTGTCCCCTGCCCTCGATGCTCCCATTGCTCTGTGGATGGGGAGTGGTCCCAGTGTGGGGACAGGGGTCCTGGGCTGCTGTGGCCACTCCGCTGGGTGCCCACCCTGCCACCCCTCTCCGGCCGCGAGGCTGAACTGGTGGGGCCGTGACTAATTAAACCACAAATCCTCGTTCGTTAAGAAGCCCAAATCCTCTCTCTCTCTCTGAGCTGCCTCCCTAATGAGGATGTCTTGCTCCCGATGACAGGAACTGCTCTGCCGCTCATTAACGCCCGGAGCTGGTGGCACCGTACCCCCCCCCTGCCCTGCCCTGGCTCCTCTCCAGCCCCTCGCCCAGGACTCAGCCCCTGAAAACAAACTTAAAAACCAAAATCCATCAACCCTCTGCTCCTGCTCGTGTGGGGAGGCATCACAGGGGTGGGAAGGAGGGATGAAAGGGTCACTTGTCTTTGCTTACCCCCCACTGTGGAGGTGTCCCTTCCCGGCCCTCTGGCGCTGGTCCTCATGGGGACATTTCTTTCTCTTGCAGGTGACAATGGCCCCTGGGCACAGAAGTGTGAGCTGGCAGGACGCCTGGGGCCGTTCGTGGGTGCCTGGCAGAGGCAGCGAGGTAACCTGGCAGCGTGGGGGGGCTCCCAGTCCCCGGGGGCGCAGGGGGGGCTGCTCCACAAAGCCCTTCATTGCCCATCGAGGGGGACGTGGGCAGCATTCCACCCCCAGCCTTTCCCTGGCTGCTGCCCTGGGCTTGAACGCACCCCAGCACAATTTTTTTTCTTTCAAACAGTAAAGTTTTCCCCTAAAACCGCTGCAGGGGGTGGGCTGGGGTCCCCATTACCCCAGAGCTGGAGGTGATTTAGAGGTGGGATGTTGCCATCTGCCCCATCGGGGTCTCGCAGCTCCCAGCCCCATCCCGCCCGGAGCAGAGCACCCACCACCCTCCCCACGCCCCGGGACTTTGCTTTTCTTTCTCTCCACCGTTTTGTTGATTTTGTTTTGTTTTGTTTTGTTTTTTTCCCAGTCTTTCCTCCTTTTCCGGCCAAGCCATCTGCTCGGTGGGTTTATTTCGGCCGGGGCGGCCAGAAACATTCATGAGTCAGGCGTTTCCCACTTCTGCTTGTCTTACGCGGTGTTGCCGTGCCAGGCTCGGCTCCCCCTGCCCGGGGTCAGCGGGGTGGGAGCCGAGGGGCTTCCTCCTCCGCTTCCTGACCCCCAGGCCATGGGAGCGCGGCCGCTGCCCCCGGGCCAGCGCTGCCGGCCGGGCTGGCTCTGTCCCGTTCCCAGAGCCCTTCCTCCGGCCGGCCCCGCGATGGAAGCGTAACCTTAATTTTCTAGTAAACAAACCCTGCTGACGGCGCCGGGTTGTTGCTCTTGAGCAACCCACGGTCACAAGCCCGAGCAGATGGTACAGAAACTGCGGCGTTCGGGAACAGGGCGAGGACAGCGCGGCCCCTTTCCAGCCGCTCGCTGCCCTGCGGAACGCCCGGGCGCTGGCCGGGGAGGAGGGCGGGCTGGCAGAGCGCTCCGAGCTGGCTGCAAGCGCTGGCTGCCAGGGTGACTTCGGAAATCCCTCGGCCGGTCGCTGCGCGGATGTTTGGAAAGCCAGCCCGGCGCTCCGGGCTGCTGCCGGCTGGGCTGGCACTGCCGACACCGCCCCGGGGTGTTGGGGGGGGATGCTTGGCCTGTCCAGCCCGGGGGGGTGTTGTCCCGAGGCAGGGAAAAGCCCCTGAGGAATGGGAGGGCAGAGGAGGACGGATTGCTCCCGGCTCTGTATGGTTCGTGCAGCTTGGTGTTGCTTTTTAGGGTCCAACCCAAATTCCAGGAATGTTTTCCTTTGATATCAGGTGGTTACTGGAGTTGGTCCTTGCTGAGAGAGAGAAGCATGTCTGTGTGTGCTGCCCTTTTCTCTGCCTGGGGAGCTTCCCACAGCCCCCAGCCCACCCCAAAAGCTTGTCTCCCACCTCGGTGCCAAGAGCCCAGCAAGGGAGGGATACTGGGATAGAGAGACACATTTTGGGGATGTGATGCTGGCCGTGTTTTGAGGCAGGTTGGGGAAGTTCCAGACCTGGTGTCCCTGTGCTGAGGACCTGCTGTGTGTGTGGTAGGACCGAGGTTTTCATCCTGCCACGGGAATGCACAGTTCAGCTTTCCTGGAAAGCCTGGAAAGTCCCCACAGCAGCAGGGCTGCATCATCCCCACTCTGGAGAAAATTCCCTGGTTGGGTTTGGGTGTTTCTGCCCCGTTTACTTCCCAAAGTGTTAAGGTGACCTCATTCACAGGCTGCTCTGACCTGACCAGCCAGAGGTGCTGGGGTGGCTGGCAGGAAATATCCCTCTGCTGTCCTCCCGGAGCTCCCTGACCATGGATGGAAAAACCCTGGAAATGCATCCAGGAGGATGAGGTTTTTAATATAGGTGCAGAGATGGGGATTGATATTAATTGCTGTCACTGCTGTGATTTCCTGCGGTCTCTTAGGGCAGGGGGGGGAACACCAAAAGGTTGGGTGGGGAATGGGAGAGATTGGGAGTGTGCCTGGTCCGTGCCAGGACTATTCCATGTGGCACCAGCATTGTGGCATCTGTGCCATGAGTGTCCTTGTGGGCGCGGCAGCATCGCTTGGGAGCAGGGATCGTCCCGTGGATCAGGCAGGGACTCCCGGAGGGCCGGGCCGGGCTGGGGACTGTGCAGGGACCCGGCCTCTCTTGGCTGTGCCCGGAGGAAATGGCTCGGGGCGAGTGCCGTTGCCATGTGCACACTGAAAGGCAGCGCACAAAGGCTGCTCCTGGGAAGTTTGCTCGGTGAATCGGGTTGGGATTTTCTCTCTGCCCCATTCCCAGCCCCTTCCCCCTCCAGCTGCCTGGGGCCCTTTGGGTTACAGCCAAGGCAGAGGCTCTCCAAAACCATTCCACCCGTTTTGGAGCTCGGTGCTCCAGTTTTGGCCCTCAGCACCCCAGTTTTGGTGCTCAGCACTCCAGGGGGAGGAAAGGACGAGGCAGCTTCCCTGTGCCATGCAGAGCATCTCAAATCCAAGGGCAGAGCAGGAGTGCTTTGGGTGCTGTCGGGGAAACGATGGATCAGGTTCATTAACTGGCAGGAGGGTTATTAGCAGGATGGTATTTTTAATGAGGCAGGTTTCCAGCAGGCGGGGGCAGGGGGGGCTGTTGGTGCTGAACTCTGCAGAGGACAGAAGCCCCTGGAATAAATTCCTACGTTTCCTGCCTGCTGCATTTTCTCACCTGACATCAAAAGTGGTTGGAAATGTGATGGCTCTGGCAGCCACTTCATTTCTCATCACTCGCTGGAGCAGAGAAACACAAACCAGTGCCCAATCGAGACCCCTTTCTTTTCCCTTTCCCTTTGAAAAACTCCTGTAGCTCTTCTCTCTTCCCTGGCCCAGCGAAATCATCCTCCTTTGGGGTAATTTACACCATCTCTGCCTCTCAAGAGTTCCTTTCCTAGGGAAAATCCGGGGTTGGGAGGTTTTCCAAAGTCAGCAGGATGCTGAGCTCTGTTCTCCTGCAGGTGGGAGCTCAGCGAAGCAAACGACCTGGGAAGGAGGGCACAGGGTGCCAGCACTGGCCTACTGGCCCGGCCGTGTCCCTGCCAAGAGGACGAGCCACGCCCTGCTCAGGTAGGAGCCCCTCGGGGAGCGGGGCAGCCCCGTCGGGGAGGACCCACCGTCCCCACGCTGCGACCCGGGTCATCACCTGGATTTTGGCAGCAGCAGCTGCCTGCGCTGGTTACTCCCTGCCTCGTGCCAGACTGTACTTTTGTCCTCTCCCAAGACTTAATGCTTCAGCAGAGAGGAGCTGAAAGGGCTTTTTGTGAGGCTGCCGGGTTGGCGCTCGCAGCGCCGGGCTCCGTGTGCCTCCTGGCCGCGGTGGCCGAGGGCCTCCCGGTAATTAAAAGATGACGATGTTCTCTCTCCCCACCAAGAAGCAGGCTCGGGCTTTGTGGTTTGCGAACGGCTTTATGTGGAGCAGGGTGCGGTTGCGGGGAAGGCTGGCCGGAGAGATGGCGCTGGCAATCCCTGCGGGATGTGGCCGCGCTGGGATCCGGCGGGAGCCGCTGCCCCCGCGCCTCTCCCGGCGGGGCAGGGTGGCAGGGAGGGGTCTTTGTCGCCCCTCTCCATGCAGCACTTCCACCCTTTCCTGTGGAACTTGCACCTCTCCTTACACCCCTCCTTGGCAGCAGAAGTGGGGCACATCCTGGGCTGGGGCAGCCTGCTGGGAATGTCCTTTTTCGTCCTTGATGGATCCCCACGGTGGTGGGGGTCAGGGTGGTGGGGCTGGGGGGTTGCTGGGTGTTGGGATGCCCCGTCCCCTTTCATCCCTGGAGCACACGATGGTGGAGGTCAGGCTGGTGGCCCTGAGGGATTGCTGGTTGGATTGTTGGGAAAGAATGTCCCAGGTGCTGGAAGCAGGTCCTGACTGGTGGGCCCCGGGGCAGTGATGGGTGTTCCTAAGGTCCATGAGACAAGCTGGAGACACTCACTCCTTCCATGGCCCCAGGGCAGCTCTGGGAGCTGGATTTATGCAGACAAGGGAAGGTTTGAGCCATTAGCTGAGTCACTGGTGTCTGGTGGGGGGGATGGGGCGCACGTATCGCCCCATGGCTTCACCTCCAAACCTTTCACACGGGGCAGAGCTGCCAACCCCTGCCCACTCGGGCAGCTGGGGCAGCGTGTGCAGGGTCAGTGCCAGTCCCCATCCCCCTGTCCCACCAGCCTTCCCAGCAGCCCTGCCTCCAAGCCCAGGAATTCTGGTTATCTCCTCAGAGACCTTATCTCCCGCCTTTCCCGGCTCCAGTCTGACAGGCTGGACAGCTGGAAATCTAGAAACCCAGCGGAGGCACGTGCAGCACTCCAGGTGCTTGGAAAGTGACTCTGCAGCTCCCCAGGAGTCACAGAGCACCCCGTGTCCCCCACAGCAGAGCCTGGCACTGCCACGGGGCCGCGCCCAGCTCTTCAGGGTGGTGCCCTGGCATCAGGAGGAGACACCCAGGCACAACCAGCCTGGGGGACGTGAGCAGTGGGTCGTGCTGAGGAAGGTGCCACCACTGTGGTCCCAGCCATGGCCTGAGGTGGGACAGGGCATGTGGAGGGACACAGGGGCACATGGAGGGATGTGGAGCTGCTCGGTGCTCACACTGTGCCAGGACTGGTGGCTTTTCTCTGCACCTACAGCCACCCTTGGGGACAGCCCCCAAGGACCAGCATGTGCAATAGGGACATTGAAATTCCCCCAGTTGATGGGGAAGACCAAGAAGCTGGGGAGGGAATGAAATCTGTGTGCAGGAGTGGCTGGGAGCCCTCTGCCTGGTGGGATCCCTGGGAAGAGCCGGGGCTGGGCAGGGGAAAGCCTTATCCATCCCTTACCCAAGCCTTACCCTCTTCCCCTGGGGCCATGGAAACACCTGGCTTGGGCAAAGAGCCTGCTGGGACTGCTCAGGACCTCGTGGCTTCGTGTCCTCCCCGGCCAGGGAGCGCAGAGGTGAGCGAGGGTGAGCGTGCCCGAGGGCCGGGGGAGCTGGGGCCAGCGCAGGAACGCTGATGCATCGCCTCAGACCAGCACCTGCACGCTGGGCTCTGCACAGAACTGCCTTGTCTGCTTTTCTTAATTATATTTAATTGTCAGAGCCACCCACTGTGCTTCTCCCCTTCCCTGCCCCAACCCGAAGTAGGGCACGGAAGAAGTAGGTCAGGAGGGTGGTGAAGGAGGGGATTGCACCATCCTGGCAGTGCCGGCGGCGTGGGGCTGGCAAGGTTGGCTGGGGTGGTTCCTGCAGCTGCCTGCACCCCCTCAGCACCAAGCAGGGCAGTGTTCCCTGCCACATCGTGCCCGGGATGCCGGGATACTCGTCCCCATGGCAGGGCGGCGCTCCCACCCACGTCCTGCCCAGGGTGTCGGGATGCCCGTTGCCCCCCACAGCTCTGCCCCGGGCTGCAGGCAGGGAGCTGCTGTCCCTGGGCACTGCCAGGCCCTTTTCCCTCCGTGTTCAGGCAGCAGCAGGATGCTGGAGTGGCTTTGTGTGGTAAATGTCTCTTGGCCAGGACAGGGGTTGGCAGTGTGGCTTTGCCTTTCCTCTAAGCGTGGCTTCCCCAGCTTGGCTCCCAGGATGTGTCCACTGGCAGGGCCTTTGTTTTAACGCCAGCTTTGACCAAAATCCCATTTTTCATGCCTTTTTGCGTGGGTTACACCTGCCCATGGCTGGGGGAATCTTCAGCCACCTCTGCCCTCAGCCATGTTGTCCTCTCACCCCAGTGTTGCTCTCCAGAGGTCCCATCCCCTGGGTCGGGGCTGCTCGGTGCAACCATGGGAGCATCCACATGCGCTGCGATGGGAGCTGGACCCTGAGGGTGCCGAGCACCTATAGGACCAGGACCAGGCTGCCCAGGTGGGCTGCGGTTTTGGGGGACCTGCTGTGCCTGCAGGGATCGCAGAGCACAGCCAGGATTTTTCTGGGCGCCTCCCGGCCCGCCTGGCCGCGGGGCCGTCTCGGTGAGCGCCGGCCGGGGCTGCCTCGCAGCAGTGTTTGTTCTTATTTGTTCTCTCCGTCTCTTAGCAGCTGAATTAAAGCTCGTTCAATGGGAGAACCGGGGGCCGTTAAGCCCGGGGCTGTTCCCTCTCCCTACTCACGCGGCTGCCATCACGCTCCGGGCTGGAGACGCGGGGGCAGGATCATTGTGGTGGCAGGACCACAGTGGCAGGACCACGGCAGCACCCTGGTGACCCCAATTCCTGGTGCTTCTGCTTCCTCTACGAATTTCCTTGCCCCGGCCACCCCCCCCCCGGAGCTGCTGGCACGGGGTTTGTAGGCAGAGGGATGTGGGTTGAGTCCCTGTCGGCAGCAGTGCCAGCTGTCACATCCTGTGCCACAGCCTCGTCCCCGAGGGCAGCGCTGGGATGTGTCACTTGGCCGCGCTGGTGTTCCGCTGTCCCCTGGGGCCGTGGGACACCCTGGTGCGGGTGGCTCCTTTTAGAGGTGTGGGGTCACCTTGTGACTTCGTCTGTGAGATGGCACTGGGAGGGGGTGGCGGACGCTTGTGCCCCACAGGATGTGGAGGGTGAGGATCGGACGTGGGGGCTGCGAGCAGGATGTTCCCATCCTGCTGGACTTGATTCCAGATCCCTCTGGGCCATGTGGCTGTAGGAAGGGGAGCCTGTGCCCAGGCAGTGATCCCCAACCCACCCCTCCCGCAGCCCCTCCACATCCTGGGGACGTGCCAGGTGGGGAGAATCGGGGTCCCGGGCCACAGGCAGCAGATGGGAAAGCAGGGACTGTCCCTATGTGTATGCCCATGGAGCCAGAGGACCCGTGGGTCACCTGCTCCTTCCCTTGTCCGTCCACACTGGGAAGGACGGAGGTGAGCCTCGAGAAGGATGGAGGTGAGCCTCGGGAAGGATGGAATGAGCACCGGGAAGGACGGAGCGAGCCCCGGGCGCTCTGTTGTGGCGGGGCCCCTGCCCGGGCTGGGGCTGGCGGTGGAAAGGCTGACGGGGTTTGTGGGACACGGAGCAGCTCCGCTCTCATGTTCCATCCTGGCGGCTCGTGCTGCTCCCTGCGGCAGCCAGACCGCGTTTCCCGGGGCGGCGGGATCCGCTGCCTCTGGCTGAAAACTCCCTGTGCTTGCACTTTCTCCGGAGGGTGCCCTCCTGCCCTCTCCGCGGCTCTGGGGGCTCGGGAGGGGCTGCCATGCCCTTGCCAGGGGCTGCCAGGCACGGGGAGAGGCAGATCCTGAGTGAATCCACAGCACCTGGAGCAGCTGGATGGGGTGGGAGGTGTGTGAAGCCAGGGCTTGCCAGGGCCGGAGCTGGGTTTAGCCTTTTCAGCTGCTGGGAGCTCTCTTGTGAGGGATGTGGGGCACTGGTGGGGTTGGGGGGACCCTCTGGGGATCCTTGCTCCTTGCTCTGATGACAGTCACCTCTTCCCCCAGCATCCTGGACATCTTCCCCACGCTGGTGGCCCTGGCTGGGGCAGCGCTTCCCCCGAACAGGCGCTTTGATGGCTTGGATGTGTCCTCAGTTCTCTTTGGGCGGTCGGATGTGGGGCACAAGGTAAGGCAGAGCCACCCCCCGGGTGACACCCCCCTCCTGACAGCAGGTGCCTGACCTAAAACAGGTAAGTGGGGGTGGAAAAAGCCTCAGGGCTGGTGATGTGCAGATCCATGGGAGCATCATTCCCTGGAGGAGGACAGCTGGAGACGGCCGGGTGCTGTACCAGGCTGGGCCTGGGATATCAGGGTAAAAGGGTTAATGAAGGTTGTTCTGTGCTTCGTTCACAAATCTGGGATTAGGGTGAAATGCCTGTGCCTGCAGCTTGGCACCTTCCTGTGTGCTGCAGAGCTGGGTCTGTGATCCCGGGGACACCAGCCCAGGGATGCTCAGGCTTCCAGCAGCCTGCGGTGCCCAGCAGAGCATCTCCTTTCTGATCACAAAAGGTACTTCAGCGAGGAGAAGGGAAGATCCCAGGGGCTCAAACCTGGTCGTACCCCTTTATTTATCACAGCAGATCAAGGTGTAACAAAACCCTCTCTCCCAGCTCTGTGGTTACAACATTCCATCGGGACAGCCCACCCCATATCCCACAGCTCTGTCCACACAACCAGCTGCTGGCAGCTCCTGTAACCCCAAAAAACACAGTTTACAGAAACAAGCAGGATGGCCACACGTTTGTCTTGGAGTTGCACGAGATTTTTTGCAGAACCAAAAGAAAAAGAAAAAAAAAAAAGGTGTCTTTAATCGCAGTCCCATGGATAAATCCTGATTTTGCTTTCAAAGTATCCCCTCCTGCAAGCACCGCGAGCCAGCTCCCAGCGGGATCTTGGATTTGCTTTCAGCGTCCATCAGGGGTTTGGTATTTGCTTTGTATTTATGGAACCCTCTGCTGAACCGGGAGATGGAGCAGGGAAGGGGATGGGATGCGGCCAGCGCGCTGCGCTCTGCTCCTCGGGATTAACCCTCCTGTGCACGGCAGCGCTGGGAGCAGGGCACTGGGGCTCTGCTGGGAGCAGTGGTTTGCTGGGAATGACGGTTTGCTGGGAGCAATGGTGGCTGAGAGTGCTGGTTTATTGGGAATGATGGTTTGGAGGCAGCAATGGTTTGCTGGGAGCGATGGTTTGCTGGGAGCGATGGTTTGCTGGGGGTCAGGGTGCAGCCGTTCCTGCGTGGAATTCCCCCCAAGGGATGCAATCCCTCTGCCATGGGATGGGGTGACCTTGGAGGGGACACGCAGCCCCGTGGGGCGATCAGGAGCAGGCGTGTCCCCATCCCCTCCCCTCCTGGCTCTCCGCCCCTCACCCCCCGCTTGCGAGTGGCCGACAGTGACCCTCTCTTGCGGGGTTTTCCTTGACACAAATCCTCCTGAAAGCAGTTCCCTCGCTCACTCCAATGCCCGATTTCCACACATTCCTAACCGGGGTCCCTGGAGCAGCCGAGGCTCCCAGTGTGAGCTGCCCTGGTGACACAGCTCAGTGTCCCAGCCGGGAACGGGGCTGGGGTGACACCAAGGTCCTGTTGGGAGCGAGGGCTGTTGGCAGGAAAAGCAACCACATCCTCCAGGGATCCTCCAAGGAGCACCAGGGGTGGCAGGGTCAGTAAATCCCTCTGTCCACCAGCTGAATGGCAGAGGGATGCACGCCTGTGAACAGCCCAAAGCACTTCGTTCAAGCCATGAGTTTTCTGAGGAGAAAGGCTTTTTCCCCCTCCTTTTCTATTTTTTATTTAAATTTAGTAAAATAACAAAGTCACGGATTAATGAAAGAGTTCCAGACCCAGGAATGTTTCTTGAAAGGGCTCAATCGAAACGAGCTCCTTAATTATGCAGTAAATTATAACAGATTTTCCTAGTGTGGGGTTTTAAGAGGTTTAGGGACGTGGTTGTTGGTAGGAAGGGAGGTTTGAGTGCCCTTGGCAGCATCCCAGCTGTGCTGTTAAAGGTGTAGGCGAAGCTTTAAGGCTGGAGACAGATGAATTGGTTCAGTTCCTGGTCCCTTGACTCCACAGGGCCTTGAATATTTGCTGATTCCTGCTTTGGAGCTCTTTCATCCTGCCCGAGGAGTGCCAGCAATAGGGGACTCTGCAGCAGAGCTTCCTCCTTGCCCCAGGCTCACACTGCACCACCTCTTCCACTTTACACCCTTCTTTTTTTCCCCCCTGAAACATAAATATCAAACTCAATTCCAAAAGGTGATTTTTAAAGAATAACTTACCTTACAAGGAAGGGCATTAAAGGCCACTGAGAGCATTTGGAAATCACCCCCACCCTGAATCCTGGCATTTCGTGGATGAGGTACCAACCGTCCCCCTGAGATGGTGGCGCATCCAGATCAGGCAGTGTGGGATGGACATCTCGGGGTGCCTGGACTGCTCCGTGCTGGGTGGTGTGGGGTGGACATCTTGGGGTGCCTGGAATGCTCTGTACCAGGCAGTGTGGGGTGGACACCTCGGGGTGCCTGGAATGCCCTGTGCTCGGCAGTGTGGGATGGACATCTCAGGGTGCTCGGACTGCTCCGTGCCAGGCAGTGTGGGATGGACACCTCGGGGTGCCCAGGATGCTCCGTGAGGGGCAGGGCTCCGTGCCGGGCACCTGCTCAGGCACTGCTGCACTCATCAGCTGCGAGTGCTGTTACTAAACTTGGCACCGCAGCTGCCTACAAGTTCAGCAGATGTTTCTGATTTTTAGCACAGTGGAAATTTCTTGAATCACTTTTAAACTCAAATCCCAGGGAGGAAACCTCAAGTGACTCATGCCTCAGTGAAGGCACTGGCTCCACGGCAGATATTATCTGACAGAGGAGCCGCTGGAGTGTCCAGCTCACTTGTCTCCCCTCTGCCCCGTGCCAGAGCGGCCGTCCTGTGCGGATCAAGTGTCCTAAATACCGAAAGGGAGAGAGATTGGACCCACCCTTCCCTCCTTCCCTTCCTCCTCACCCCGTTCCCTGGTTGTTGTCAGGGAAGGGAGCCCTGCACAGCGGGGTGAGTCAGACGGACGGGAGGGATGTGGGAGTGATGTTCCAGCACCTCACCTTCCCCTCTGCCTCGCATGAGCTCACCCTCAGCTCGTGCCTGGCTGCTGGCTCCAGGCAGGGACACAGCTCCCTTGGATGTCCCCGTCGTGGCTGAGCTGTGAGCACCCAGGGAGGTAGCACAGAACACCTGAGACCATCCTGGCTCCCAAATATTACACATTTAATGAGAGGACAAGGGGGGAATGGTTTTAGAGTAAAAGAGGGGAGATTTAGATTGGATGTTAGGAAGAAACTCTTAATTGTGAGGGTGGTGAGGCCCTGGCACAGGTTATCCCAAGAAGCTGTGGCTGCCTCAGCCCTGGAAGTGTCCAAGGCCAGGCTGGATGGAGCTTGGAGCAACCTGGGATAGTAGAAGGTGTCCCTGTCCATGACAGGGAGCAGAAGAAGATGATTTTAAGGTCCCTTCCAACCCAAACCATTCTGAGATTTTATGATATTCTGCCCTGCTCTGCTGGAAGCACCCCCACCTTTGTGATCATTCTCTTGCCATAGAATTAGGGGGTAAATTCAGAGGGTCCTGCAGGGCCAGGCAGGTACAAGGGGGATCCTGATGTTTCCTGGGGCCCTTTTGCCAGCATCCCACCCTTCAGCAATCAAAGCTCTGTTGGCTGCTCGGAGTCTGGGGGCTGAATGGTGTCTGTGAACGTGTGCACGGGTGGTTCATCTGAGGAGGGAGAGGGTCTCATGGAGCAGGTTTTCCCTGCACTGGGCTGACAGGAACTATCCTGTCCTTCCTGCAGGTTCTGCTCCACCCCAACAGCGGCGCGGCCGGGAAGGTCGGCGAGATCGAGGCACTGCGGCTGGCTCAGTACAAGGCGTTCTACACCACAGGTACTGTGTCCCTACTGGAGTCTGTAAGGTCTGGGAAAAATCCTCTGGAATTCTTACATCCCTGCAGATGTATGTGAAAACCACCTCGGGTTAATTTAGGCAAGAGCAGCCCCAGGGAGGGGTAAGGATGTGCCGACCTGTGTCTGCAGGGTGGCTCTGCAGCCCGGGCTTGGCCTCGGACACATCCTTGGACTAACAGCTGGGATGGGGTGGGAATGGGCCACCATGGGTGGGTGAGGAATACAGAGGTGATCCCTGGGCAGCTTGTGACTCCAAGGTTTTTCTCCCATTTCCTCCCTAGGAGGGGCAATGGCTTGTGATGGCAGCACTGGGCCAGCCGAGCAGCACCAACCACCCCTCATTTTCAACCTGGACCGTGACATCCAGGAGCAGGAGCCTCTGGATGTGGCATCCAGAGAGTACCAGGCAGTGCTGCCTGCCATCAGCAGGGCTTATGCCCAAGCTCTGCAGGACCTTGCAGCGGACAACGTCTCGGTTGCAGATTATTCCCAGGATCCAGCTGCAGTTCCCTGCTGCAATGTGCAGCACATGGGCTGCCGGTGCCACGGGGCTCACGGAGCCACGCTGGATCTCCACGTGGAAAGAGGGACAACACGGCTTTGTCTTTAAGCAAATAATTGCTCAGGCTGCTCCTTTCCCGAGTCTGGTGTCTGTGAATGGGACGTGGAGACTCCAGGCTGGAGGTTGGCCATGGAGAGGGATGGAGGCTGGGAAGGGGGAGGTGAGTTAGGTGTGGGTCTGGGGGAGCGCTCAGAGGGTCCCCTTTGCAGCCCTCGTGGCTCTGGGCACGTGGAAGGCTTTTTGTAGGGCTCTTTAGCTGGGAAAGAGCTCTTCGATTAAAGCTGCCTTCTGTGAGAGCTGGCTTTGGGAGAGAATTCCTCTGGGAAATTTCCTCGGCTTTCCTATAAAAGGGACCTTACAGGAGCAGCTGGTGGGAGCTCAAGGCAGGGGAGGCCGGGGCACACAGCCTCGGAGCAAACAGCCCTTCTGGTGCTGAGACCCTGGAAGTTGTGGCTGCAGAGAGAAAATTCCCGGCTGGCACTTCCCATGGAGTGCTCTGGGAACGGAGCACCTGCCCTGGCATCTGCCTGGTGAGAGTCATTAGCGGGGCCATGGTGAGACCCAGCTGTCTGGGGAAGGAAGGAAGGGGGTCCTGGGATGTCCCTGGTGGCTGCCCCTCCCCCTGGGAAGGATGCTCAGCTTGTCCTGCCCCAGTGGAGCTCAGGGACTGTGCCGTGACATCCCAGTGTTTGGGAAAGGCTGTTCCTGGGAAGGTGGCAGGGAGAGGTCTGCAGCGCAGGACGGGTGGCTGCTCCCCACCAACTCTACAGGAAAGAGCAATGGTGTAACTGCAGGGTTTAGGGCTCCAGGCAGAGAAGCTGCTCCTGCTGATCCCAATGCAGGCACAGATGGGGTGAAACAGCTCCTGTGGGGCCATTTCTGGGCAGGTGCAAAGGCCTGGGGAGCTGCACAGGCAGAAATGAAGGTGCAGCTGGAACTTAAGAAACCACTGGGATTTCTCAGCAGCTGAGTGAGGGTGTTCTGAAACAATTCTGGATTCTGGTTTCCACACCCAGATCTTTCTTTGGCCATAAGAGGACTTGTGTGGACTCGGCCAGGTGGGTCAGGTCATGTGGATGCAGCTGCCCTCACCCCAGCCCCCCAAACCCCTCCCACTCCCAAAATTTAATCCAGACTGACATCTTTAGGGCCCCAAAAACAACAGCAGGAGCTGCCAGGGACAGACTGTGACTTTATTCTGTCTTTCAACATAGCAAATGGCATCTTCTCTAATATCACTGCAAAAATACTTTGCCTGGGTTAAAATAGTATGTATATACTGTACAAAGACATAAGTTTAATATCTCTTCCTATAAGTACATTTATACACATAAAACAGCATAAATTAGAAAAGGGACAAATGGGTATATAAAATTCTGGTTACATACAAATCTGATTAAATTAGCATTTACACTGTGGTTCTAACATGGAGTTTGTTAAATAGAGCCATGTGCATACAGTACCTTGACACCCCACCCAGACACAAATTAGAACAGGGGCTCACAGGGCCAGGTGTTCACTTTCACACAGGAAAAAGTGTGGCCCACCTTAGATTTATTTATTTTTTTTTTTCTTATCTTCGGGGACTCACAGATCTGTTCTTCGAAACTCCTGGCTTTTCCAAAGCACCTCCCAGCAGCTGTCCTAAGCGTGGACGTTTGCTTCTCCTCACGACCTCTTCGCTTTGCCCGGCTGACCTCCACGGCACAAGATTATCTACCAAAATCAAAACAGAAGGGCCTTACTTTTCCCAGCACCAGGGTGTGTTTCCAGTTGGTTTTACGCACATGGGAGGAGCAGGGGGAGGGATGTCCCGCAGTGTTTTACTTTCCATTCACAGGCACATTTGTGAGCCGTTTATTTATTTACTCTCCCCCTCCCCAAATTGACAGTCCTGGGAACAGGAACCATCTGGCCTGGTGATAAGTGTGCCGTGCCTCTGGCTGGCATCGGGCTGAGCACAGCCAGGCTTGTGGGAGTTCACTTATTGGGGGTGAAGTGCATTGGCCTCACTAAGTGCTCCCAAAAAGCTCAGCTCTGGCACGGGCGGAGGGAAAGGTGTGTGCTGGGCATCCCTGCGGCTCTCTGGGGTGTCCAGGTGGATCCCAGAGTTAAACACCAACATGTTAGACAGGATTAGGGGAGGGAAAGCCCAGCCTAAATACCAGCAAAGCCTCTGAGTGAAAGAGTAAAGCAGGAGCAGAGAAGAAGAGGCAGCAGCAGGACCTTGATCCATCTCCCATCAGCTACTCCTGCCACAGAGACCCTGGGTAAAATGTGTCCCTGTTCCTGGATGAGGCGTGGGCAGCCCTGGCACAGATCTTTCACAGCTCCAGCCTTGCCAGACATGACCTGTGAGGGATGTGAGCCCTACAGCTCCCACTGTAGAGGGTCTCTGCCAGCTCCTCCTCCCAGGTCTGTCTCTCCACGAGCTGCAGGACCATCACTCGCCAGGTTTCCAGGCACAAGCATTGACACTGGATGGCACGAATCCCAAGAGACCTCAGATAATGTACTGATAAGCTGGGCTTAATCCTGCAAGCCCCAGCTGCCCAAAATTCCAGCCTGAGCTACCAGAGCAGGAGCCAGGTTCTGCCAAACTTGCTCATCCCCTATGAAACATAATTACAAGTAGAGCTTCACTGGAAAATCTATGGCCTTTCCTCTGCCAACAGCCAGCTGTTAAAAAATAATCACTTAAAATAATTAGCGCCCATATCCATGCAACAGAATGAGTGAACCACCATCCAGCAAACAGCAAGGAGGAGTCAGGGCAAACACTGGTTCTACAGAGCCAGAGATGTATCTGCAACCTCGTTTCTTGTATCCAGATCTGTGGTTTGGAGCAGCAGAGGGGTGTGCGGACCCCATGATGGGGCATTGATTTCTACCCTGTCAGATCCTCCCGGATTTTCTCCCTCCTACAGGCAGCAGCATCCCTTGGCAGCACAGGAAACTGCCCAAACCATTCTGGAGTAGCCAAAAATTGATGTGAAAGAGATGGTTTTTAAGAGTGACAGAGTATCAGTGAGGGGAAGGTGCCTTTGAAGAGCTGATTGTGTGGGCAGTCTCACTTGACTTCATGAACTGGCTCTTCTGATAAAGCCTTCACCTCTGGTCCCTGCAGCCAAATGCAGGATTGATCACGTATGCCTGGAAAAGCACTGAGCAATCTGTGGAAGAAATGTCCTTTCCTACTGAATCCCAGAAGTTTCAAGAGGCTGCACTCCTCAGGCGCACACAGGCCGTGCTGCTTGCAGAATCCTGTAGGATTTCTTCTGCCAAACCTCACAGTGCTACCCCAAAACTGCTCTGACCTTTCCTTGGTGGGGACAGTCCCCATGGTGGCTGCTGAAAAGTGGAGCTGGCCAAGCAGTGCCTGCACGGCCCAAAACACACACCAACAGCTCCCAACACCGCTGGAAACTTTACTCCCTGATACACCCACAGAACAGGGGTGGCTGCTCGGGCAGGTGACCAGAAAACAGCCCCCATTGCCACAGCTTTGCAGCCAGAGCTGGGTTTGCTCGTCCCACCCCGTGAAACCTCCTGATCCTGCTGGCCAAGGGCTCCACAGCCTCTTCCCTGCACACTCAGCACAGCACCCACAGCTTCAGCCCCCTGTCCCCCTCAGTAACACCTGAGTCCTTCCTGCCCAAGACCAACAGGGACTTGGGAGTGCTTAATCCACCCCATCCATGCAGGAGTTGTCACTGAACTGGTTTAACCTCTTGCCGCAGGGTCCTTCTGCAATCCTGGCACCGTCAGCAGCAACATCCATGTCCCCTCTTGTGAGGCCACTTTTTACGAGTCCTCCTTGGGCATCTCATCTCCCCTCTGATCTGTCCCTCCTTCCATTTAATGAACAGGCAGTGTTTGACAGATTTTATGTCAGGCTGAAGTTGTTTTTCCTCACTCTGTAACAGCTGAGCCTCTGAAGTCTTGCTTGAGGTCAAGGGAAGACAAGATGTTTCAAAATGGGGAGAAACTGTGGGGTTTGAGCACTGCTGTTTCTCCAGAACCATGTCTGAGTTCAAAGCCATACCGTGGGCTGCGGGTGAATATTCCATTTTGTCACAAGTTTTGAGGTTTTTAAGTCTTTTTGTTGCACACTGGAAAACAAACAAAACCCTTCCCATGTTTCCGCAAAGCCGAACGCTGTCAAAACATTTTTGTTGGATAAGGTCAGGTTTTCTCTCCCTCCTTCTCCACACAGGAGTGACCGATGCCTGAAACCCCCCTCATTGAGACTGAAGATCTCAAGTGCTGAGAAAACAGCCAAGTTCAGTGAAATCCAGAGCATCCAAACATCCTGAGTGCCCACGCTGCGAGGGGCAAACCCAAACCCCAAGCGCGGGGGCTTTATCTGGAAGCTCCATTTGCTAAGCCACCGTTATCAGGGAATATTTTTGGAAAGTGCCTCCCCTCCCACACCACCTCCTCCCTAACAATACACATGTCACTCGCTCTGTCAGGTTAATGACAGGATTTTGAGGATCAAAGTTCATTTCGTAAAGCACCTGCTGTGGTACAGCAGGGGTTTGGGGCTGCTTTCATACAGCACAATCCCAGCAGGAAGCCTCATTCAGGAGCAGCGTGATTCCTGCTTGCTGGCATTTGCTTGTCCCCAAACCACGAGTTCAAGAGCAGGTTTAGCAGGAGGAAACAAAGGATTTCTCTCTGGCCCTGCTGCTCCTTACAGGGGCCTGGGCCACCAGCTTCTCCGTGGCCACAGAGTTTGACCAGAGGGAGATAATTTTAAGTATCCTTCTTGAGTAATGGAGTTGGACAACTGGGAAATTCCTGCTCCCAGTTTGCAGCAGGGAATGTTACAGATAAGGCAAGAAATAATCTGAGGGTTATGTGACTTGGGCTGGTGTTGGTTCAAAGGGAGTCATGAGCCAGTCACCTTTTATCTAAGTAACACTTTGCATCAGCTCATAGGAAGGTGCCTCACAGAGGTCAGCTCAGCACATGGAATGAATCCTGGGATAAGGTTTTTACTTCCTCCTTTTCAGGCAAAACTCCAACAGCAGGATATATGAAAATGAAGTAAGGAATTCCAAAGCCTGCCAAGGCTGCAACCTGAAATCCATTACAATATTCTGCTGCATTACTGTTATGAAGACAGCACTGATTACAACCAGATCATAGCACAGACCAACATCTGTCCACTTAGGGGTTAGATATTTAATAAATGAGCGTGGAATAGGAAAAGGAGCTGCAAAGACACTGCCAGGCTGAAGTTAGATTTAAAAATCCACTAGCTCCGTCCAATGGTAACTGAGAAAGTGCCATATAAAAATCATAGAATGGTGTAAAACTCTGTTATTCCTTTCATCTTTGTACTTGGAAAAGCAGTTTCCTTCTCAGTTACCTTGGAAATGAAAAGACTGGTGAGGTTCAGGTATGTTCCAGTTGCATTCCATGAACTAATACAACTGACTGTAAATGCAACAGGGTAGTAAGTTTTTATTTCTAAATGACGGTATTGATCCAATTAAACCTATTTCTGGTAATATCAGAAATCTGCTCAAAGCACAAAGGTTAGGTCTGGATCTGAACATCACTCTGCAGCTGCATGTCATTTAGCAAGTTTGTTCAGATCTCTCTCCAATTAGTTTGATCATTTTTGCCCCATCCCCAGCTGCTGTTTAGTGGGGGTGTCATTTCCCTGGCACTATCCCTAGAAGTCAATCAGTTATTTTAGGCTTCCCAGTGAGCTGGGACAAGGAAGGGGCAATGGAATCTCTTCTGGGAGAGGTTACTACTTCCTTCTTAGCATGAGGGTTGAACTGCAGGTTTAGGGGTCCCGAATGCTCACAGGAGGAAATTCATTCTCATCGTCCAGACAGACTGGTCCAGTGGCAAACTCGTGCTCTGGGATAACCTCCCCGCGCAGGGCTCCGCCGTCCTCCGAGTAACCTGGCCATGGAAAACACGGAATGTTACTGCAGGAAGGGATGGGAGCAGGCTGGAAACAAACAGCAGACACTGTTACCACCTTTTTAGCACAGAGCTGCTGGCTCTGGCTTCATGGCAGAGCTCGGGGACTAAGGAAGAGGAAGGTATCTCCATGGACACTATGGATTACAAATGAGCTACACGGTTAGCTCCCTTGGCAGCGGCTTTTCTCCTCCTGCCATGAACCTAAGCACCAATTTCAGAATAAGATCTACACCTGTATGTGGATCTTAGACTTGGGAATATAATGAGATCATCACCCAGTCTTTTCCTGCAGCAGTTTAGTGTAAGGTGTAACAGCTTCAGAGAATCTGAGGCAATTTCATCACAAAAGCACGAGACCTGACTTCTACACCCACAGTTACAACTCCTGGAAACCACCTGGCAGCAGCTGCTGTCTGACAAACCGTGGTTCCTGCTCTGTCTTGGACCTATCTGTGGCACAGCTCTGCACCAGGAGAAGCACTGGCACAGGATCCCAGGAAGCAGAGCAGAGAACACCTGGCCTGTTTTTGTGGCAGGGGATCAACCAGGTGAGCTCCAAAGTCCTGCTACCCCAGGGTGCACTGCATGTGATGATCCTGGATGAACTCTTGGAATCTGGGAGAATTTCCACTTTGCCCCAGGTGGTTCTGTGGCTTCTGCCCGAGAAAGGGCAGATATGGTGCTTACCTGGCATGGTCGAAGTTGAAGGCACTGTACTTTGTCTGGCTACAGTTGCTGCATAAGATTGAGGTACTGGAGGCTGAAGGTCGTTTTCTTTGTTCTCCTCCATCTTTCCTGAGCCAAGCAGACTGATGGAACAGGAGCAGGAGAGGGGAGAAGAGTTAGTTCTGATCCCAACTGTTCCTCCCCAGCTCCAGCTAAGACAAGCCCACTCATCCACATCTCCTCGAAGCACATCACCCATCCCCACGACTGCATCCAGCAGCCCCAGCAGTGCTGTGGACAGGGGAGCATTGTCCTCCACAAGGAAAGCAGGGGGTGAAGCAGGAGATAGGGAAAGCACCACTTCGGCTGGAGGACAATGCTGGCACGGGAACAGAAGGCAAGAGATTGACCACAAAAGCTTTAGGTTACAAAGGCAAACAGTGTTTCTAATCACAAAGGGGGCTCCGAAGGGCTTCCAACAGGAGCAGACTAGATGGGAAAAGCAGCCCTGGCTAGTTTAGGACAGAGTTTGAGCAGAGATATTGTATGATGTAATGCAACTCATGACCCAAGGGCCCTTTTCAGCCCTCTGATGCTCAGAGGAGCCCACATGACAAGGCTGGGGGCTGCGGGCGGCGCGCGCTGGACAGCGCAGCTTTGAAGTGCTTTTGTTTTGTGGCTTTTCCAAAAGCTGCTGGCACTTTCCTGGCTGGCAGCCACCTCCCGGCCTGGAGCACATGTTACATCGCACCCCACCCCAAAGGCTTCACATCTGGAGCCAAGCAGCCCAGATGTGTGCGGGGGGGTTACGTGCTTAATGGGACTTGCATATGGACTGAACAGCGGCAGGGGAGGCTCTGTTTTCACAGACTCCCAGAATCATTTCGGTCGGAAAAGACCTCTAAGATCATCGAGCCCAGCCTTTGACTGATCACCACCTAGTCACCCAGACCAGAGCACTGAGTGCCACATCCAGTCATTTCCTAAACAACTCCAAGAATGGTGACTCCACCACCTCCCTGGGTAGCCCCTTCCAATGCTTAACAGACCTTTCCATGAAGAAATTCCTCCTGCTTTGGCACTGGGCTTTTGTTCACAGAAGCTCACAGTGTCACTCCACACCATCCTACCCCCAGTCAGCTCTCCAGCACCCACTCCCACCTGGAGAAGGCGCTCTGCCCTCCTGCCACTACGATGGTCAGGGCTCTGCCAGAGGCATTTCCAAAGGCACAGCTGTCTAAGATGGGATGTCCCACAGCTGCCACAGGATCTGAGATGTCTCTGGTTTCTTCTGCAAGAAGCCCTGTGTCCCTGCCTGCTGATGTGCTTCCCACCCACGTCTGCCAGATCAGGCAGCGCTCAAATCACAAACCCAGTTCTAACTTTTTTGCTGCTGCAGCTCCATTTTGTGCTGCCAGGTGAAATTTCCCTTCACTTTTTAAAAGATCAGCCCCTGTATGAGGCGTGAGTGGAGGCAGAGTTACCTGTGATTCTTAATTAAGACACACTCCCCTCCGTCCTGCGGGTCCAAGTTGTAGATGTAGAGATGTCCATCCGACGTCGTCACCAACAGCCGAGGCAGCTTCTGAATCCTGGTGGGAAAAGCATCCTGAAGCCAAAGAAGCTCCCACACAGACACAGCAGCACCCACACCGTGTGCTCTACAGGCAGGGGGACGAGGTAAGGCTGGCCTGGCACAGGGGACAGAGGTCAGTACGTACGTGGAGAGGGCACAGATGTTCCTCTGTCCGGAGATGTTCAGCCGGACGGTGGCAAAGGCTCGGTCCTGGCTCATCATGCCCGACACTTGGGCAGGGAGGTAGTTGGTAGCAGCCTGGAACATCTTTCCCATGTAACCACTCCAGGTTGGAGGCTCCTCGGGCCGGCTGAGGGGGTCACAAAGCAGCGTCAGTGGGGTTACCATGATCAGCCTGACAAAACATCAGGAACAGACCAAAGGATCCTGACCTCACACAGGTGAAGGGCTTTTTGGAGCACCTGTACCTTGTGCACCAGCCTGGCTGGATACACAGGGAGAAGGCAGGGGACAGTGACACTTAATAAACCCAGAGAGGCCCGGAGAGCCTGACAGCAGGGGTGCAGTGTGTGGCTCTTCCAAGCAGTGAGTCCCTCAGGACAGTCTGCAGCTGGTATTGCTCATGGAGAGTACGTGGTGAGGACACGGAGAACAGCTGTGTAAACACAGACCTTTGAAGCAGAGACAGCCCTGGGGCAGGCAGGTTAAGCCAGGCTAACCCCCTCACCTGTCTGTGAGATGCTCCAGTTTAAAGATGTGCACGGTCTCCGTGTTGCTGGAAGCACAGAGGAACTGGGAATCCATGCTGAACACCAGGGAGCTGATGTTCACATACCTAGAGCCAAGCAAGGACAGGACTGGTCACTGCAGGGCAATTCAAAGGGAACTGCTGCGTTTGGCTCACAGAGAAGTGGATGGGGAGGAAGGAGACCCATCCATGGTAAGGATCACCCTACCCAGCTGCTACCAAGCCTGTGGGCTCACTCACTAACAATTCCCTAATCCCTTTGCTCAGCAGGGCTGGGGCTAGCCTTGAGCTACTGACAAAGAGCCAGAGAGGTGGAAATGTCCTTGCTCACAGAGCTGCCTGTGGAGGGAACATCTGTGCCAGCCTCATTGCAGCTTCTGGTACTGCAAAGACCAAGGAGGATATCCAAAGTGCTGAACGGTGGGATACAAACAGCATCTCCTGCACAGGTTCAGCAGGGATGAGGTGTCTGATAATTTTGGGGACTTCATTATTTCAAGTAATTAAAAAGCAAGGACAGAGTAAATGGAGCGACTCCGTGCCTGTTCCCTGCCATTGCCCTGCTCTGTGACACACTGAAGGGAATCACGGAGCTGGGCACAGCCTGGCACAGTGACATTTCCAGCTGATACGTTTGCTCTTGTTTTCCTTCTGCAAAAGATGCCAAAGCCACCAGGATCTGACGTTGCCCTGTGTCCCTGTGTTTACATTTCGGCTCCGGGAGCCCTCTGTGTACTCGTCACCGACAGAAGAATGAACTGACCTTTTCATCCCTCGCCGAAATTCGTAGAGTTTTTGCCCCCCAGGAACGGAAAATACACGAATGACTGTGCCCTGCAAAAAATGCAAATGGAAATATCACGCAGGAGCAGGCCAAAGAGCCTGAGCCCTTTCCCTGACACACCCAGGAAACTCGGGACATGCAAAGGCCCCTCCTGTTTGCCAGCTGGGCTCAGTCTGATCCTGATCCACTGACCAGTCAGTGGCCCTTCTCTGCTGGCTGTGTTTAAGAAGGGGCAGCTCAGAGGTGCTGATGCAGCCCTGGGCAGAGGGAGGGTTCTTGCAGCCACTCACTCACTTTTTCAGAAGCGCTGGCCAACTTGGAGCCGGTGGAGTTGAAGGCGAGAGCGGCCAGAGGCCCGTCATGGGCAGGAATGGTGCAGGCTGTTTTCTGTAGGGCAGAAGGCAACGTGAGTGCAAAGGGACACGTCGGTCCTCGGGCTGCGTGAGGGCAGGGCGTTCCTGCCTCGCACCCTGTCCGGACCTGCTGATAGGGACTCACAGGATCGTGTTGTGCTGATGGAATCCCTTCAACATCCTCAGCAGTTTATCTCTGCCCTGCCTTGAGCTCATTCCCCACCTACTATGGCCACTGTGACTACAGAAAGATCACCTCAGGGGCAGAGAACCTCAGCTCCCCACCTCTGTAGGTTTCGGGATTGTGCCTCCACCCTCTCCAAGGCCTGGCACTTCTTTGTGAGGATGACAGCTGGCTTCCCTGCAATTCTCTCTGCGGCACAGAAAGTCCTGCTGCAGTGACACCACCCTGATACCTGCAGGGAGCCCCAGCCCTCACTGCACCTCTCGCAGCAGCAGCGTTTCCCTGTGCTCTGCTCCTCCCCTGCTGCAGATCCTCAGCTCCTGCTGCACGTACGGAGCCACCAGCCTTATGTAATCCAATGCCCTGGCATAAACAGCAGATAATCATGACCCTGCATCCAGCCAGGGACAGATTTCCTAAGGGGACTTTGGACACTTTGCCCTCTCTGTGACTTCGGGTCTGGCACCCCAAAGCCCTTGGTGTAGCAAAGTGGCTGCTCCATGTCCTGCGCTGTGCCTGGAGCAGCTCCAACCCCCCCTGAGCCACGCTGGTCACATCACTCCCATGGGATACGCTGCTGACGCTCCTACAGGAACCCCAGTGTCAGCCTGGCAGCGGCCCTCGGGCTGCGGGGCAGTGGGTCACATTTCCCTGAATATCCCACACTGGGAGATGGACGTCCTGATCTCAGAGCTGTCTGCTCCGAGCAAGGGGGATACATCCAGCTGTGCCTCCCAGGCAATTCTCTCGCACTCCAGCTCGGTGGAGTGTATTTATTCATCCTTCCCAAGGGCCCCGTTGGCTTTGCTGTGGCTCTGTTTGTTTTCAGCCCCTGCCGGTATCCAAAGGCTGAGCTTCGCACTTACCAAAGTATTTCCGTCGTAAAGCGCGATCTCTCCGCTGGTCGCGCTGCCGGGATAAGCCAAGTAGGAGTTGGCGTGGTTGATGGAGAGAGCACACAGACCTGGCAGGGGGACAGGGACACGGCGAGGCTGTGAGTGGGGGGAGGACAGAACGCACAGCCCCGGCCACGGGCACGGCGGGGGGTTCAGGCTGTGTCTCATTCCGGGACTGTCCGGCCCCGGCGCGGGGCCGTGGAGCGCTGGGAATGCCTCGGCCGTGGGGACATCTGCTGGTACGCGTCAGTACGGCGGCCTGTGCCCTGCCACCCTCCCCGGTGCCTGTGCACAAGGAGCCCAGATCCGGCTTTTCAGCACGCTCTCCCCCTGTATTATCTCCTTAGAGAAGGCAGGAACAGGTGCAGGAAACAGCAAAGGACATGTCGGTCTGAGGGTGGACGGCACTCCTGTCCAGGCACATCTGGACACATCCAGATGTGCACAGGGTGAAGGTGCCGGGTTGGGAGCTGAGAGGAGCAGCACAGTGTGGGTGCAGCCCCACCGCAGGCCGGCTGAAGGCAGTGCCATTTCCTCTTACTCAGAATGGAAAAGGGAAGCAGAGAAAGACAAAGGAAATGTGCCAGCTGTGCAGGGAGTTTCCGGCTGACAAGGAACTTGAAATTTTAAGCACAGGGGGAATTCTTCCCCGTAAGAGCCATCTGGTTTTGTGCCAACATGAGCACAAAGGTTCCCAAATGCTCCTTTCAAAGCGAGCAGGAATTACAGGATGAGACGGGGATGGATGGATACGTGTGTGGGAACATCCATCCGCTCGTCCCCCAGGTGACCTCGGAAAAGAGCATCTCTTCCTGCCTCTCATTTCTGCTGCTGGCTGAGGATCCATCCCGGTGAATCCTGTCACATACGAAACGTGCCTCACTTCCCGCACCACATCCGTGTCCTTGCAGTCCTCCCAAACCCCGCTCAAGGCTCCGGCTCTTGAGCTTCCTGACCCTCACCGGGGGTCCCACCTCATCCCACGTGCGGAGGAAGCCGCGGGGTTAAAGGCAGCGGGGACGCTGCGGCGGTCCCCGGGCAGGACAGCCCCACACCGCACGTACACGCAGGATGAGCGGTGCCGTGCGAGCCCCGTGTCAGGACACGGCCCTGGCCCCCGCCCAGCACGGGGAAGGATCGGCCGGAGCTCTCGTTTTAGGTCATTGTTTATAACTAAACAAAGAGACCGCGGCAGAGCCAGGAGCTGCGGGATCAGCCAGAGGCCCCAGGCGTCCACTCCCCGTCCATCCAGAGGCATTTACATCATGCCAGGGATGGCGCGCCGGGAGAGGCATGAGGAGCGCGGCAGCAGCGAAGTGCAGGCAATTAAAAGGCAATTAAAGAGGGAGGGAGAGGAGGAAGGCAAAGATAGCTCAGAGACTTTGCTGATGTGATGAGCATCCTGCCTCCTCCGGATGGTGTTCCCCAGGCCCAGGCAGCACGGGGGGATCGGAGCAGCCCTCTGAGCAGAGGATCAGGGGAGGCTGGAGCTAAACAAAGCGAGCTCTGAGCCGCTGGGGTGAGTCACCCGCTCCCTCTGCTCCTCTGGCTGGGAGACGCGGGCGGGAAACCAGGCCAGGGGAAAACACAGATGTGAGTGTACTGGGCTGACCTCAGGGACACACAAAGAACAAGGATCACAGACAGGACCACGGGCAGCCTTTGAAGATGCTGCTCTCCCCTCTGCAGCCCCACAGCCATGATGAGGGTTGGGGCTTGCAGTGGTGGGCTCAGGAGGGAGGAAGCAGGCTGGCACTGCTAAGGATGGCACCTCTGGGAGTGCCACGTCACAGGTGGCTTCCTCAAGAAGCATGGAAAAATGCTACTGTGTCCGGAAAGCCTGGCCTTGTCCCCAGGCCAGCAGGTCCAGGCACATCCAGGGCTTGGGAGGAGCCATGTGAGGTGGTTTCCAAAGCTGCAGTCATTCCTGAGATGTGCCCTCCTGGCACATATGTCACCACAAACACTGTGACCTCCTCGGTACAAATGCTGCTCCTGACATGAATCACATGGAAAACAACAATGTTGGACACTGTGGGCATTTTCCTCTCCTACGTGGAGAAGGCTGGATCAGGAGCCAGGTGCTGGCCAGGAACAGCCAGAGATTTCACTGTGACTGGCCAGTGTGGCTACAGCAAATCCTGGTCCTGTCCGTGCTGGTGTCACTGTGCCCAGGGCACACACTTTACAGGGGGTAGCACGTTTTCCATGTGCTCCTACATCCCCCAGCACAGATCCCCACTCCTAAACAAGCTGCAGAAAGAGCAGTGAGGCTGGACTGCCTTGACCTACTGGACATGCTGTCCTTGGGGTCAGGCTTGGGACCAAAGCAGATGGCCCAGGGACAACAGGAGCACTGTACTTCTCACTCAGCTCATTTCAATGACAGCTGCTGCAGTAAAAGGGGTTTAAAACACTAAGCCCGTATGAAGCCTGTGATCTGCAGTCCTGCTCTGGCTGATTGCTGCTGCTCTTAAACCATGACCTGATCCCCCAGCCCCTCTGAAGAACAGCTCCAGGCCTGGGTATCCCTGCCCATCCTGCTGCCGGGCCTTCTCGGGAAGGTTTTAAACTTTAATTATATTTGCAGCGTTTAGCATGTTTAATCCACACGGAGAGCCCATCTGGTGAGACCTGAAGTAGGTCAGGGGAGCTGCCGGAAGAGCATCCCTTGAAAGCCCAGAAGCCAAGCGTGAGCACATCAGCAACTTCCCAAGCACCCAGCCATGAAAGGATGCTGCAGCCCGGGCAGGAGAGCACAGCAACGCGGGCACCCGGCCAAGCTTCCCTCTCTGCTGCTAAAAATAGCTCCTCTCCCAGCAGCAGGAAAGCCGGATTCACCCTGTGCCACACACAGAGGATCTGTCCTGCAGCCACCTGCCCTGGCCCTCGGGTTTGCAGCATGGATGGAATAATATCAGGTGGCAGCTCCTGGGAACTCCCTGGAGGGAATTGCTGCTGTGCCTGGCTGTGTGTTCTGCCCCCGGTGATCGCTTTGGGAGCTGACTCCAAGGGACGTCAGACTCTGCTGCCCACCTCTGCTCTCCTTTGATGCATCTGCTCTGGACAGAGCAGGGTTTTGTTCCACACAGGGCAGGGTTTTGCTCAGGATGGAGCTGGGTCATAGCACCAGGCCTGGCAGAGTTCAAGGAAAATTTGGACAATACCCTCAGGCACAGGGTGGGATTGCTGGAATGGTGCTGTGCAGACTCCACGATCCTTGTGGATCTCTTCCAACTCAGCTTATTCTGTGAATCTGTGACTCTCCCAAGCCTGACTGCCTCCATGCATTTCTGGCTTCCCAGTGCTGAATTAGGATGCACAAGACACAGGCTGGTTTAAATTCTAACACAACTGTTGTGGCTCTACAAAGCTCCCTTTCACACAGTTCTCCCATGGTTACCTGTTGTGTTGGGAGGTGTATCCAGAATAGTCTTCAAAAGCTTCATGTCCTTAATGTTATGGATGTAGATTGACTCTTCCAAGCAGACCACCAGCCTCTGCAAGGACACAAGGGACATGCACAGGACCTCACCAGCACGGGCACAGTGCCTCTGTCTGCTGCTCCCACACTTCCCAAACCCAAACCTTCACTGTCAAACTCGACAGGAATTTCCCACACTGAAATGTAAGAGAAACGTGACCTCTTCTGCTCCTCCATCCCCGCTCACTGCACAATGTTTGGGTTTGACTTTGGTTTTGAGGATTTTTGCACCTGGTCTTGCTTTAGAAAGCAGATAAAACATCATGACTTCTTCTCTGCTCCTCTAAGAGCTGATCTTCCACATCCTCAGGAACAGGAAGACACACCAGGGTTACACCCCACCATGGGCCTTGATCGCCATCTATCCCTACCCCAACTTTTCTTTACAGTTCATAACAAATTACTTTTTTATCACAAAGACTTGGCAGCAGGGAGGCTGCAATGCTGCTCATTAGTGTGCCTCCAGATGGGAATACAGGCCCTTTGCCCTGACTTTTTCCCAATTTGGGAGAGAACATGGAGGTGCTGGGTCTTCCACTGCTGCTAACCTAACGCATCTGTTCAGCACATTAATGTTTCTTTTCCCATTCAGCATCAGCAGGGAGGACTCTTGCTTTCTGTGTCCTGCAGAACTGCATCCACACAGAAACATTTGTTCAGGGACAATCACCTTTGCACCATCTTGGCTGAAGGGCTGGGTATTCCAAAGTTCAGGTGCTTGCACCTCTTGTACTGACCTTGTCAGGAACATCCACCCAGCCACAAGGAGCTGCCAAGCCACGGAGAAAAGGCAGAAGGGAAAAGGGAAGCCTGATGCTGTAACCTCAGCACTGTGCCACCATCTCTGTGGCCACTCAGCTTTGTGTCTCAGCTTGGTCCAGATCCCTATGTGTCACCACGGAGGCTTTTTGCACAGAGGCTTTTTTTGGGACCAGGCTTTGGGTCTGGCTGAAGGGTTGTGCTTTCTAAGTCCAGCAAGTGCACAGCTTCACCTCCCTTAGTGCCAAGTGTCCAGAAGCACTGAAAACCTCCCAATAAAAGCCAAAGGTCAGACCCCATCCATCCTCAAGTCAGAGCACCCGAATCCATGTACAGGAAGCCTCCCACTCTTTAGAAATGAGGCCACTTATTTAGTATCTAAATGTGGAGCTTAGTCACTAACTTGAAACACCCACATTAAAAATCTCTGCCTTGCTCCACCATTACTCTCAGATCAAACTCTTTCCCACTTCTATTCCTGCTAACCACAGCATCTGGGGCTGTGTCAGAGCCATTTTGCATTTCCAGGAAGACTTTGCCTTTTCTACAGTAAGAGCCATCAACTTGCAAGCAGAGAAATATTTATACAGCTGATTTGGGCAAAGCCACCATGTGCTTTCCCAGAACGGGCTGCTATTGATGTCCAGGTGAAGGGAGGTTTCCAGATGAAGGCAAAGCAGCAAAGAGCTGCACCCAGAGATGCTGGCACCCACAGAGACAAAATCCAGGAAAGTTTGGGAGGTGAAGAGGTGAAGGAGGCCTGGATAAGCTCACTATGAGCTGGAGAGGGCTGGTTCTCTGCTCCTGCCCTCCATGCAGCCCTGTAGCCCACGGGATGGGTTTTATCCTCACTGTGCACACAGACGGAGCCTTGGAGAAGGTGCTGGTGCTGTGATTGTTACACAGGCTTAAGGCACTGCTAATTGTCCAAAATGTTACTGCTCACCAGCTTTTCCTTTAGTCTGACACGGATCAGGTTAAATAACTGAGCTGTATTTGGGGGCTGAAATGGATTTGGACACAGCCAGAAAAATGCCTCAAACCTCTCCAAAGAGCTCAGCAGGGTTTCAGCAGTGAATGAAAACCCAGGAAGTTCCCAGGAGCTTCTCACCAGTCCCACAGCAGAGCCTGATTCCCCACTTGGAGACGTGTCATAATTTACCTTAACACACTTTAGTTATCATGGAGCTTGGAACAAAGAATTCCCACAACAACTGAGGGACTTGCTTGTTTCCACAATGAAGACTTTTTCACAGAGAGAGAAAATTGAAACATGCAGCTTTTGTTTGAGACCTGTTCCTGGTTAATTTGTCACCATTTTCCTGTGTTAATGCCTTGCCTGGGATTTGTCCTTCCGTGAACTTCCAATGGAGTTACAGCTTCCCTAGAGAAGGCCAGGCAAGAATTCAAGTGTCACAGTACATGGAGAATCTGATGGCCACCAGTTTAAATCTTGCAAATAAATTGAAAAAATGATTTCTCTTCAATCTACCCCAACTGGAAAGGTTTAGACTGGACTTAAGGAAAAAGTTCTCCATGAAAAGGGTTATTAAGCACTAGCACAGCTGCCCAGGGCAGTGGTGGGGTCACTGGAAAGAATTTAAAAGATGTGTGGCTGTGGCACTTGAGGACATGGGTTAGTGGTAACCTTGGCAGTGCTGAGGGAATGGTTAGACTTGATGGTCTTACTGGTCTTTTCCAACCTAAATAACTCTATGAGTCTGTGTTTCCAAGCATCTACAGCACCTCCAAACCTCTCCAGGTGTGTCTGTGGCACAGCCAGAGGATGAGCTCAGCCCAGGATTTGAACCCAAGCTCATAGTGCAGCCAAGAAATGTGGATGCAAGGCTGGGGCTGTGCATCACCTTCAGGCAGCTCCAGAGCAGCACATGGGGAGTAGTCTCAAGTTATTTTATTCACACTAATCTCCTAGAGCTGCTAAGCAGAACCTCCCAGTTTATTTTTATCCACACACATCTATCTGCAATTCAAAAGAAGTCCCTCTTTTGCCAGTTTCACTGTAAGCTTAAGTGAAGAAAATCAATTTAGGACAGATTTAATTGCAGTACAGGAATTCCTGGTCAAAGACAGCTTTACTGGAAGCTCAGCCCAGAGAGCCTTACTGCAGGTCTCACTGTTGCTAACTGAGGAGAGGCTGATTATATACAATTACCCAGACTGCTTATTTCTTCATTGTAAAATGTCCTCTGCTTCTTAGGGCATATACTTGGAAAATAATTATGGACAAAAAGAAAAGATGACTTAAAACCCTCCAAAAGGGCTCAGCTGTGCATGAGGCCGTGTCAGTTCAGAGAATAACACTCTAAAAGCCTCATTCTAAGTGGCCTGAATGGTTTTTATACCTTTAAAACCAAAACAAGGCTGCTAGCAGTACTTGGAAAGCAGCTCTTTGCCTTATCCATGGAGTTCAAGTACTCCTGGGGTTTTGTAACCAACTTTGAAGGTCTCCTTTGCAACCCAAGATGGCAGAGGTGGGCCTGAAGTCTGGATGTGGAATCCAAGAGAGGGAGGAAGATGAAAAGGTGGTTTTTTGGCAGAGCTATGTCCTGAATAGGCAAGAAGGCAGACGACAAAAAGCCTTTGTGTGTAACTGTTACAGAAACAAGGACTTGGCTTCATTGTCCTGAAGGAAACAGTGGTGGCAGATGATACCCACAGCCCTCCTGCACCTGTCAGAGCCTCTGAAGTGGAGCTGGTAGGAGAGCACAGGCACCCACCCCTTCAGTCCCACTTACAGACTCCTTGCAAACCTCCCCAGGCTGATCCCAGCTGGAAAGGCAACACCAGCCAAGAGCCAGAGTGGGAAAACTCTGGCTAACCCCCTCGCCTGGCCTCTCACCTGACGGTTCAGCCGGATGGACAGGATATGACTGGAATAGCTGTAGTTGCAGATCTCTGTCCCTTTCTTGAAGTGGTAGACATTCATTTGCTGTGGCTTGGCACGGCTGACCACAACCACAAGGCTGCTGGAGAACAGACGCTCCACGATGTAAACATCTGGGATTTCATCTGGGCACACAAGGAGAGCAAGGCAGAGCCTTTAGCCTGGCTGAGGGTTGGTTTGATTGCAGCAACAAGGCTCAGCTCGAGAGGGGATCGGGTTGGAAGGCTCAGTGTTAAGGTGTTCAGCATCTGCTTTGGTGAAAAATTTCTCATGCCTAGCACAAAGCAATTAGGTCAGAGCAGGAAGCTGTTGAAGAACCTTCTGCTGAAGGCAGAAATTAAGCCAGTTCTCTTTGACAGTGCTGCTGTGCCTCTCTCCCCTGGGCAGGACCCAGCTGAAGCTAATCCTCAGCCCCTCCAGCTGCACTTGATCCTTGGGAAGGGGATATAAAGGGAGGAGCTCACTTACTTTGGTCAGGGAGTTTTGTGGGGAATTTACTGAGGTAAGGCATGAGCTGGCTGTGGCTCACTGTTTCTTCTGTGTGGTGTCTGGTTTCTCCCAGCCTCCTTAGGGAAGCAAACAGTGGCTTGGTGTGTGTTCCAGAGACTGTTTGGGCTGACTCCTGCTGTGTTGAGAAGGCACCATTGCAATGGCCCTGCACCTAAATCAGCAGGGACTGCAATTTCCAGTGTACCCAGCCCTGAGTGATGCTCAGTTTGGGCTGGGCTGTGTTGGAGGAACAACAGCTCTCATGTGGGAATGCCTGTGCCTCAGCCCATCACCCTGAGTGTGTCACCAGCAGGGACCTGTTTCCCTCTGCCTGACTCTGGGAGAGCAGCCTGGACCCTGCTCCAGATGATGTAGCTGTGTCTGAGTGCTGAGGCTCCTTCTGTAGCCACTGGAGAGGGATGAGCATACCCCAGCTGGGAAGTGTTATCTTTAGTGCATCTCAGCTGCAGCACTTCTGGCCTGAACCAGCCTGGAGTCCCTGCTCCATGAGGCCAGGCTTGTTTTGGGCTGTTAAGTGCATGTTGCATGCTGCTCTGAGCACAGCTAAGAGCTGCAGGCCTGCTGGGAATGACCTTCTTACATGGAAAACCTGTTAAAAACATCTTGCTTGTAAATGCCACACTAGATTAAAAGCCTGGGAGTTATCCAGCAGCTGTGCTGGAAGCCTGTGGTCTGCTGTCCATGGATCTGAAATGTGCTAGTGGGAAACTACCTCTGGATGCTGGACTGCAGCACAAACTGCTGCTGTCAGACTGACAGCAGGGGAAAAGAAGCTGGGCTCTAACAAAGGTGAAGGACTCCCACAAGTTTAAAGCACTGCTGATCAATATTCCTGCACAGTGAGACAGGAGACTTACTGCTTTCATGGACCTGGTCCAGTTGCTCCACAGAACTTAAGGAGAAAAGTCTGTATCCAGTTGTGGTTCCAATTGCAAGGGAGCTGCAAAGGCAAAGCAAAAACCTGCTAGTTCACATCTGAAGGCCTCCAGGTGATAGCAAGAGTCCCTGCAGGGATGATGTACCAGTTTTGACTGGGATGGTCCTTTTTTTTTCCGTATTAGGTTGTATGGGGCTGTGTTTTGGATTTGTGCTGGACACAGTGTTGATAATTTGGGGATGTTTTTGTTATTGCTGAGCTGTGCTTGCACAGAGCCAAGGCTTTTTCTGCTCCTCACCCCTCCAGTGAGGAGGTGGGTGGGGCAGAAGGAGCTGGGAGTGGGCACAGCCAGGACACCTGACCCCAAGTGACCCCAGGGACATATAGGGTCAGGCTCAGTGCATAAGGAGGGGGGGGAAAAAAAGGAAGGGGAACTTCTGGAGTGATGGCCCTTGTCCTCCCTGTTATGTATGCATGCCCTGGAGGCAGCCCTGCTGTCCTGGGGATGGGTGAGCCTTTGCCTGCCATGGGAAGTGGGGAATGAGTTCCTTGTTGTGCTTTGCTTGCACGTGTGGCTTTTGCTTTAATTATTGAACTGTCTTTATCTCAGCCCATAAGTTTTCTCACTTGTACCCTTTTGGTTCTCTTTCCACCTCACTGGGAGTGAGGAGCTGGCTGGGGTTAAACCTCGACATGGGAGAAATGGGTAATTCCTGGGGACAGTGGTCTGTGAAGGCACAACTTCAGTTTCCAACCTGAATCATATAAAGTGACAAACTCAAGAGTCTAGTTTTGCACCTGAGGCTATTGCAGCCTGCAGCAAGCAAGTATCCCTCTGAGACAGCAAACTCATCCACTCCCATGGTCCTGTGGCTGCTGGAGGAACAGCTATAGATCTACCTGTGAGGATGCAGATGAGACTTTTGGGACACTAAAGGGGCTGTTTCCTAAGCCAGGGGCTGACCCACCTACATTGACACAGTGACTTGTCTGGGCTATGGAAGCTTTGCTCTCTCTGTTAAGGGCAGTGGGCAGAGTCTTGTGAAGTGCTGGTGTAGCCAGCACCAACACCTTAAACCAGCAGCCAGCCCATAACAGCAATGCACAGCGTTTGTGCTGGTGGCAGCGACCAGCAGGCTCATGTCAGCAGCACATCCACATCCCTCAAAGCACCCTTTGTTTGGACACACTAATGTAAAGCAGGGCCACAAAGGAAACGGCATTTCCAGGTGTGAGGCTGATATCTCTGATTCTTATCTCATTCCCCGTGCTCTGGGCTACGGCTGCCAGATCTGTGTGTGTTTCCCTGCTTCGGGAGCTTTGTTGTCCTGCTTGGAGACCGTTCTTTAATTAGAGCAGGTAAACCACAGGTTAGCAACGGTGTGAAGCTGAGCGACCCAAGGCACCCGGGTGTTCTCCCGAGGGGGGGCTGTGCTCTGGCACAAGCCGCTCACCAGGAGCCTCCGGGGGGGCTTTGGTGGCCCTGGGCACCGCTGTCACCTCCCAAGTGGCCACACACCGGGCAGCAGACAAAGCCCTGGGAGAGCGCCGCTGCTCCGACCATCCCAAAGCAATTCCCGACGTGCGGGGGACGCAAACCCCGCCGATCCCCCTGGATTGGTGCCTCCCGCGGGCTCGCAGAGACCCAACCGGGGGCCGTGGCTGGTGTTTACCGACAGCCGGGTGGGGCCGGGGCCGCTCCGTCTGGGATGGAGCGCCTCGACCACGGCCCGTGGTGGTGGTGGTGGTTGAAGGACGGGAGTTTCAGGGGGGCCACCCCTGTGGGGACCTGTCGCGCCCCGGGGGCGCTGGGACCCGCCCCGCTCCGGGCCGCGGGGCCGCACCAACCCCGCCCG
>VZRJ01007100.1:104492-114918 GCA_013397565.1 Ptilonorhynchus violaceus
TGATGTTGTGGTTGCGTCAGACGGGCGCGGGCAGGGCCGGGGCAGCGGGGCCGGAGCGGGGCTGGAGCGGCGACAGCGACCAGGGGCTGCTGGAGAGGCCGGGGATGGCGTTAGGGAAGGTCTGGGCGATGGCTTGGGGCGGGGAAAGGTGGTGGTGACGCCGCTGACCGGAGAACAAGTCAGTCCTCCTCGCCGCTTCCTTGGCTAAGCAGTGCTTTGGAGAGTTGTTTTTTCCTCTTTACAGCACTGACATCCTAAACCTAACGGCGTTTGTGCATCATTCCTGTACGTAACAGCGCTGCTGGATTGTGGGGTCAAATCTACCAGGGAAAACACAAAGGAAAACAACCCCCGGAGCCAGTCGCTAAATGACAAATATTCCAGGAGTCAGTGCAATGACATTAACAGTGCTCAGAAACGCTGGGGCAGAGCCTACAAACCCCCTAATTAGATGAGTAATCCTCATGTGAGTGCTGAAGTCATTGGCCCCGGATCACTTGATGTGCACCACAGGACTTTTGGAAAAAGAGCCACATGCAATACCATCTCCATGAGGCAGATTCCATGTGGACACATATATCTGCCTAGATTAATCCCCCTCTGCAGCATGTGGGCCTTGGAGTGTCCGTAATACTCCCCTGTGAGATTGTTTGAAACCTGCAACTGTGATGATTGATTTTGGGGAGGAAGTAGGAAAACACACATCTTCAAAACACCATTTTGGAGGGAGGTGGATGGTGGAGACAAAGCACATGAGTGACACTGCAGGGGAATAATTTTAAATACATCATGTTTGGGGGGAAAACATCTTCTTTTCCAAGGGGCCTAGTGGGAAGTTCTAATAAAACCCAAATATGAAACAGAAAAGCTGGTTTTGAATGTCCTGAAGCTGTCCCTGTGGATCAGCATAGTTTGATTTTGAAACGGGGATGTCAGACAGGAAATGGGGTTGTGGAGGAGGAAAAAGTTTAAAAACAAAACAAACCCCTCCAACAAACAAAGCCAGGGAGACAGTGCCTTGTGTTTCAAAAAACCAGTTTCTGAGCAACAGCTACAGCTGGATGTTTGCTGCTTGGGCAATCACCATGGTTTTAAAATGAAACCTTGATAAAGCATCCGAGACTTGGGTAACACAATTATTTTTGTAGCTTGACTGATGCAACCGTGTTGGTCAATCCTCCTTTGAGCTCACTGCCTGCAATGGCTGTTTAATCAGCAGAGGTGGGAGAAACAAGGAGTTCTTGTCCTCTGCTACAACCTTTGGTGGCCTTTGGAGCAGGTTGAGTACAGCCAGGTCACCGTGATAGACGTAAGGTCAGGGCAAGCTGCTCCTCTGGCTGGAAAAGCTTGTGTGTGTTGGTGAGGCCCAGCCTCACAGAGCCCTTGGAAATCTCGGGATCTGTGCTCTGGAATGCTGGAGCAGTTGGGTGCTGGGCATGAAATAGAAGCTGAGGTGCTCTGCGTGGAAACTGTGAGTCTTTCTGGTAAAGAAATGAGGTGTCTCTGCTGTCTCAAATACAGAGAAATAGCGAAAGTGATTTTTCAGGAACACGGCTTTGGAAGGAGGTGGTAATTAGGGTAAGTAGTTAAATCCCAAGATATTTCTTGGGATCTGAGTATATGTCACACCTGGGGAAAATGGTCTGGCAGAGACAGCAGAGAGCCATGCCAGACACCAGAAGGACAGTCCTGGTGCTGATGGATGTGTTTGCTGGGAAGAATATATCAGGAATTGGCCTCCCTTTCCTGACAATCCTGTGACTGCTGTAACTATTGACAGTAACAACCTCAACTCAGTCATTAACTCTAAACCCGGTCCAGAGTGTGACCATTTGATCTTAAACGTTTTTCAGTGTGGAAAACATGGTGTAACAGATGTTGGTTTGTGATCTCCACCCCGGGTGTTTGTACTGAAGCCTTAAAGAGGAAACAGAGGTGAAGAAGCTGGGAAACCAATGTTGTGCCCAGAAGGGCCTCTCCCAGCCATGGCATCCTGAGTGCTGCCATTCCATATGGGAAGGGTTTGGTAGTTTTTGAGAGCTTTTAGGCTCTTCTCTGGCTTAGAGTTTAAATTCCAGCTAAGTTCTTCCCTTTTAGATAAAAGCCTGCACCTACTGATATGTCTAGTATTTTAAATCTGCTACAGAAAATAAAAAAAGGTCCTGGCAGAGCTAAATCTGTTAAATATCTTTATATCCTTCACTAGAATTCCTGATAACCAGGAGCCTGTTGAGGGACTAGAGCCTTCCAGGGGAAAAACAGTCAGGGGAAAACAGGCAAAAAGTGAATATGCAATAAGGAGAGCAAGTGTTTCTAAGAGCAAGGAAACCACTTTTTTTTCCTGTGGAAGGAGTGGGAAGAGGTGGCACAGACACATTCACTTTGCTCTTTTTTGTTACCCTTCCCGAGTGTGTCGTGCAGGTGGAGGAGGAAGAAGGGGCGGCAGCCCCACCTTTAGAGGCTTTAATATATGAAGTGTTGAGCAGTGAAGTGCCAGTCCCGGCAGGTTTGGGCTCTCCAGAGAGACAATAAATGCTGCCATCTGGTGCCCCGAGCAGGCTGCGCACAGCCTTCGTGCCGGGCCAGCATCGCACACAGAGGCGCTTCCACACGGGGCTTGTTAAATCCTGCTTTTTGGATTATCCAATGGATTACCTGCACCTCCACCAGCAGGAAAAAAACACTGACATCCGAGAGAGTCGAGCAGTCCTGTTAATAGAATGCTATAGGAAGGAAAGTGGAATTTATACCTTGCACTCTCCCCTTGCTTTGATGAGTTGTTTATGGCAGGGCAGATAAGGGTTTCTTTTTCCCTCTGATACAGTGGGAAAGTGAGAAGAAAGCAGAGAGCTGGATTGATATATCAGAGGCCAATCTGAGTTTGGAAGAACTCTGATTGCAAGATCTGGGCACAGAAGTAATAACTTCAAAGCCTTTTAGGGTTTTTTTTGTTTTTTTTTTTTTTTAATATATCGTGATTCCTGTATCAAATATAAAAATGTGGGAAAGTAAAAACCACATTTGTGACAGTCACCAGCAGACTGGCTTGCCTTGCTAAATTCTCTGGACAGATTCTAACGTGGCGTGGGGAGGGAAAGGGATACACAGGGGAGGTGTCTGTGCCACGTGCACATGGAAGTCTCGTCACACTCTGTTTAAGGTTCAGAAACTGGGAAAGAATTCATGGAGACCTGGAGAGCCATGTGCTGGCACTGACATCAGCCAGGGTAAGGGAAGGACAGGAGCAGTCAGGGCAGACCCCACAGCCAGTCTGGGTGTCACCAAGGCTTTGTGAGCTTTGCTTTTGACAGTTTTTCCTTTTCGGTTTTAGATGCTGACCCTGTCCCGGATCCTGCCAGGGAGGGAACTGTGTTTGGGAGCAGCCCTTGCAGACGTGCTTGACGAGGTCAGGGGAGAGCTTGCAACTGAATGCTGCACTTCCTTGTAAGTTGGATTAATGCTCCTTATCTCGTCCTCGCTCTGGCAAATACTCCATTTCCCTAAGCAGCATTAGGACATCACACTTGCCCTGGTCATGGATTATCTCACTGGAGGTTTGACACTGCTCACTGGAGAGACACAGACCGAGGGTGGCTCATCTTCCTGTCTCTCTGGGGTGCACACTGGACTCTTTAAAGTCTTGGAGTGTTTTCAGCTGAGAATCATAAGACTTGTACCACAGACAGCAAAGGGGTTAGAATTGGAAGGGGAAGAGAGAAACTTTTGCCTTCCCTTTAACTCTTGGATGCAGCACTAATTGTAATTCCTCTGTAATTACCTAAAGATCAAAAAATGTTCTGATGTGAGAGATCAGAACAAGTAACATTGTGAGAGGGAGACTGGGAGCACTGGAGGTCCCGCTGGACAGAGGAATGTCGGATTCCCACACAGCCTGGAGTGACCAGAGCAGGGAGCAGCTGTGGAGGGAGAACTGTGGGAGAGACAGGCTCACTGCCCAAGCTCCTAGCACGTAAGATTTATGACCTGGGGGACTTCCTCCTCTTTCATGCTAGAGGAGACAAGGAAGGGTTTGGAGGAGAAGTGGCGCAAAACATTGGTGTAATAAATGCATTGATAGCAGAGTTCAAACAGAAAATGCAGGGCAGCATCTACACTGTCCCCAGGACTGCGGTGCCAAGGGAGCCTGCAAGTCCATGTGGATGCAGCGTCCTGACTTCTTTTGCCAACCACACTGGACCCGTTCTCCTGTGACTGGCTTGAAGCTTGTTCAAGTAATTCAATTACTGATCCCCATTACTGGAGCATGCAAACCTCTCATGAGCTTGGATTCATCCTCAGCCCAGAAAGTGCTTTTATCCTCATTGTGCCGGAGATGGGGTGAGGCTAAGTGACTTCCACAGGAGAGGCTGGAAATCAGTAGGAGAGCAGGAGCTACATCTCTTAATCATCTTGCTGCTTCAGATGTAAGTGTTACAGCTGGAGAATGAAAAAAGGCTCTATCGTTTTCCTGTGGGCACACAGCACGGGCCAAGCAAGCCTGAGCTGACATTTCAAAGATCTTTTGTTTTTCAAGTGGGTTCCTTCCATCTGGGAAAATGCTCTATTATCTTGGGGGGAGGGAGGCAGCGACTTGCATCAGAAATGGCTCGATTCTGTAGCCGGTTTGTTAGATGTCGGTCCAGACATTGTTTGGATGTCAGTCCAGACCGAGGAGAGTGGATCTGACCAATGTGTTTACTTTGCCACCTGCTTTCAGAGAAAAGCACATAAGCAAATGACTGTTTTGAATGCTTTTATGTGTGCGTTTATCTTGCGAGAGAACTGTGTCGCAGATGATAGAGAGGCTCAGAGTCTCCCCAGACTGCGTTAAAAGCACAAGAACTGAGGATTCTTTTCAATGGGGGTATTTACATTCTGTTACAAAAGAAACACTGGTAGTATTTCACAGGCATTCCCGGAAAAGCAGTCGGCAGTAGCTGCACACTGTCTCATTGCTCTTTAATTTGGTTTGCGTCAGAGAGATCTCAAAGTCAAGAATCACATTTGCAGATGCTTGGGCAGTTCATGAACTGCTGAGGCTGCCCAGAGGTTGTATAAAGTTAATGATGCAGAACAGAGGCTGTTCACATCCAAACTGCAGGAGGCACAGACCTGCTGCTCTCCCATCTCCTTCCTTCTCTCTGGAGGCATGAGCCTTGCAGGGGCTTTTTTTTGCCCTGCTTCAGATGCTGTTTTCTATCTCCCAGTTCTTGTGGGGCAGCCTAACCCTGACCTGGAACTGTCTCCCACTGCACTAATCCCTGTCCTCGCTTGGAGTTGAGGAGCAGGAGAGTCCTTGAAGTGCTTGTGCACAGACACTTGAGCAAGGAGTTCCCAATAAATGGTGTCAGGTGGGTGCTTAGAGACTTCTTACCCCACTGTTGAGGTGGAGGTTAATCGCTGGTCTAGGACAGGACTCCTTAGGTCAGAAGAGAGAATGCTGAGTTCAAGTTCAGCCCCTCTGGGTGGCAGGAAGAGCACCATTATCAATGTCAGAATTCAATCAGGATATCCTGGCTTTTCCAAAATGCCATGGAGCCTGCGGTTAAGCCAAGACAGGAGAGCTGTGTGACAGCTCTGATAATCACAGCCTCCCTCGCGCTGAGCTCCTCAGACTGACTCAGGAGGTAAAATGTTCCCAGCGTTGCCCCTTGGGTGCTGGAAGCCTTCCAGCTGGGAACCACGCTGGGTGTCTGAAGGGCGGTGCTGCAGCAGGCACGTCTGGCAGATGGAAATGGATTCCCCGACTGGTCTATCTCTCAGATCTGGGCACTTCAGGGCATTTTTTTTCTTGGCTCTCTTGGTTTCTCTGTTTTGAGTCTTACCAGTCATTTTCTTCTTCAAAGTAACATATGGAAGTGGTTTGGGAGCTGCTCATAGCAAACTGGTTCTGCACTGGGGACCATTTCACACGAATGACGTGCAGCAACACCAAAGCCTCCACGCATCATCTCTCAGGGTCCAGAGTGGTTTTAGCCCATGAGTCACAGTGGGCAGGAAGTTCAAGTGCTGTCTTTCAGACTGTTTGGTTTTGGATCATATCAATTCTTTGCTCTGTTTCTTTATCAACTTTCATGTGGCAAAATTGCAGATGTTGATACCAGATTTATTCCCACTGTAACTCATCCAGAGGCTCAGACTCCTTGGCAAACACTGTGCTGTGCTGGGTGACAAGTGTCCTTCTGTCCTTGCATGCAGGTACACTGAAGTGTCACCCTGAAAGCTGTCAAGTTCCTACAGCCTGAGAACCCAAAAGCCCTCAAATAATCCATTGTTAAATGAGAATACACTTTTTTTGTGTTTTGATTTCTAATCTGTGGATCTTCCCATGAATCACAGGGTATGGTCACAGTGAGCCATGGTGTGCAGCAGCAAGGCAGAGTTATTTTCAGTGCTAGGTAAAGCTTAAACAAAATACAAGGAGACATGCCCAAAGGACACTCTACCTCTGATGTGTCATGGTCCACAGTGACCTCACAGGTTTTAATTCCACTGACTTTCTGATGTGAATTTTAGGGCTGTTTGGGCTAATGGCAGCTCTGTTTGTAGGAGAAACCTTTCTGTACCCCTAAACCTTCTTCATTCCCCATTCACCCCACCCCAGGCCAGCTGTAGTCACCCCAATCAGCATGATTTAACATCCAAAACCGTGTGTGTGACAAAACCATTGGCTGCTTCCATCTGCCACTTGTTTGATTCATATGGTTTCAGCCCCAGAGGCTGCTCCAGGACGGTGGTACCTCACAGAACAGGGTACAGAGCTGGGGTGGTACCTTCAGTAGAAGCCCCTGGTGCTCCAGCTCCTGTGTAGCACCCCAGCTCCCCACAGGCACTGTTCATTTGGCTGTCACCGATGTCAAGCAGCTCTTTCTGTTCCGTGCACACAGCAGGGGTAGATGACGTCTGTGCTCTTATTTCCCACCTTGGCTCACACACTCTCCCCCCTGAGCTCCCCAGTCACTGCCCTGCTGTTATTCCTGGCAGAGTGTGGTTGCTCACGCAGGTATTTTTTCTGGCCTAAGTGATCTGTGATTTTTATTTTTTTAGTATTGGTTTTCCTGTCAGATTTCCTTCCTTGGTGAATGGTGCTGTGTTTATGCTCGCAGGGTACTGAGTCAGGATCTCTGTGGGGTTTACATCACTGCATGGTGTCAAGCAGAATAAAAAGCTTTTACTTTAGGGACACGATTGTCCCCCTCTGCTCTTGTGAGATCCCGTCTGGAATACTATGTACAGTTCTGGTGCATCCAACATAAGGACATGGAACTGTTGGAGTGAATCCAGAGGAGGCCATGAAGTTGATAAGGGGATTGGAGCACCTCCCCTGTGGAGACAGGCTGGGAGAGGTGGGGCTGTCCAGCCTGGAGCAGAGAAGGTCGTGTGGAGATGTGACAGCACCTTCCAGTATCTGAAGGGGCTGCAAGGAAGTTGAAGGACTTTCCATCAGGAACTGGAGTGATAAGACAAGGAGTAATGGGTTCAAACTGAAAGAGGGGAAATTTAAGTTAGATTTATGGAAGAAATTCTTCCGTTTGAGGGTGGGGAGGCCCTGGCACAGGTTCCCAGCGAAGCTGTGGCTGCCTCATCCCTGGAAGTGTCCAAGGCCAGGTTGGATGGGGCTTGGAGCAACCTGGGATAGTGGAAGGTGTCCCTGCCCATGGCAGGGGGTGGAAGGGGATGATTTTAAGGTCCCTTCCAACCCAAACCACTCCATAATTCTATTTCTTTCCTTCCCAGAGATCATTCTTAGCTTCTATTAATGTTGATCCCCATGCTGATAAATAGCACTATAAAAATTAAAGCAATAAATCTGGTCTTTGTAAGAACTTCTGGGAAGCTTTGTTAAAAAGCAAACAAATTATCTTCCCACTTGGGATACTTCAGATGCTTTTTACAGACAAATTTATGGGTCTTTTATGAGACCAGGAATATGTATCCTACATGACTTAATGCAAAATGGAAAGGAGCCAAATGCCTAAGAACGATGAGGTGGCATTATCACTCAGTTGATGGAGGAATTGTGATGATCTTGGAATCACGAAAATAGTGGTTTTGACTCTTTACAGGGGTGAAGCAGAAATGGCTAAATACATAAACCTAACAGTAGAGTATTTTGAGTGGACATATGGGGCCAGGATCTCCAAGGTTTGGTAGCCAACTCCTCTTAACTGTCAAGGACCTAAAAGTCTCTGGACACTTTGATCCAGAATCTGCCTAGAAATCATGCCTCAGTGTTCCTTGGTTTAAAAAGGAGAGAAATCAGGCTGCCAAAATCCAGAAAGTCCTATCTGCAGGTGAATCAGAGGCCCTGCCTGGGGAGTCATGCTCAGATCCTGTCAGTATTTACCAGTATCAAACTGGATGTCCCAGCACTATGGACATGTGGTGGTTACTGTCACTGAAACCATTCCTTGCCAACCCATAGTCCTTGCCATTGGCATTTGAACCAGGAAGTAGATTTGTCCAAAAAATGAATATAATGGTGTTTTAGCACTGCCCCTGCTACAGGATAGGGAAGAAACTGCACTAGAAAAATGGTTCTGAGTTGTTCTTAAATGGAACCAGAAGCAGCCAGTACAGGCTTCACCTTCACCCCTCTTCACGGGCTGTATCACACCACATTCCTTACGCCTGTTGTACATTCCCTGGCAGCCTGGGCAGCTCTCCTCTGCTCTCCAGCAGCCACAGCCCCGGGCAGTGGATTGCTCCCTGAGAAAATGATGCATAAAGTTGTGTGAAATGAAAGTGTTGGGAATAGCGCTGACGGTAATGTGAGTTATTTACTCGGGAATGTTTAATTAGATGCTTAAGATCAGGATCTGACTGTAATTCAGACCAGACCAAAAGGAACAGGGCTTTGTTTGTTTTTAATTCCTCTTACGTCTTCAGCGGTGTCAGAATTAACACATGGGGACGTAGGAACATCAGCTCATGGAAGAGTGATTTAACTTGGAAAGACCAAGCAGTGCTGACTCACGGGGAAGTTGTGCCCAGCGAGCAGGAGGGACCTCGGGTTGGCATCACAAGGCTCCTCCTGAAAGGTGGTTCTGTTCCCTTCCTCGCTCTCCTGGCTCCAGGGCTCCGGAGGGGATTGCATCAAGGCTGTACAACGGAATACTTGTTTCCCTAAGGAACAGAACGTTGCAGAACAGGTTTTGCATACGGGGCTGAGCTTTGTTCCAGATGGGATCTATCCCAAAACAGCACCGGGACTTGTCTGAACAAGGAGGACTGAGATGTGACAATAGCAGGCAGCTTGTAAAAGAAAGGGAAGGTAAAAAGCCAAAAAAGAAGTGTGTAGGTGGGAATGCAGACAACTTTTTGTGGTGTTCAGAAACTTTGAGTAGCTTTCAGTTACAGAAAGAACTGTTCTGTAGCCAGGTGAGCAAGTGAATTTCTATTTACTGACACTGTACTCTGACAGTGTTTCACAGATATTAATGACTTGTATTTATATTTTTTTGTAAAAGTACCGGCTTTGTGCTTAATGTCAGAAAATCCTGGACACTGGCTTCTAATTAACTCGGATCAGATGGAAGTTATCAAAGATTTGGGAAATGTGAGTTCAGGGGCTGGATTGGCTCTGTCGGAAATGCAGGTCCAAGACCCACACCCAAGTTATTATCCTTTATTTCTTTAATATGGGAGCCAACGAACAAGAAACCCCACAGCAGGTAGTTCCTGCTGGCTTGTGTGTCACTGCACAAACACCACTATCTCCTCACATCAAAATATACGTTAAACTTGTGCTATTAGAGTAATTTTCATTGTACATTGCGTATTCTCCCATATGGGTTAAGCACAGGTTGAAATGATGTAACACTGAAGTGAAGAGCTGAGTTACATTCTGAGTTGCAAGATCAGCAAATGCACAATTCAGGGTTCATTTGTAGGGATCATTTCTCCATCCCAAGCCCAGGCATGGGCTCTGTCCCTGCCAGCACAGCCCGAAGCTTCGGTGACCTCTTACTTTAAGTGATTTCTTACAGCCTTGAGTAGACAAAGTGAAGGGAGTCAAAGGGCCCATCTCAGCCACAAAGACGCGTGAAATAACTCCCCACATGGATTTAAATCGCTTATAGCGAAATCTTTGCCAAACTTGAATATCATTTATTTCCCTCCACCTTCCACAGTCTCCGATCGTTTAACGGGGCCCTTTCCAGGCCGGGGTTCGCCGGCACCCGCGCCAGTGTCGGTGTGGAATTGATGCTCCGGCGGGTCCTGCTCCCCTCAGGAGATCCCTCTCCCCACGGCCATTCCCGCTCCCCTCACGGGATCCCGCCCCCTTCAAGAGATCCCTCTCCCGTCAGGAGATCCCTCTCCCCTCAGCCATTCCCGCTCGTCTCAAGTGATCCCTCTTCCTTCAGCCGTTCCCGCTCCCCTCAGGGGATCCCGCTCCCCTCAGCGATCCCCCCCACCCCGTTCC
>VZRJ01007100.1:115209-147231 GCA_013397565.1 Ptilonorhynchus violaceus
CCGTCCCCCCGGGCCGGGCGCGCGGGGTCGGCGCTTCCCCGGTGGCCCCGTGTCTGAAACGGCCGCAGCCCCGGCGCTGGATGAGGGGCGGGCTGGGCTGGGCAGGGCAGGGCAGCCGCGCCTTGAGGGGCTCGGGGGAGCTTTGGGAACGTGCAGAAAAAATACCTCGTAGGAATACCGGAGTTTTCATTCTGTCCGTGCTGTCTCATTTCCTGCACCGGTCTTGCCCTTCTCGTGTGGCCCGTGCCCGTGTGTGCTCACGGGCTGTAATTTGCGGGCGGTCACGGAGCCACTGGGGCTCTCCGGGTCTGTTTAATTAGCGCTGACCTTCACCGTGCGGGCTGGCAAAGCAAAGAGAGTGACTGGAGAACTTCCCGGCGCTTTTTCAGCCCGTGTGGAGGCCACACTTTGTGTTTATGCAATGCATAGTACACGTGTGTGCTTGTGCTTTAGTGGGGATTAAGTGTGACAAGGATGAAACCTGTTTGAAGTGTTGGCAATTCCACATTAACCGAGGCCTTGTGTAATCTCCAGCTGCAGAATTCGGAGGGGCACAGTGTTATGTTGTCTCTGTGCCCTGCTGCTGCCTCAGCAGGATAAAACCCGTGATATGACTTCAGTGACTTGTCATTTCTCAAAAGTATTTTGACTGAATCCATTTTTTCCCTTTCAAAAGCTGATCCCGGGATCAACATATCTTACTGCATATTAATAAGCTGTTGCCACACTCCCTATACCAGGTAACTTTCTTTATATTTCATCAAAAAATGCCCTGAGAAATTCTTTCCCGTTTCTTTAACTCTCACTGTTAATTTTCTTATGCAAAAAAATGACATGAATTGTGTGTATGTATATATACATATATATGTAAAAATATTTTTTAAAATGGTGTTATAATCTTGTGGTGGATTGAGCTGGGCTAGACACTACGTGCCCACCAAAGCCGCTCCATCACTTCCCTCCTCAACTTGACAACAGCAGGAAAATATACACAAAGGCTCCTGGACTGAGATAAGGGAGAGAGATCACTCACCAGTTACCACCATAGGCAAAACAGACTCCACTCAGAGAAATTGGTAGTAAATTAAGCCAATCAAATTGGAGTAGGATAATGAGAAATAAAGCTAAATCTACAAACATCTTCCTGCCCCCTTCCCTCCTTTCCAGCCTTAACTTTACTCCTGATTTTCTCTACCTCCTCCCCCCCAGATAATGGGGGTTGCAGTCAGTTCATCACAGGTTGTCTCTGCTGCTCCATCCTCCTCCGGGGATGATTCTTCACACCTTCCGCTGCTCCACCATGGGATCCCTCCCATGGGAGACAATCCTCCATGGACTTCCTCAGCATGAGTCTTTCCCATGGGCTGCAGCTCTTCATGCACTGCTCCAGCCTCGTTTCCCTTTCATGGTCACAAGTCCTGCTGGAAAACCACTCCAGCGTGGGCTTCCCACGGGGTCACACCTTGTGCATCCATCTGCTCCAGCATGGGGTCCTCCACAGTCTATAGGTGGATTTCTGCACCCCCGTGGATCTCCAGGGGCTGTGGGTGGATCTCTGCTCCTCCCTGGATCTCCCTGGGCTGCAGGGCACAGCTGCCTCACCATGGGCTGCCAGGGAATCTGTGCTCCAGTGCCTGGAGCACCTCCTGCTGCTCCTCCTGCACTGACCTTGGAGGCTGCAGGGCTGTGTTTCCCACATGTTCCCACTCCTCTGTGTGGCTGAAGTAGCCATTTTCCCATCCTCCTTAAATATGTTATCCCAGAGGCTCTGCCACTGCTTCTGATGGGCTCAGCCTTGGCCAGTGGCAGTTTCATCTTGGACCTGTCTGGTGTTGGCTCAGTTGGACATGGGGGAAGTAGCAGCTCCCTTGTAGTTCCCTGCTACCACAATCTGGCTGTGCAAACCCAATACAAACCTGAATGGGGGGAAAAAAACTGTTTAAAAACATTTTTGAAAGTGTCACAGCTGAGCCTATGGAGTCTTTTGAAAACCTGGAATCATAACAGATGTGTTTAAAGCTGTGCTCTTCATTATTTACAGTTGAAGAGGTATTTTTGGGATTGCAGTGTATCCATGAAATAAGTGATGAAGTATGAACAGGCTTAAATTACAGAGGAGCTTTTTAGGAGTGGTGCCTGTAATCCATAACTTCCGTTAGCAGACTCTGCCTTGACATTTGAAGAACTGACTTTGGCTTCAACCCTAACACGTTTCACTTCCGAGTACTGGTCATTCGTGGCCTCTCAGATTCCCAGCTCCCACCCACCTCTCTCCTGGCCATCACCCATCCCCATTACCCCACACAGACCACGCAGCTCCTGACGTGAACCTCCAGTCCTACAAAACCCTCAGTTTAAGCAGCAGGAAGTTCAGGTGGAATCTTCCCTGCCTTGGAGTGCTCACAGGCCTTGAGCTGTTGAAGCTTTTTCAGCTGAATCAAGTGCTTTTCCTTTTCTGCCTGTGGCTGTAGAGCCCCCTGAGTTTTGGTTTTTAATCTCTTTCCAGGTGCTAAATAAGTTCACGGCATTTTCTTTCACGATTTTGCTTACTTACTGCTGTGGTAGGTAAAGCTGGTTTTATGCTATGATATCAGCAAGATAATGCAGCATAACTTTGTTTTTGGCAGCAGCATCTTTGTTTCCAGTAGTTATTTAACCTTTTCTTTCTCTTCCCATCAGCAATGGCAGCTTCCAGCAGCAGCAGCAGTGAGGAGGAGCGGAGCCTTCGGGAATGTGAACTTTACATCCAAAAACACAACATCCAGCAACTGCTGAAGGATTGCATTGTACAGTTATGCACAGTGAGACCTGAAAGACCCATGGGATTCATCAGAGAGTACTTTGAAAGACTGGAGAAGGTAAAAATAGAGAGTGGGAGGGAAGGAGAGTGGAACAACCTAAATTGAAATTTATCTTTGTGTTTTAGGGACTGAGCTGCAGGTTTGACCAGTGTCCATGCTGGCTGTTCTAATTTTAAGTGGTGCTTTTGGAAAACAAATTCTGTTTTTCAATAGTTTATGCACTTCTGTCATACCAAAGCAGGTAGGGCAGAACATGACAAGGAGACTTATCCAGCTGGGATGCAGATGTAGTCCCAATCCAGTGCTTACTCATGGAAGCTGGTAGTGTACACAGGTGTGTCTGGAGCTGGAGAACTGTGGAGTTTGACCTTGACTGGACATTGGTGGTGGCATTTGGCTTCTTATGTTGGTTTCCTGTAATTTGGGCAGAGCAGGGAAGTGGTGCCAGTGGTATTATCCAGGCCTAGCTGAAGTCAAATGGAAGTATTTGCATTCCAGATCTCTGGAAGAGTGAGCCTGTTCCTGGCTTCTCTTGGGAGTTCAGTGTTGGTGTTCCTCTTGTGCTTGTCCTGATGTCTCTGTGGTGGTGGTGGTGTTGGAAGCATTCTGGGATCTTGGGAATGAAAAGCATTCATAGTTGAAACAGGGATTTCACATTCTTTTGACCTGTTAATTTTGTATATTGATATCTAAGCAGGTAGGGGAAGAAGAAGCAATGGAAATGGGAAGATTAAAGGCTTGTGCAGAGGAAAGGTTGGATACAGCTGTACTCAGAATATGAAAGTAGTAAATAAATGCAGCTGTGACCTTGAACAGCAGTCGTTTGCAGGTGCTGCTCTCAGTACTTGTATACTACAAGTATACAGGGGAGTTAGATATTTATCTTATTTTTTATTCTAGTGGATCACTAATTGCTGATGTAAAGAAGAAAGGAATTAACGTTAGAGATCATAAATATGTCTAGTGGAAATTGTATTTTAATCAAGTGTTCAAGGTGAATAGTTGAAAATGACCAAAGGGTGCAAACTACCTGCTGTAACTCATAATGTATTTGAGGAACATTTCACTTTGGAAATGAAGAGCTCTGATTTTTTTGGTTGTGTGTATCAGCAACAAACCAGTTAATAATGAGGTTCTTAAAAATCCATAGTCCCTGCTTGTTATAATGCCTCCTTCCTCTCCTTGGATTCCTGAGTTTTGAAGTACTGGTCTGTTGCTAATTTTTAAAGCATCATCCCAGGTATTGATCCACAAAATTTTGCAAAGTAAACTGCATTGCTCTGCTTAGAATAAATCCTAAACCAGTCCATATGTGGGGATATAAAATGGGATTATTTGGATGCTTTTGTGCAGTGGATTTATGGTCAACATGCAGTGTTTAGGAACTTAATTTGTTTTTTAGCAAGACAACAAATCCAGGTCTAAATTTAATGACGTGAATGTTGGAATTGAACAAGTTGATGATTTTATTCTGGTGCATGTTGGCTCTCTGTGTACTCGGTCAGCCTATATGGAAGCTGAAAATAAAACTGTTTAGGTAATGGTTTTTCCCCTTAAATTGCTCTTGCAGTTTTGGTCAAGGTCTTTTCTCATGGGTTGTAGGTGCCCTGTAGTGCAGCTCTAACTACAAATAAAAGTTGTAGTTGCCTTCTAGGATTTAAAACTTGCTGCAGCTTCCTCTGGGTGGTTTCCCCGCTCAGCCTGGTGTGCTGGGCTAGGTTTATCCAGGTAATGTGGTACTTCCAAAGCTATCAGGTAACAGCACAGGGAACATCCTGTGCTGCTTAGGAAACTCCTGACATCCATGTCTGGAAAGCACAAATGCTCAGGACTGTTATTAACCAACTCCAACCCAGTGCTCAACTCTGGCAGAGCAAAAATGCTTGAAACTCAGTTTGCTTCACCTTCCAAAAGTCATGTCTTCTACATTTTTAATAAAGCAGAACAACTTTTCAATGTGCTTTCTAAATTTTCAGCTGTTTGACTCTATCTCAACCTCCGTTTCATCCGGTATTTTTTTTTTGAGACTGATTTTTGAAGGAACCCCATTGAAAACTGAAGTGAGGTTGCTATTCTCTCTCATTCTCTTGACAAGTCATCTTTTCCACTGCACACAAACAGAGCTGATTCACTGGCATGTTATTAAAATATGCTGAAGAAATTTAAACATGCTTTAGAATTTCTGTTCAGAAACATTAAAACTGCTGCCTCCGAGATGGTTACAGCTACTACAGGAATTCAAATGTCCTCTTCTGGGTTATGAAAGCTGTTAGACCAATCTAATTACTACATATTGATTGTATAAATGGTTTTATTTTATCTGTTTGTGGTGTACTAAGCCCTCTGTTCTTTTTGCTGTGCAAACATGTCTGGTAATACCAATACATGCTAAAAGCTATAATGACTCTCCAGTGCTGGGCTGTGTAATGTAGCTTAAGCTATGGAAATTTAATGTAGAGATCATTATTGCAGCCTGCCAGATGCATCCTGGATATTGGACATGACTGTCCTCTGGAGTAAGTGCATGGTTGAAATATTGTGTGTGATGCAGTTATGTGCACTTTAGGCTTTATAGAAAGCTGGAATTAGGAAGTGGGATGGACATGTAGTCACTGTCCCTGTTCCCCACCACCTGCCTGCCTCCTCAGATACATATCTGAATATTTTCCCATTTTCCTAAGTGTTTCTTTAGCAAAACAAGCTAGAAGGATATACTGTGCAATTGTGAGTTTATGGCAGAGCTTTTTAAAAAACGATTTTTTAGCTTCTGAATGTTTGGGGTTTTTTAAATATGTAGAGAGTTGGTATAAATGAAATAGTAATTAAGAAGAAGTTGAGACTGTGTCCCTGACAATTAGCAGGTTATACAGTGTACAGCATAATTCTGAAATTGTGAAGGTCTTCAGTAGCTGATAGACTTAAATATGAGTATGTGAAGTGTCATCGCCTCAGTATTTCTTACTTGCAATAATTTAAATGGAATTAATAAATGTTTGTTGTTTGTCAGGAAAATAAATATAAGTTTGCAGTTCATGACTGATTTATGGTTTAGTTGACATGGTGATGTGTGGACTTGATGATCTTGGAGATCTTTTTTAACCTTAATTTCTATGATTTGTCTCATTTGGGACAAACATCTTTGTGAGTGTGTGTATGGGTGATTTAGAATCGCTGGTATCTTTTAAGTTAATACATTATCTTACCCACCTGTAATTTGTTTCTGTGTCCATGCCCTACCTTACTATACTAAAAAGAAATACATTAATGTTAAATTTTGGGTCAGACAGAAGTTACCAGTTGTATTTTTTTCTGTTAGTGCAGCTTCCCTGTCCCTGAGTGGGGCACTGCCCTGATTTGCCTCTTGAAGAGTGTTTGATAACAGCTCTCTCACTAAATGCTGCTGGAGTGCTTCAATCTCTGATCACAATATTTGCTATTTTCTGTGATACTGGAAAAAATACAGCAGCTGGTGTTCACTTATTTAAAAAGTCTTTTTTAATGGGTTAAGTATTTTGTGTGTGAACAAACATGTTCTGTGGTTGATGGTGAGGCAGTTTAATCCAAACACTTATTACTGCTCAGGCTGTTTTTTATTTCATCTCTGTTGAGACTTGCTCCTCTAAAATCAGATGATAGAAACAAGTTTTAAATACATTTTGCTCCCATCCTTGTGAAATGTAGCACCATTTTATCAATGGGCAAAAAGCAGGAAGTGAAACGTGAGTCGCTGGAGCTCCTTGGCTCTGGGAGAGGTGTAATGTAAACTCCCAGGAATGGCTATCCCGTGGCCCTTTCCTCAGGGTGGTGGTGTTATCCAGAGCCTCCGTGCAGCCAGGCAGCACTGCCCAGCTGGGATCAAGGACACTGGGACAAACCCAGCTTTTACAAGGGCTGGAGCTCTGGGAGAACAGATGACTCCTTGTTCTTTTATAGAATGTCCCAAAACCCGGTTTCCTAATGCTGGGAAAGTCATTTGAGCTGTTATGATGTAAATGCTCTGACTCCAGTGTTGGCTGTTTTGTTTTTAATCTGATTTTAGTTGATGAAGGTGAATCTTATGAAGAATCAAATTTCTGTGTGTGAAGTTAGAATTTGTTTTCTTGTAAGTACCCTGGTCTTCTACAGTATCACTACAACACAACAAGTAACTGAGGGCAGTAAGGAAAATATGTAATTTTGGGCAAAGTTGACAAATCTGTGGTTGGCATAAAAAGATCCTACTTTGGCCTCTAGCATCCTTCCTCCAGCTCTTCTGTAAGCAGTGTTCATGTTTCTTTCTCCTAAAATAAATGTCGGTTAATGAGTATTAAGTTGGTCCATGACTCAACCTCTTTCAAAAGCTTCTCATGTAACATGGATTTCTGAGGAATTGCTCCTCTTGTCTTTCAAATCCAAAAGGGCTTTAACACCTTGCAGCTGAGGGGAGGAACTGGGGGGTTTGCAGCTGGGAAAGTGCCTTCAGCATTTGGGGAATATCTTCATCACCTGTTGAATACACTGGCAGAAAGGAGAGTCAACTTGTTCACACTAAGAGTTTAATAAATGAAGTATAACTCATTACAATAAACACCATTGTGATGTGACTGTCAGGAATGAATGGCACATCTGCCATGTGTTTGGAAAGGCCTTTGATCTTGGGTGCTGCAGTCTCCTGTTTGCCTTAATGTGGGAATAGTAGTACACAGGAAGCTCCCTTGTGTTGGCAGGCTAAGCTGGAACATGATATATGACTGCTTTTTTTTTTCCTTTGGATTATGTGACACAAACATGTCTTCCTTCCTGTTTAGGAGGAAACAAAGCAGTTGTTGAATCAGCTGAAGTCTGGTTCTCGCTCCGACTCCCGGGAGGATGAAATCTCCCCTCCTCCCCCTCTCAACCCTGTGGTTAAATATCGATCAAGACGTGGGGCCATCAGTGCAGAAGTCTACACAGAAGAGGATGCTGCATCTTATGTTAGAAAGGTGCTCTGTCTCTTAAAATTACATCCACAATCCAAGGGTTTATCTAAACCCAGCTTCTGTCCAGAGTGTTAAATAACACCAAGCTGCTGGAGCCTGTTATGTCAGGGTTGCTGTAAAAAGCAGACCTGTGTGTGTGGCTTTTTAACTGGAGGACAGAATAACCTGTCATGCAATTAAACCATTTATGCATTGCTTAGACCTGTTCCCTTTGAAGTAATATATAGTTAGATGTGCAGATATTTATATATATTATAAATAATGTGCTTCCAGTTATGTGGCAGCTGCAACAACATTTGGCCTAATGGCAGGGCAGACTTGCTGCTGTTCCCAGGAAAACACAGGTTGAACAGATACCTGTCCTCTTGCAAAAAGACTTATAAACAGAGCATGGGATGATGCTTTTCAGTTGCATAAAATAATGCAAGATTGTATTTTCCTTGTGTTCAAACTGTCTGTAAACATTGACTATATTTGGGGTTATATTTACAGTGCTTGAAAGAAACTGGAAAAACTCAGCCAGTGTTTCGTAGCAATTTAAGTTGTTTATTTACCATGGGAAATGCAGAATTTTTTTTCATGAGAAGAATTAACCACTTGCTTTCTCTGATTCTATCCTAGGTTATTCCAAAAGATTATAAAACCATGGCTGCTTTGGCAAAAGCTATTGAGAAGAATGTGCTGTTTACCCATCTCGATGATAACGAAAGAAGGTAGGAGAAGATCTTTGTGGAGTTAAGGTTTCTGGAAGTGCAGAGTTCAGAAGAGCTGAATGTGTCACAAATCTGCACTGACCCTGCAGTGGGTAGTGGAACCACACAGAGGTCCAGGGGTGGGGGACACATGTGTGATGTGCATGTGTGGAGCTGTCCAGGCTTTTGTCTGATTTTGGTGTCCTCTCCTTCAGTGACATCTTCGATGCGATGTTCCCCGTCACCTACATTGCAGGAGAGACTGTCATCCAGCAAGGCAAGTGACAGTGTTTGCACTGGGGAATCATCTGGGCATGGGGAGCAGGCTCTGGTCTACTGCTCTTGTTAGTTTGTGTTTATTTTTTAATATAAAAACCTTGGCTGGCTGCAGCGACCCTTTATTGTTGTGTTCCTTGAAGCACAGCTCGTACTGAAGTGAGGAGTGGGAACAATTGTAGGAAGATGTGGCTTCACTGAATATATTATATCTTTTGGGAATATTGTCATTTGATGACTCTGTAGAAATGTCATGTCAGTTTATGGATCTGATTCGCCTTTCCAGTAATCCTGGAATTGCTGCTGATCTCCTGGGCACCAGTAGATGTCCCCTTTCACAGGGCTGAGAGGAGTGTGAAGTCAGCAAAATGTGACATTTCACCCTGCAAGCTGTGCAAGAATTTGTCAACCTTATTGGAGTCTAAACATGAAAGTTGGCAGAGATGCCAGTTCTTTCTCAGTATATTTAATGTAGTATATATTCAATTTTTTTTTCTCTTCCTTAGGTGATGAAGGTGATAACTTCTATGTTGTTGATCAAGGAGAAATGGATGTAAGCATTCCTGGTAGTTTATTAATGATATGTTCATTCCTAGCAGAAGAATACTCTGATATTTGTAGGCCTCTTCTACAGACTCTGCCTTTAGCAGCGTTTCTTATTTTCACTTGTTACTTGTAGAAGTTTGTTTTGCTCCTTAATGGCTCAGTCTGGCTGCACAGACTGAGTTGCAAAATGAATGATTTGGACACAACACAATTGTTTTAGGAGTGCAGGGTGGAGTTGAGGTGTGAGACAAGCTTTAAGAACAACCAGCTCTTTTATTTTCCAGTCCAGCTAATTCATAGCTCTCTATGACAGAGACCGTTTTGAGATTTTGTTTCCTGCCAAAGGGTCTCAGGATTTTGTGTGTGTAGAGTCTGTGCACGTGATGTAGAAGACACTCCCTCTGTCAATGGAAGTAAAAATTACGGTGGGGTTGGAAGTGTTGATAAAACCCTGAAGGGGTCAGCTCTGTACAGAAGTGAGAATTTCCTTTTACTCCCAAGGAGACAGAGGGCAGCAGGAAGCTCAGGTGTCTCTGACCACCACGCTCTGCCTTCCAGGTTTACGTGAACAGTGAGTGGGCCACCAGTGTTGGTGAGGGTGGCAGCTTTGGAGAACTGGCCCTTATCTACGGAACCCCCCGAGCTGCCACCGTCAAAGCCAAGACGAACGTCAAGTTGTGGGGCATCGACAGGGACAGCTACAGAAGGATCCTGATGGCAAGTATCCTTCATAACCTGGAATTGTGCTTTGGGGTTTATGTGTGTCCTGGTCATCTGACCTTCCGCCTGTCCTTTGCTGGAGTTATTTATTCCAAATCCTGCTGTCTCTTTTGTAATCAGAAAGCTGATTACTCAACACGCATCTCTCAGGCACAGGGCAAGGGAGAATCTTGCATTAGTGAGCAAAACAATACCAGTATTAAACTGAACTGAGTGTGTAATGAGGCTGCAATAAATGCTGAGTACTTTGGGAATGTTGCTCAACTGGAATATTACTGAGAGAACTCAATTTCAAAACGTTTAACTTTGTGGGTTTGGGGTCTGTGAGACAGAACACTCTGTGTCTGGTTAAGTTTGTTTGTGTCTTGAGTTTTATTTGGAGTAGAAAGCAAACTTTGTGTGTTTTCTTTTTTTTTCTTTTTTTTTGTAGGGAAATACTTTGAGAAAGAGAAATATGTATGAGAAATTCCTTAGTAAAGTATCTATATTGGGTAAGTGAGAAAATTTTTGTTCTGAAGTGGAATCAATTGCCACATTGTAAAGAAGCTGTTACCCAGCATTAGGATAATTACAGGCTGTTGTGGAAATTCATCACACCTGCTTTTCTGCATCAATTCAAAAGAACTCTAATTCAGGTCTTGATCACTGATGCACAAATGCAGCCAGAAGTACACTAACCTCTGTATAAATACACAGCAAAAGGTGTAATTTGTACCTTGAGAAGACACTCCATTAATAATGAGCTCTTACCTCTGTAGAATCTCTGGACAAGTGGGAGCGTCTCACTGTGGCTGATGCGTTGGAACCGGTACAGTTTGAGGATGGGCAGAAGATTGTGGTCCAGGGAGAGCCAGGAGATGAGTTCTTCATTATCTTGGAGGTAAGGAAGGTCAAAATTAAAAGCTCAGAACTTGACTTTTTTTTTTATTCTGTCAGAGAAGAACAGAACATCATAATGTACTTACAGAGAATCCCTGAAGAAATATCATGTTGCTGGACATGCAGAAGCTTATATTTAGTTTTGCTATTTTTAAAAATGGTACTTCCTGGAAAAAACTTAACAAATGTCTGGCTGAAAGCAGTTTATCCTTTTCAGAGGAGTAGAGCCCTGTTCTAGATAGTTGGTAATGTCTTACTAGTGGTGTCATTGTCAATATTACATTGACTGTAATATTCCCTCTGTTATGGGGAAAACCAGGAAGAAGTCACTGCTGTGGATATGTAAATATTCAAGATGTTTTATGCTTAGAGGGGAAAGGAGCAGCTGTTCTTACAGAGGAGTTGTGTGAACTGTGCAAGGGCTCTGAAGTGGTTCTTTAACTGAGGCATCATAACAGTTATTTCTGCAAAGCAGCCGATTCTGTGTGAAATTCAGTGCTTTGAGTGATGCTGGAAATTCCAGTTGTTTGACTGCTGTGATTTATTGAAGGGCACAGCTGCAGTGTTACAGCGTCGATCAGAAAACGAGGAATTTGTTGAAGTGGGTAGACTGGGACCTTCTGATTACTTTGGTGAGTTCTGTTGTGACAGCTGTGCTTCCAGACAGCACTGTCACCATTCTCTCTGTGCTGTGTCAATGGCAGACATGAGATGGGTTTGCTTAATGACTGTTTTGGACTCCTGTGGTTGCTCTCCGTGTCAGGTGAGTATCAGAGTCACTTGGCATTCAGGTGTGCACACATCACAGAATGTGGTTGTTCCACAGTACTTTAATGTAGAAAGTCCTGGTGGTGATTTGGCCTGACCTTCCTGCCCCGAGCAGAGCTAAATTTGAAACTGCATCATATTCCTGAGGGCTGTGTCCGGTTGAGTTTCTCATGTCTCCAGGGATGCAGATCCAACAGCCTCTCTGGGCAGTTTCTTTTCTGTTCAGCCAGCCTTGTTGTGAAGAGTTTTTTTCCTTTGTGCCTGACAAGAATTTCCTGTTCTGCAGCTTGTTGCTTTCTCTCTGTCTTTCACTGTGCAGTCTGGGTTTGTCTCTGTAGTCAGTCATTACGTAGCTGAAGACAGCAGTAAGATAAGCAAATTCCTTCCTTGGCCTTCGGTTCTTCAAGTCAGAGAGGAACCTGGTCAGAACCTGCTGTTTGATGGTTAAATACAGCCCTCTCCCTCTCAAGACCCCTAACTTTTCCCTCAGTGTGTTCTCTTGAGTTTCCCACTCTTAAACTAAATATTATCACAGTCATTGTGTTCGGGTGCTGCAGACCTTTCCTTCAGGGGTTTAACTCTGCCTTAGAACCTCCTTATTCTTTTGCAAGCCTCTGTTTTGGAGGCCACTGAGTTCAGGAGTTTTAATTGGGCACAGAGGAAAATTTTTTCTCATTTCTTTTCAACATCCCTTCTGATAATGCAGGCAAATGTCTTCTCCAAGGAACACTGAGTTCTTTCCTCAGTCCTGAACATGGAGAGAACTGGCCCAGCTGCTTAAATACAAACAAACAAACCCAAAAGTTGCTGCTGTGTTTTCTTCCAGCTTGTTGCTGGAAATGTTAGGGGTTGTTATCAGCAATGGAAACAGGTTTATTGAAAACTTCGTTTCCAAATATGTTGTTTAGCAGCTGATACAAAGCTTTTGTTATGTTTGTGCAAAACTTAGGAAATGGGGATCCAATGGGACTTCAAGGTGCTTGTCTTCCACAGCCCCATGGCAAACTCAGACTCTTGATTCTGGCCAGCAGTGGGTCAAAGGCTTCTGTCTGGTGCCTTAATACTTCGTTTGTTTACTTCACAGTCATGGTCTTGTCCTGAGTTTCCTAGAAGTACCAGAATTGAGCAGCACTATTAGAAAAATAACTACTTGTTGGCTAGGAAAATTACATGGTAAATTGAAACATGATCTTTTCTCAAACAGACACAGTATTGAAAATTTTTTAGGGTTTTTTTTCAGAAACACTTGAGTGTGGACAGGCTTTTTAATAACAAAATCATGAAGTTGTTTTTTTTTTTCAAACTGCCTTCACAGTTGCTTCTAATGTAACTACACAGGTACTTGTTTTGAGCAGTGTTAAGGCCCGAATTACCTTCTCTGCCATTTGAAGTGGGGTTATTTCTTTGCCTCTTTTGCCTGTTGGTTGCTGACTGTTCCCTCTCGGTGCCGCCCCAGGTGAGATTGCTCTGCTGATGAACCGTCCTCGTGCCGCCACCGTCGTGGCTCGCGGCCCCTTGAAATGCGTGAAGCTCGACCGGCCCCGATTCGAGCGTGTGCTGGGTCCCTGCTCGGATATCCTCAAGAGGAACATCCAGCAGTACAACAGTTTTGTATCACTGTCTGTCTGAAACCTCCCTCCCTGTCCGAGCCCTGCTTCACGAACGCAGACTGCTTTCTTTCCCTTGTGCAGAGCCACATCGCCACTGGCATTTGCAGCTTCCTGTCTGGTTTAAAAAAAAAAAAAAAAAAAAAAAAAAAAAAAAAAAAAAAAAGAAAAAGAAAAAAAAGGAAAAAAAAAAAATAAACTGCTTATCATGGCACTGTCATTAATTTAGAGCATATTATTTCTGTGCTCTCTGTCCCATTAAATTAATAGACAAAGTTCAATGGAGACGTTTGCTTCTCTCTGTGCACCAGTGTCCAACTCAGGCCAGTGCAGCCTTGCTTCAGCGAGGGAGAGACCTCCTGGCACCACGCCATTGCCATAGAGTAAGGAGGTGACAGTAAAAGGGGGGGGAAAAAGTTCTTTTAAAGGTATTTCAAATTGTTGGACAGATTTTAAGGCTGTGGTCATCATCTGCTGTATTTCTTTTCACATGAGAGCTACCCTTGTAATTGAGCTTCTTGGGGCTTGGGGTTTTCTGGGTTTCTTTTTCCTTTTCTGGGTACTGTAATCCTGGGTTCAATCGTGAGGCATCAGCTGCTAAGAAAGCCACAGTTGGAATTTACCAGTATAATTGTTCCTGTGTCTGCTGGTTTAAGATTGCTTAGTTCTGTTCTTGTCAAGTGTAAATCAAAAGCTTTCCAGGTTAATAGTTCTGGTGAACTACTGCAGTTGTTGATCCATTTGCTGACTTGCCGCAACTGATCTTTTTCACTTGTTCTTTCTTCAGCCATAGGTTTGCCATTTAAAACTCCTCTTGTTCCAAGTGGCAAGAACCAAATGTTACATTAAATGCCTGACTTTGGTCTCTAGTACATAGATTGGTGTAAGAATGGTGCAGCTGTCCAGCTGTTGGTACTGTGTGAGTGCTTAGATTGGTGTAGAAGTTGAAAGCAAACATTTGATTTTCCCTGTGACTCGTTTTGTTAATCCTCAGTTGACTTTTAAAAAATCACCATCACTTCAAGTGAGCCTTTGTTACCAGGGAAAATAAATGCTGAGTGTTTCTGGCCAGCATCAGTTGCAGGTGACAAGATTGCTGGTCTGTAGATTATTATTAAGGTCTCCATTATTCTTGGAGTAAAACGTGAGGCAGAAAAACTGAATGTTTGAACTTTCCTGCAACGCTCAGTTATTTTAAGTTTTTAGAGCTGTCAGTTCATCATTTTAAAAATGGTTCATTATCTAGTTTAAATCCAAAAGGTGCGTTCTCTTTCCTTGCTTATGGAATTTCCACCACACTCATTTCATCCTCACTCTTTTTTTCCAAGTTCAACTTGTTGCGGAGTCTTAAATGTGTTTCAGTATTTCCCAGCTTTGTGTTCCATTACTCTGTGCTCACCAAGACTTCCCAAAAGTTTTTACTGAATTCCACGGTTCAATAATTGTAGGCAATTTTTAAGGTTTCCTTTAAACTGTAATTTATATCAAGTAGCATAGGTTTGTATTTGGGAGTGACAGCAAGCAGTTTGGCATTCGTTGTGCAACTACTTTAATGATGGAGCCCTTGTTTTATTTCCTTTCTGAGGTGGTGTGGATTCAAATCCAACTTTTTCCCAGCCGTGTAGAGAATCAGGAAGAGTCTGCTAATCGATGCAGAATAGTACTGGAGGTATCAAGCCTTTACAGAAGGTTTCAGGGTATTTCTGAACCTGAAATCCCAAGAAGGGGATGGAAATGCTTGTGGTTTGAGTTCTCTATTCAGGAGATGTTGAATAGAGGATTTCTGCCAGAGTCCTTAAGGAATAAGCAAATGCTACCTTTTTTTGGTTCTCTTTTTTTTTTAAGTAAAACTTTTTTCTTAAGTTTTGACTCTGCAGGTTTTTTTCTTCATATGTGTTCTTTGTGTTACATTAAAGCACCAAAAACTGTGTAAACCAGTTAGAGCTCCACAAAAAAAATGCACATTTTTTTTATATAAGGCTTTCTAATCAAGTTTCACTACTGCATCTTTTTAGCTTGCTGTTTACTCCCTTTTGTAGTTTTACCTACAAGATTTTAAGATAAATCAGCTAAGTCTGAGTTAAATATTAAACACAGTTATAGCTTTACCTTTGTGTGCAATTTCAATATGTTGGAAACCACAATTGGCATAGTTTTGCCTTAGCTAACATTCAGGGCTTTAGAAGTAATTTTTTGCTAGTCTATCTTCAGCAAATTGATGAAGTCTATTGCCCTAGGAAGCTATAGTCAACCAGAGGACCATTTTTGTATTGTTACCTGACTCTATAAGTCTGATTTACTGTATGTGCTAATATATTATATTATATTCCTTTTGTTATAGATTGTCCTAATGGCAGGTAAAGCAATAAAATGATTTAAATTCTTAAATGCAATCAGCCTCTTTTATTTTATTCCCCACCCTTACCTTGTGTTTTCCTTTGGCTTTAAGAGGGTATGTTATGAATGAGGCAGCAGAAAATAAGCAGCTTAATGGATTAGCTTGGTGTTAATTCCAGAGGGTTGAGTTCGGGTCCTGGCTTCCCCTGGAGCCTGTGGAGAGCTGGGTCTCCACGTGCCAGCCCTGGAACTTCTCTGGAGTTGTGGCACAACTGATCCTGCAGTGAGAAGGTACCTGTGTCCTGTTCGGCCCTTGCAGCTTGTGCTGCTTTGATCTCTCCAAGTTGAAGCAGCTCAGGCCTGGATGTGTTTTACATCCAGCTCCAAGAAAGCTGAATCACCCAACTTCGAACATGCAATAAAAATGTATTTATCGTGTAAAGAACAATAAAAAGAAGAAGAAAGCAACCATACAAACCTGTTAGTGTACCAGCCATTTAAATATCCATGGGTTTGTTTCCTTCACCCTGCCCTCCCTTTTCCCAGGTGCCTCCACTGAAAAAAAACAGGCTGAAACCAGAACTTTTATTACCTAAAGTGTAGCTTTAAACCCTCCACTTCCAGCCTTTTAAGTATGTAGTATATCCTAGAACTTTAATTTATCTTCTGTTGCCATGTGCTTCCTGTTGAAGCAAAGAGCAGGCACCATTGTGTGACAACGATGGAATTCATCCTGGGCTCGTCCTGGGTGGTGAGAGCACAAAAAGTCACCGGTAGAGGGAGATAAAACTTTGGGAATTCATTGTCCTGGACAGAAAGAACGAACACCGAACATGCTGAGAGGGAGTTAAATGCTCTTATTTTCATCTATTCTCTGTCCACAAGAGTGAAAAGGTCTGTAAGTCCCAAGAGCAGAAAGGTCAAGAATTCTGTTTGAGACTGTTGAAAAGCTGGAAATGCAAAGACTTGTCTGAACCACAAGTTGGGAGAGACTAAAGGAGCCTGGAGTGGGGTTTTTGGTGGATTTATGTGGGGGTTTTGGTGGGTTTATATGGGGTTTTTTGCTAACCTTTGTGGCTTTAGACTATTGGAGGAATTTCTTCACTAAGAAACACTCCAAACTTCTTCAAACACACACATGGGCACCTGTAGGGACACACTCAAATTACAAGTGCAGCCTCTCCTGTGGTTTTGCAGTTTGGAGACAGGTGGATTGTCAGATTATTGTGGAGTTGAATTAAGCACCAGCACAATTCCCTCTGAAAAAGAGTTTTGTTTGGCCAAATGAGCTTTGTTGCTTCCTTGCATCATCCAGGCACTGCCCTTTATGTTGGGCAAAATTCCAGCTGATGGGAAAATGAGCCGGTGGTGGTGCAGGAGCCTGCTGGCATCCTGTTAAAATGCTGCCTGACAGCATTTGTACAGGGATTTCAGGATCCTCTGGAAGGTCTGCAATGCTGTAGGTGGCTTTTGTTTAACTTAAAGCTTAGTTTAGAGTGAGCTTCTGGTAGATTGGTTATGGTGTGGAGTTTTCTGTTGGCTTTTTTTTCCCCTCAAGGATGATAAATTATCAACAGAGCTCTCAACTACTTTCCCCAGGCTGCCAAAAGGCTCAGTGTAATAGTTCCTAACAGTTAAAGGGAAAAGCCATTAAAGAGAGCTTCAGTAATCCAGTTAATCTTAAACCTTCTTGTTGGGAAGTGAAGGGAGAACTGGGAACTGAAATACCTACAATAATTCCCTCCCCACACTTTTTTGGGCTCGAGTTTCTATTACATCTCCTCAAAATGCACAGAGATTTGGAGGGGAGGGAGGGGAGAGCAGGATACCATTTCTATTTTCCAGGGAATTATGACAAATTATTTTAGAAGTTATGAGGAGATGGCCTGAAATTGATTCCCTCCACTCTGGCAAAATGTTTTTACCAGAAATGGGTGAATTCTTGAATTGTAAACACAGTCGTGTGTCTCAGAGTGGTTTAATTTTGGTTTGTTTTTTTTTTCCTTTGGGTCTAAGGCAACACAGCCCTGCCTCTGTTCTATAACCCAAACTGGCTCTTCAGGCAGGTAACAGGAGTGGTTGCACTGCCCTATGAGGCTTTGTGTGACACGCACAGGTCGCTGTGGGGTGACACTGATGGTGACCAGAAGGCAGCAGCGCCCTGGCTGTGAGCACGTGCAGGTGCCCTTTGGTCTGGCCAAACTGGATCAATTAATGTCCTGTCTCAGTGACAGGGTCTGCCCTTGTGGGGTAGGACTGCCCTTTTCTCAAATACACACTCCCAATGGCAGAACAAAGCCTTACGAAGAGGAAAACGCTCTTGGCATCTCTTTATTCAACCCTCATCCTCGGCTCCAGTTTGTGTCCTTCTCTAGCAAGACCAAGCCCCCTTGGAGGATGAGCAAAACAAGACCAGGAGTTCCCCCACCCTGGGCCAACTCCAGATCTGGAGACCACAGCTTTTGCACCCCAGAGCTGGAGTTTGGGGCGTACAGATCTGCTGCAGCCACAGCAGCACAGCGGCCGAGCACGGGAGCTCCGGTTGAGCACAGGAGCCCAGTGTGATTCTCAGAGATCTCCTGACGTTTCCCCTCTCAGTCTCTGCAAGTGTTTGGAGGTGGCAATGAGCAGTTACTAAAGCTGCCACTTGCCCTGCAGGGGTTTCCCCTCGCTCTGGGCACGAGTCCAGGGCTGTTTAAGTGTCCGGCTCGGCTCTGTGGGACGCGGGGGCCGGGGGCTGCGCGGTGTCGTTGGCCACCACCGTGGCTTCTCCGAAGGTGTCGATGCATCTCCCCACGGCCTCCAGGACGAGCTGCAGCCGTCTGTCCAGGGCCAGGAGATGGGGCTCGGTGAGCACAGGGGCCAGGGGGTCCTGCAGGAGGGATTCCCTCATCACGTCGCTGAGCCGATAGTCGGGCTCCGCCAAGAGCTGCAGCCGCAGTAACGTCGTCCTCTTTATTCTGGAAAAACAGAAATCACACAACTTAGTGCCTCCCAGCAAGAGCCAGCCGAGCCCCTTGGCAGCAGGAGGGCAGAGATGGGTGAAGAAATTTAAAGAACTTTGGAATAAAATTTCCTTAAGTTTAATTTCGGAAGGAAATGAAATTTTTTTGCAGAAACCTCTACTTCTTCCCTTGTTTTTCCCGAGTATTTGTTCTGCAAATTTCTGTCAGCAGAGAGAAAAACGTGATTGAAGTTCTCAGTAGTGAGTGAGTCAGTGATGACCCAGTTCCCCAGGTTCCTGCAGGGTGGTGCCATGTTCCCAAGGAAGATGTTTATGAGACGGGAGCAGAGGGGGAGGTAAATGAACGAGAAAAATCTCTTCTGTCAAAACTCTGATCAAAAAGAGGAAATATTTCCTGGAACTGATGAAACTGTGACTTTTCACCGTAAGAGGTACTGAGATTCCAATATGATTTGCTTTGACAGAAAATGGGATGAAAAGCTGCAGTCTGGGAACACTTCTGGGCATGAGATTAAGTATTCTGAAATCATTTGTTTAATCCTCAGCAAAAATGTGTTGACTTCAACATATACAGTACTGGAATGAATCAGCGGTTGTAATTATTGCCCTTTAAATTTTGGAAACAAAGCGGTCCATGTTTGTGGAACCATTTGGATTTAGCAGAGGCAGAATTTTCAAGAGGAAAAAGGTGTAGTCAGAGGCATTTTAGCCAACTCCAGAATTTGTGTTTGTATGGCCATTTTTTACCCAGGACATCAATCAAGAATGTTGATCTGCATCTCTGCAGCTCCAACAGGCCACGTGCTGTTTGGGAAAGGGTTGTGGCTGTACCAGGTGCTGGGGACACTCATGGAATCACTGAGGTTGGAAAAGATCTTTAAGATCATCAAGTCCAACTGTTGCCCCAGCACCCCCACATTCACCATTAAATCATGTCCTCAAGTGCAACATCCACACATCCTTTGAACACTTCCAGGGATGGTGACTCCAGGATTTCCCTGGGCAGCCTCTTCTGATGTTTTACAACCCCTTCCAGGAAATTTTTTTCCTACTATCTAATCTAAATCCAGGAGTGTGTGCCTGCGGTCCGCGTGCCTGTTGCATGAGAGGAGGAGGACGGTGCTGCCCCCGGGGCAGGCATCATCTTCCCGCGTTCATATTCCTGAAAAAAATAAAATAATCAATGGATGAAGTGTGAAGGCCGACAAAGAGGCTTTAAATCCCAGCTGGGAGGTGCTGCTGCTGCTGCTGCTGGCGGGGAAAGCCGTGCCCAGAGCAGATGCGGCCGAACATCCGCGCGCTGTCCTGCGGGGCAGGGCCCGGCCCGGGGGCTGCTGTGGGTAAACACCAGCTGTGTTTGCTCCTGTCCCGACGGCCACGGCGCTGGAGGTGCAGGACGGGATGGTCTGACCCCGTGGGGAGCGGCTGACCGAGCGCTGGAACGGTTACACAACAAACAGGGCTGCGAGGTGGAAATGCCGCTGCTCCGCTCCCCCGGCATGGCTGTGCCCCTGTGGCTGTGCTGAAATGCTGAGCGTTTCACCCAGAGCCTTCCAGGGGCTCCAGCAGGCTCGCTGGGGGCTCTTTCCAAGCCTGGCTGTGCCTCCATGAGGGGTTTGACCCTTTCAGGGAAAGGATCATCCCGTGGCGTGGCTCTGTTTGTGCCCCTCGTTGTGCTGGGAGAGGAGACCTGCAGGGTGCAACGTGTGGGACGAGGGCTGGGCTGGGAGCTGGGAAAGGCAGCTAAAAATACCAGGCTCAGGTCTGCTGGAAGCCAGACTTGGAGAAGAACTCAGCTGGGAACGAGGGGATGTGTTAAGAGCAGCCTGCAGTTCGGCATCCCAGCGCTCCCACTAGGAATTCCTGGAGGAGTTTTCCTGCTTCCATGGCTCAGCTTTGTGTTGGAGCAAGGAGGTGACTCAGGGGGCTGAGTCCAGGTTGTTGGTCAGGACAGGCTGAAATTTGTGGCTTCCGTGTGCTTACTCAAGTAAAACCTTTTTCCTTCCTTTTAGGTGCTCCCCCTCTTCAAATGGATCTGCTCGTGTGGGAAATGAGGTTTTGTGTCTGCCTCAGGCAGCACGAGTTGCTTTTCTGCTGTTCTTGGCCCGAGTTTGCTTATGACAAGGTGTTCAGGTCCTCTTACCACTGCCTTTTACAAGGAGAATTAAATTAAGACTAGATTGTGGGAGGTGGATCTGGAAGAATAGCAACGATGTGACCTGTGGATATTATGGTATGCAGGTCAAATTAAGAGGCAGAGTTAATTTTAAACTGCACAAAATAAGAGTTCAAGAGAAGGATTTGCTGTGAGCCTGCAATTATAAATGAAAAGATTTGCTGAGTGCAAATAGCAGTTCTTAAAACGAGGTCCAGTAATAGAGGTGTGTGGGGAGGGTGCAGTTACCACCCCGAGGGGAGATGGAACAGGTACAGTGAGGAAAGAGGCTGCACCTCTCCTGAACAGAAACCCAGGAAAGAGCAGCTTCTTCTGGCTCTTACATTTAACTTTCTGCTGATGATTTATGTGAATTAATAAAGGGTTAAATTTATGAGCTTCTCCTTCATGCCATGAGGAGAAGAAACTTGATTAACTGCATCAAAGTTCCACCAGGATTCTGGATGGAGATTTCTGTGCTTCCTGATAGCACCTCATGTCCATGGGCTGGGAAAGGCTGTTAGACCCTCCTGGAAGGGTTTGATCCAATGGACGGTGTCTCCTGGTCTATCAGGAATGCTTTTCCACTTGTGATTCCCATGCTCCAACATCCAGCCTGCCCCTTGGCTGGGATTAGCAGGGTCCTCCTCGCGCTGCTGGATGGAGCCAGGCCTGGGTGACTTTCCCAGTGACAGTGGGAACATCAGCATTCCTGGGAAGGAAGGTGGAGCTGGAACTTACGTGCAGCACTGGGAGAGCGGAGCCAGGATGGAGATTTCGTCGTGGGAATGCCGCCCAAACCTGGGGGGTGAAGCAGAGTTCAGTGCCTGCCCTCCCTCGTTCCCCCTGCCCAGCCTCCTCCCGCTGCCTCACCCTCTGGCATTGTCCAGGTGCAGCAGGAAGCCGTCATCCCCAAACTTGGTGAACATCTCGTAGTGGTGGCGGTCCATGTTCCCTGGCAAAGGGCAGACAGAGGAACAGAGTTTCCTTTGCATGTGACCAGGAAATTTCCTAAACTGTCCCACACTTTCTTTCAGGTCTGTGTGGAATACGTCATCAAACTGGAAGTGTCTGCAATGCTCAGAGCTGCTGCTTTCCCCCAGGAGTGGGCTGGGGTGGGTCTGGGGGCTCCCCTGTGCCCCCACACTGGAGGGGCTGTGTTGGCTGTGGGGAGGCAGCAGCCCCTCCAAACTGTCTGTGGAGGAGAAGGGATGGCTTGGGAGAGAGGGCAGGAAGGCTCGTGCTGAAGGCCCACATGGAAGGAAGGGAATGTCCCTCCCCCCTCCACCATTACCTATTAGGAAGTCAAATATGGCCATGTCCACGATGTTGAGCAGCCGGTTGCTGTTGCTGTAGGGGTAGATCTCCCTCACCGTGTTGCAGTAGAGTGGATTCACCTCCCACCTGCAGGAGATGGAGAAGGGGAGACGCCCTCAGCTGCTGCTGCCGTGTCCCCACAGCTCCCAAAGCCTGTCTGGAGATGGAGAGGAGCAGGAGGAGGGGTTAAACCTCCCTCCTGGTGCACGCAGGAGACTGGAATTCAAACCGAGCCAATGCCCAGGCTTCACGAGTCATTACACTAATTATTACACTAATTATGGACACTCTGAGCCTTGGCTTTCCTCTGCCTGGGCTGTGTCTGCAGCTCTGTCCCTGTGTCCGTACCCTGCAGAGCAGAGATGGGAAGCAGCAGCATTTACCCACTTACTCCTCTTTTCCATCAAACGAGTAGGAGCGGATCCACGGGTTTGGGATGGAGAGCCGCGGGGCCAGGTTGAGGGACGGCAGGAAGGCGGAGAGGGAGCCCTCCAGGAGGTGGGGGTTCCCGCACACCGCGTACTCCGTCTTGCACATGTACGGGCACTTGGCGAAGAAGCAGACGTTGCTGGCTGGGAGGAGAGCGGAAAGCAGGGAAAGGAGCTGAGATCCCCAGGAGGATGCAGGGTGGCCTGGGCTGGCCCCTTCCCCACTGTGGGACAGTGGCTGTGCGTGTTGTGGCACATGTAACCGCTGCCAAATCGTGGGTAACGCCTGGATTTTGGTCGATGGACACCCACAGTAAGGGAAAGGTTTGGGAAAGAAGGCAGACAAATAGATCTGGCAGATGATTCCTGCTGAAGGCAGGGAGAGGGAACCCAAATCTGTGTCTCTGTGCGTGTTTCACCCAGGAGTTTCCTTCCTCCTCCACGGCATGAGTCCTGCAGCCCCTCTGCCTGCAGCCCCTGCCCTTCCTCCCACCAGGGACCAGCAGGGGTTTGGGTGAGGTTGGAAGGGACCTTACAGATCATCGGGATCACCACCGTGTGCCTCCCCCCAGCCGAGCCCTGGCCCACCTGGGGACACGAAGAAGACGCTCTGCAGGACCTCGTTCTTGGTGACCTCCAGGATCTCCCTGGTGACGTTGATCAGCCTCCCCACGGTGGGCGGCACCCTCCGGAAATCCAGGATCCTGCGCAAGGGACAGGGGATGGTGCCGAGGGGTGTTGCTGCACAGTGGGGTGGCAGGAGCTGCCCTCGTCCCTTCCGTCAGTGATCCAGGAGCCTTTGGGTCGCTGCACCCAGATTCTTCCCAGCAAAAAGCCACCCTGCCCTCTGGGCTGAAACGCGGCTCAGTTTGGATTTTGGTATTTTAATAGCTGCTGCCTGGAGCGACCTGGATGTTCTCCAGGATCCCAGTCTCATTCCTTAGCAGGTCTCGCCTCGGTTTCCCCCACCCCCTTGCACACAAACAGGGTCCTCCAAGGGCCAAATCAGCCCTTCAGGCCCTTCTGTGATGTTGGTTTGACACAGAGCAAAGATGTTCGTCCTGGTATAACGTGGCTGAAGAGGCACCCCCCCCCCCCGCTCCAGGGGCATTCATGCCCAGCTGATTCCTCAAAAATATTCATAAAAACCTCAGGGCCTGGGGCAGGAGAGCATTCCTGGCAGTGAATGGGAAGCTGCTGAGGATTGCTGAGTCAGTAATGTGGGGTGAACTGGCTAATGCTCTGCTTTGCTCCTTGGGTAATGCCCTCTGCTCCTGGGAATTGGGCACAGAGCAGGATTTAGCCTGTTACTTATTGAGCAATGTTTCAAGAGAAAAAAAATATTTGCTTTCATCTAACATCTTTCAGCTCTAAAACCCACAAAGCACTTCACAAAAGCAGTCTGGCCTCATTTTTGTGGCAGTGGAGCTGCAGGGGCGAGATGGTGGTGGCTGAGCCAAGCAGAGTCACTGTGGTGATGGAGGGGCAGAACTAGGAAGGGAATTCAGTCCCCTTTGCTCCCTTGCTACAGGACTTGGTCTAGTCCTGCTTATCCTGTGGAAACTGGAGACCCCCATCCACCACGACCTTCCCTTGGTATTCCATGCTCATGCCATGGAGAGGAGAAAGGCTGCTGCCCTCATCTGCTGAGAAGGGTATCTTTGATTCTATTAAACACAAACTCTCATTATCTGCTCATTATCTGGGGGCTTAAAACTACATCACTGCATCAATCCAAAGCACAGCTTGATTGGGGATGGAGCATGTGCCTCCCTCACCATCCAGGGCATCCAGGCTGTGCCCAGAGCTCAGTCTGCACTGGGATGCAGGGCAGGGACAACGGCTGTGTGGCAGCCAGGTGAGCACCTGACCTGTTCCAACCTGGGCTTCATCTGTTCTCACGCAGTGGCTGAGGCAAAGCTGCCCCTGGGGTGTCAGACGAGATCCAGAGCCACTCCATCCCTGAGTAACACCTCAGCTCCCCAGGGGTGCTGCAGGGCACCTTCTCTGAGCTCTGCAGGGCTCCTCAGGGCTTTTCCCGTGCCAGAGCTCTCCACGGGCAGAGGAGCAGGCTCTGGCAGCAGCAGGAGCAGGCAGGGGCTGGGACAGGCCCTACCTGTCCAGGTGGAAGGCGGCGATCTCCGCGTTGTGCCGCTGGAAGTCCACGAAGTAGAAAAAGTCCTCGGGAGTCTCTTCCTCGCGTTTCTGCCTGGGAGAAAGCAGGGGGTGAACCCAACCGAGCTGCTGGGCAGAGGACAGTGCACCCAGGGTCAGCTGGTGAGCTTGGGGACGGCCATCGTTTGGCCACACCGGTGCCAAGGCCACCGGGCAGAGCTGCAGGTGCCCAGGCCAGACCCAAAGTGCTCAGTGCTGAGCACTTGCACCCTGCAGGGGGGACAGGTGGGTGAGGGAGGCAGAAGAACTGACTGGGGGCTTTAAATCTGCTTGTGCCAGAGCTTAGACCCCCTGGGACAGTGTTTCAGGTGGGTGTTTGTCACATCCCCACGGGAGGCAGAGGAGGGCTCGGGTTTGATGCTCTCATATCCCTGAGTTGGGAACTCCTGTTCATTTAATTCAATTTTCTGGCTGTCACACAGTGCCCCAGTATGTGCAGGATGGGAATTTGATGCTCAGCCTCCCAGGCAGCTGCATGGCACAGGAAAGCCTTCCTTGCTCAGCAGTGCATGGATGTTTTCCTCCCCCTCCAGGACCTGATGGACACTGGGCAGAGGTGGATGGAAACCAATGGGAGAGGAGCTGGCTGCTTGCTGGATGAGGATATTCTCCCAGTCCATGTGCTGCCAGCTGCCCTGCCCACACACTGACAGTAACGTGAAAAGTCCCAAGGGGCTGCAAATAAGTGCAGAAGCAATTGAATGGCTGTTTCTTGGAAACACTCTGGGGAATCCAAGGAAAAAGAAGGCAAACCCCAAAGTCAGCTGGGGAAGAGGAGGAAATGAGCAGTCCCTAACGGCAAAGATCTCAGGAGAACAAGTGTCCCAAGGTCCTTTGCCGCCTGGCATCCCTGCACCGAGACACTTCCAACACCAACAGCCGTGTGGGAGCACCGGTGTTTATCCACGTGTGCTCCCGGGCTGGGGTGAGCAGCCAAGAATAATTGAACCTTTTCAGCTGCCCAGGTAGCTGAGAGCAGGAGAGGGAAGGTGTGGCTGTGGTGTGGCTGTCCGTGCCAGGGACGGTCACAGCCCTCCCTGCAGGGCTCGGGGGGCTCTCCTGGCGTGCCTTACCTCATGGGCTTGAACATGGCTTTCCCAAAATCCTGGAACCTGAGGACCAGCTTCAGGTGCACTCCGCTGGGCTTCACGACTTGGGGAGGAAAGGGGATGTTAACAGCCTGGGAACTCCCCACATCCAGCACAACCTGGTGTTCCAACCCTATGAGTGCATCCCACCACCCCTTCCAGCTACTCCCCTCTCCTCCTTTCCACTGATTTTATTTCTTTCCCTTGTGCCATGGAGAAGATTTCCCCCCAGCCCCTCTCCCAACAGCCGTTTGTGGGATTTTTCCTCCCTCCCCAGTAGAAACCAGTGGTGTACTGGTGTCCTGGTACCCACACTGAACAGGCCACTCATGGAAGTGGTGGAGGCATCATCCCTGGAATTGTTCAAAAAATGTGTGGATGTGGCACTTGGGGACACGGTTTAGCGGTGGCCGTGGCAGTGCTGGGGTTGGATTCAATCATTCCAGAGGGCTTTTCCAACCCAAATGATTCCACGATCCACGATCCCAGCCCCTGCTGGGCTGGTGGGGTTCGATGGGAGGGAGCAGGGCTTGGCATTGCCCGGCTTTGCATTTCCCTGGCCGAGGTGAGGATGGAGGGCTTGGGGATCGGGGCCAGCCCAAGGGACGGCGCGGGGGGACCCCAAGGGCCACACTCACTCTGGCTGCAGTCGCAGGCTCCCAGCAGCGCCTTCTCGTCCTGGCTGTAATCTGCGAGGGCAGGAGAGCGCTGAGACCCCGCCAGGCTCCATCTCCTGCTGCTCACCCCCCTCGCGGGCTCCAGGAGCGGAGCCCTCGGCCCCACGCAGCTCCCAGCATCCCCATCCCCGCGGCAGGAGGGTGCTCACCGGCGCTGATGGTCGGGAATTCCCGCATGTCCCGGAGCAGCCGGGTGACGGCGGGGCTGGAGCGTGGGTAGAGCCCATCCCGGCTGATTCCCAAGTGGAACTGCAGCCAGCTGGCCTCGGGCCGGAACGGCAGCGGTGCCGCCGGGGAGGTCAGGTTGAGCTCTTCCCTGTACAGCCTGTGTCTCCTGGAAGGGAGAGGTTATGGGGATGAGGATGAGCCACGGGGTGGAAAACCTTCCTGCTCCGAGCCTGGAATCTGCTGGGGAATGGGGAGGGTGCCAGGAGCAGAGCATGGAATGGATAAGGGGAAACTGAGGCAGGGAGCGATGGCTGAGATGGTCAAAGGTCTCACAAATTGTGCCACCTCTGCCTCTGCAAAGCCCCAAGGAAAGCAGCCTCAAGGAAACACGAGGGACTCTTGTCTTTTCCTCATCCCATCAGGACCTGGAGGGTGTCAGGGCATGACTGGAGCTAAACCACATCCCCAGCAACACGAAGAGCTGGTGTGTGATGGATGCAGTGCTTCCCGCAGGAACTACAGGCTCCTGGGCAGGCGTGGGGACAGGACCTGGGGTGACAGGGTGGGTAACTTGGGTCTTGACTGCTCAGTGGGGTGTCTGGGAAGTCTAAAACAATGGGGTCTCGTCCAAGCGACCTTCCCCAAAGGACTGACTTTATGGTCATTACATCTCTGACAGTGTTTTTCCTGAAACTGGAGATCCCAGGCAGGGAAAAAAAAAATCATTAAAAGCTACAAATTGCCTCTGTGACCAAATTCACAGCCCGGTCTGGTGAGCAGGGATGCTACGAGGTCATGCTGCCCATCATCTCCTAAAATCAAGGTTCAACCCAGTCCTTTTCTGGCAGGTGGAGCTGAAGGGGCCTCCCAAGTTCAGTAATAACCCCAAACCATCTCCCCATTCCACCAGCATTTTCCTCAATCCCGAGACCTCCCTGTCTGGGCCTCTGGAACTGAAAGGTCACTTATTGCAGCTGGCAGGGGACACAGAGTTAGTTTCTCATTAACAGTGTCCGGCCCGTGTACAAAGCAGCCAGTCCTGATAAAGGGAGAATGAAGCTCAGTTTACACTGAAAGTGCCAGGATCCCTCCACGAGAGCAAACAGGAGCTGGGGGCTGATAAGCAGTAGGACATTAACCAGGGCTGGGACGGACCGGCTGCAGAGCGGGAAGTGCCACACGCCCGGCCAGACCCCATCCAGAGCCTGAGCCAGTGGGTGCTGACCACGCAGCCAGGCATTTATCACCCAAGGAGCTGGCACTGGGGGCTGGAAAGGGCTCCTGCTGGTGGTGGTTCTTCTGTTTCCCTGCTCAGCCCAGCAGCTGGGGTCTGGCTGGGATTTTTCCATCCTCCCTCTGCATCCGAGCAGGCTGAGCAGCGTGGTTATTCCAGTCTGACCGAGCAGGGGATGAGCCCTCCTGGAGGTGCTTCAGTGGTATCCTGGGAGGCACCTGGGAACTGGAGAGGCAGGTTGGATGTGCAGGACATGGGAGCCTGTTCCCTCTGTCAGTTTGTTTGTCTTTCCATCGGATGGGGTCAGCCACAGTCCACGTGTGCGTGGTCAGAGGGGAGGTGCTGGAGCAGTTCCCTCCCGGCCCAGCTCTGTGCTCAGGCTGCCTGCAAAGGAGGCAGAAGATTCCCTGTGCACAAGGATGCGGCCCTGGAATGCCATCAGCTCCAGCAGATGTGCCTTGGCCCCATCCTGCTGCCCTGCACAGGTTTTCCCTGGATAAATCTCTGAGGCACAACCTTAACCCCTGCCACAGCCAGGGACAATAAACCCCAGCGTAATGTACAAGAATGACTCAGGATTTTTCCCTGGGGAATCTGCCCAAATATTTTACCATATTTGCTCTCCTGCCTCCCATGCACACAGGCTGTTCCCCCGGGGTGGCAGTGAGCAAGGGATTACTGATGGGGAAAAAAATGCAGTGGTTATGCAAGGGGAGGCAGATCCCAGCCCTGCATCCACATGGTTCCTGCCCCGGCTGAGCCAGTCCCTTCCCAGCCTTTAACCCAAAATACAGCTCTCTCTGCCTCCCTGTTTCCTTTAGGATTCCTGAAATATTTCCCTGGAAAAAACCAGATCTCTGCAAAAGGCATAATGATATAAAAACAGGGTTCATTTCTACCCTGCTATAAATAACGTGGGGTTGCCCTGGCCCTCAGCTCTCTGCTGTATTGGGGGGCCACAGTGTGGGGTGACACTGGGCTCAGGCCACCAGTGTCCTGAGCTTGGGGTTTTGAAGCTGCTCCTTCAAGGATGAAAATAAGCCCTGGAGCTTTTAAGGGATTTTTTTTTTGTTTTGAAGAGGTGTGGATGGGGTTGGTTTTTTTTGCCGTTTCCTTCCTGCATCCCCATCAGTCTCTGCAGCTGGTTCTGCATCCTGCAATCGAGCTCCTGGTCCTGACTGAAGTGCTGGGAGCAGCACGGGGATGGGCAGCAGAGGAGGGAGCAGCGTGGAGGAGGACACGCTCTGGCCGTGGGTATCCCAACGGGACGTGTCCTGGGGTTGCTCCAGCTGGCAGAGTCCCCGTCCAGCTGATGTCCATCTGGGTGCAGAAATGAAGGCAGACACGCTGTGCTGGAGGAATGGAGTTAAACTGCAGCTTGTTCCACTCGAGAGGAGCATCCTGCTGCTCCCCAAGCTGCTCTGCCAACGGGTGATGGAGAAATGCGCTGTCACCCGTCACGCCGAGGAGAGGATGCCCAGGGACACTCAGCTCTGATCTCCTGCCTGGCACTGGATGTGGAGCTGCTGTGGGCTTTGCTCTTCAGTCCTCCACAGCAGCAGCTTCGTTGAACCTCTGGACTGGGAGAGAAAGCCATGGATCCGTGAGTCCCATGAGGACACTGCCCTTTGCTCCCGGCAGCTGAAAGGATGGCTCCTTCCCTGGCCACTTCAGAGAGGGCTCTGCAGGGCTTCTGGGGGGGCAGAAATTCCTCCATGCCCACAGCACATTAACAATCCTATGAAATCCATCAGCTCTGGCAAGTGCCACCTGATTGTACATTCAGCCTGCAGCGCCAGGGGTTGGTGGCAGGTCTGGCAGGAGGGGCTGTGTCACCTCAGCCTGTGCGAGCTCTCCGGAGGTTTTACCCACTTGGGAGCATCATATATTTTATTTCAAAGTGACTGAAGAATAATCAATACTCTGCCTTCCCTTCCTGGAGATGCAAGGTGAAGTCAATCAAGGACAAATGGCATCACAGTTTTCCTCTGAGCCACACCATAACCAAACTTTGGAACAGTAGGCAAAGTCCAGCCATGGCTTCATCACAAATACCACGTTTAAACAGAGTGGTGAATAAAATTGGGGAATGCAGACTTCTTACTGTCCTGCAAGTGAGGCTGCAGCAAGTGTTCAGCACTGGGTGCTCAGGGTTTCTGATGCTGCCATCAAGCATGTGAGCCACTCTGCTTTAAATCCCCCGTTCCCACCAGGATTTTGCTTGGGAGAAATCCATCTTGGTACCCAAATCCTACTGTCTTCAGAAGGCATTGCTCAGCTCGGGGAAGATGCACCCAAGGTGGGTCTATGGCACAGCCAGGGATAGCCAAACCCACCATCCATGAACTTCCAGTGGTGTGACAAAGGATTCAAAGTGCTCCAGACTGCCTGGAGCAAGGGAAGGGCCTCACGGGGGTGACCCTGGCTGAGCACAAAGGTGGTTCCAGACCCCGGGTGCTGCTCAGGCCCAGGAGTTTGTTCTTCTTTTCCTTCCTTTGTCGCTTCCCATCGTCTCCTCCTGCAAATCTCGCATGGAACCAGCACTGGGTGAGTCCCACAGAAATAAGAGGAATAGGCAAGGAAGTGGAGAGAGCTGGGAATTCTGCCTGTGCAGCTCAGCAAACATCACACAGGTGATGGGAGGAGATGGGGCTCTTCTGATGCTGGAAACCAAACCTGGGCAGTGGGGAAGGGCCAGCACAGGGATCCCTGGGGTGGTCCCAGGACACGTTGTTGTCCCCTTGCAGGTGTCCTGTCCCACGGAGGGGGCAGTGAGGCGAAGCCCGGAGCTCGGCACACTGGCAGCTCCATGCTCTGTTGTATCTGAGTTTGTGCCTCAATGAAAAAGTTCTTGGGGTGCAGGGAAGAGCTGGGGGGATGCTGGAGGGTGCTGGATGTTTCCAGCTTGGCCCCAGCCCTCCTGCAAGGGGCGTTAGATCAGGGGTTCAGGGTGCAGTGGTGAGAGCAGCGGTTGATGCTCGGAGCTGGTGCTGAGGGTCACTGTCCCTCCCCTCCCCACTGCCACAGGGCAGTGACAGTCCCACCCCATGAGGGAGTTTTCCCGTTGCTGGGGGTGGGGCAGGAAGAAGGCTCTGAGCTGGAGGTCCCTTTCTCTGGGGCTCTGACAGGGGAATGGGGTGGGAGACACCCCAGGAAGGTGCATCCCAGCAGAGCCCCCTCAGCCCAGCCCTGCCTGGGCATGGGGGACCGGAGGGGTGATGGGGCAGAGAGCCAGGAAATGGGGTGCAAGCTGGACTGGGGATGCCAGGGGACACCCAAGGGGTTCGTTCCCAGGAAGGGGGTGCTTAAGCAGGGGAGGAGGGCCCGGGAGAGCTGCCCAGAAAGGGGGTACCTGTGGGGTACCTATGAGGGGGTGTCCAGAGAGAGGGTGCCTGGGGGGTGCTGGTGCAGGGGCGTTCAAGGGGAACCAAGGAAGGCAGTGCCCAGGAAATGAGGGTGCAGGGGGTGCCCAGGAAGGGGGTGTCCAGAAAATACCCATGCAGGAGATGAACTCAGAGGGGGTGCCTGGAAAGGGGGTGCCCAGGAGATGCCAATGCATGGAGGGCTCAAGAAAGGGGTGCCCAGGAGATTCCAGGGAACAGGGTGCCCATGCTAGAGGTGCCCAGGAGATAACAGTGCAGAAGTGCCCGGGGAGGGGGTGCCCATGCAGGGGATGCCCAGGAGCTGCCGGTGCAGTGGGTGCTCAAGAAAGGGGTGCCCAGGAGATGCCCGGGAGGCGTGTGCTCATGCAAGGGGTGCCCGGGAAGAGGGTGCCCAGGCGATGCCCGGGGAGGGAGTGGCGGGTAAGGAGGTGCCCAGAAGATGCCCGGGAAAGGGGTATCTAGGGGATGCCCGGCGCGGGGGTGCCCAGGAGATGCCGGCGCGGGGGATGCCCAAGACGGGGATGCCCAGGAAATGCCCTGGAACAGGGTGCTGGGGAAGGAGATGCCCAGGAGATTCCCAGGAAAGCAGCGGCCAGGAGATGCCCGGCGCGGGGGTGCCCAGGAGATGCCGGGGCAGGGGATGCCCGGCGCGGGGGTGCCCAGGAGATGCCGGGGCAGGGGATGCCCAAGACGGGGATGCCCAGGAAATGCCCTGGAACAGGGTGCTGGGGAAGGAGATGCCCAGGAGATTCCCAGGAAAGCAGCGTCCAGCAGATGCCCGGCGCGGGGGTGCCCAGGAGATGCCGGGGCAGGGGATGCCCGGCGCGGGGGTGCCCAGGAGATGCCGG